>JAVJGG010000017.1:6190095-6204712 GCA_035590195.1 Aviceda cuculoides | reverse complement strand
GCAGGCTCCTGGCAGGACCTGTGGATCTGTGGAGAGGGGAGCCCAGGCTGGAGCAGGTTTTCTGGCAGGACTTGTGATGCCGTGGGGGACCCACGCTGGAGCAGTCTGTGCCTGAAGGACTGCAGCCCGTGGGAGGGACCCCACGCTGGAACAGTTCGTGAAGAACTTCAGCCTGTGGGAAGGACCCATGCTGGAGTTTGGGAAAGACTGTGTTTTTAAGATTTGTTCTTATTTCTCATTATCCTGCTCTTTTTAACTGGTAATAAATTAAAATAATTTCCCCAAGTTCAGTCTGTTTTGCCTGTGATGGCAATTGGTGAGTGATCTCCCTATCCTTATCTTGACCAACAAGCTTTTTGTCATATTTTTCTTCCCATGTCCTGTTGAGGAAGGGGAGTGATAGAGAAGCTTGGTGGGCACCTTGCAGCTAGCCAAGGTCAACCCACCAGAAATGTTGATATTTCTTCATCTTTATTTAAGTAACAATCAAAAGCTCCTCCCAGCTGAATGACTCTCTGGAAATATTTTATGTTTTCTATTACTGAGCTTCAAACTTACATGTTGTTCTGGACTCAAAGAATACATAATGCATTATGAATTAAAGCTATATATATGGAGACATGATTAAGAATTATTCTGGTAATTCAGAGAATCACAGAATAGTTGAGGTTGGAAGATGCCTCTGGAGATTATCTGGTCCAATCCCCTGCTCCAGCAGGGCCACCTAGAACCAGTTGCCCAGGACCATGTGCAGACAGCTTTTGAATATCTCTAAGGATATCTCCAACCTCCCTGAGCAAATTAGTTTTATTTAAAATGTAAGCAGTTGTGCTGGTTTTGGCTGGGATAGAGTTAATTTTCTTCATAGCAGCTAGTATGGGGCTCTGTTTTGGATTTGTGCTGAACAGTGTCGATAACACAGGGATGTTTTCGTTATTGCTGAGTAGTACTTACCCAGAGCCAAGGCCTTTTCTGCTCCTCCCCCCACCCCACCAGTGAGGAGGCTGGGGGGGCACAAGGAGTTGGAGGGGACACAGCTGGGACAGCTGACCCCGACTGACCCAAGGGATATCCCAGACCGTAGGACGGCATGCTCAGCAATAAAAGCTGGGGGAATAAGAGGAAGGGGGGAAGTTTGGAGTTATGAGTCTTCACCAGTCCCCGTTAGGTGTGATGGAGCCCTGCTGTCCTGCAGATGGCTGAGCACCTGCCTGCCCATGGGAAGCAGTGAATGATTTCTTTATTTTGCTTTGCTTGTGCATGCAGCTTCTGCTTTGCCATTAAACTGTATTTATCTCAACCCACAAGTTGTACCTGAAGGCATAAATACCTGTGCCCAACATAAATCATGGGTATGTATAATGTCACTCATAGAAAATTTTCCATCCAGATAACAAAATTTTAGTTACCAAGAGCTACCAAAGTTAGACATAAACTGTATTCCCATTGTAGATCATCTGCTGTTTTCCATATATTAAAGATGATTCAGCTTTATTTTAAACTAAGGTAAACAACATTGTGTCTATGCACATTTTTATCCTACCAAGAAATTTGCATGACATTCAGTGAATATATTTCATTTCAGATATAAAAAAGTAAAACTGTTATTAATTTAGAAAACATAAATTGATTTTAAATATGGAATACCTAATGAACAATTTTCCTCTTAAACCAGTGAAATGATAGAGTAGCTGATACTCTTGAGGTTGAGTTTTATAAAGTGAAAGACAGCAAAGCATTTCTTTTTTTTTTTTTCATATTCATTATGAAACAAGTTATTTCTTTTGCTTCAAAGCCATTAAAAGGTAAATCATTAAGCACAGCAGTATTATTCACAATTTGGCATAGGTACAGCTGCAATAAGATGCAAAATTAATAACTCATAACTCCCAGGTTGAAATAGTCTGTCTCCAAACAGACAAAATAAAGTTTAGGCCAAAAAGAAGGGCCTGTCCTGCAAAATTTTAATTCCTGCAGTTTTTGTTGAATGACAGCAAATTTACTGAAAACACTTGGATTTATTCTGTTTCTTATTTTGAAGAAATTTTGAAGGCTTTTGGTACTACTTTTATCCAATAATTGCAGTTACTTAATAAGCAATTATAAAAAGAAATTTGCTTATTTTTCAATATTGGCATTATGATTTATATTTCTCATTCTCAGGAACTTAATTTTGTTTTAGCCCCCACTAATGACTTGAAAATAAATCTAATAACCACACCTGGTAGAAAATGAATAAAGATTAAAAGCAAATAACAATAATAATAAATCAAATAATAGTAATAACGTAAAATAAAATGTGCTGATACTGTTTTAAAAAGAAAGAAAAAATAACAGTATAATCACAAGAATTAAAAAAAAAAATCATAATTTTCAAATCCAACACTTTGTTTTATAACAAGTATCACCATGCCCCAGACATTTCTCAGGTAACTGAACACAGATTGTCTTTTTCCCAATCATTTTTCATTCTTTGGATTGCCTATGATAACATAGCTATTCTGTATCCTCTACATTGAATATACTTGCCATATCCAACATAGTCATTCCTCAGCAAGTTAATTAAGGCAGAATAATTTGAGAACTTTAAAAGAAAACAATAGCACTAATCTTAAGAAAATCAGTTCATTTTGGTTTTGCAGTGAAGGTTAAGAAGTGGTTTGACACTGATCTTAGAATAGTTCTATAAGGAAGAACTTTCTGATAATGTATATATATAGTAAGAATGGACAGAGAGAGGCTGGAAGCTACAATTAGAAAAAAATACAGAATTAACTGCAAAAATTAGAATAATAAAATTCTTGTTACTATGAAGTGCCATTTTTACTAGTAGCTGTTGATTATATAAAATAGTTCTATAACAAATTGTGTATTTAAGTAATTTAAATACATCCACAGTAAGCCAATGAGCACATTATTCAACATAGTTTTGTTTCTTGTGTAGAGGGAGACACACAAAAAAAACCCCATAATGATGATTTCAGAGTCAACAGAGCTGCCACAATCTGTTAGTCAGATAAGAAGCTTGTTGCCAAGTTAGATTTTAATCTTCAGCAAGTGTCTAGATACCATGTCAAGTTTCAGTTTACCATCTTAACCATTAAGACATTTTCCTTCTTCTCTTTTTGGTTTGTTTTATATATATGCAAATATGTTGCCATTTCTAAATACACAGAATAGTATAAAGCATTAAAAATTATTTTTTAAGTCAAATACCAAACCTGACGAATGTTTCACTAATTTACATGAGCCATATTTTTAATGAATTATCAATCAGCTTGACTTAAGTCTGAAAGAGAAATCAAAACAATAAAAAGCAGAATTGCAAGAGGAGACAAACAATCATTCATATGTTCACATTAAAAGATTTTAATTCATAACTTTTGGAAAATTTTAAAGACAATTCTCTGGTATAGTAGCACGTTCTATTTCTCATTTTCTGCCAAAGGAAAATGCCAAGTATATGGCTTTCATTTTTGCTCCTGTTGCTGCTCAACTGTCAGAATATCAGACAGAAACAAATATGGAAGTATAAGCTTTAAAGAAACACGATACGCTATTATAATTTTTTTTTAACAGAACAATGAAAAAGAAGCCAAAAAAGCATACATTCATTACTACCTTTTCTTGCCATTCATAAAAAATAATTCCAACTGTGCTTATATCTTTGGAGATCTTTTTCAAAACATTTTAAGAATTTTTTTAAAATGGTGAGCAGCACCCACTTGTGGAAAAGACACAGCAATGATAAAAAGTAATTACTTTTAGATTTGCTATTCAAAACAAAGTCTGAAAATACTGTTCTTTAAATTTGAAAATGAAAAGTTCCCAGTTAGCATTTGTTAAAAACAAGTTATATACAAAATACTAAGAATACGTGAATCAGCAGATAAGAGCTCCAAGTTAAATAAGTGCTGACAGTTTTACTTGTTAAATGAGCACGTGATTTTTTTTGGCCTCAGAAATTCGAGCAGGAGAAACATACTTATTTTACCCTGTTTGACTGTTGTGTTACTTCCTACAGTCTTTAAAGAACATGTTAATTTTATTAATTAATCCAAAGTGCATATCTGGCTTGATAGAGCGCAACAAGTAAAGGGCTACATTAAGAAGCGGTTACGTATGAAAGGTGCACGTCCATTTATACTAACACAGATCTCTCTTTAGACAGAGCCCTAGGTAGGAATCTGGAGAGTTAGATCTCAGTTCTGCTATTATCGTGTAGTACTTCTGGCAATTCATTTCAGGTCCTTGAAAATTATTTATTTAACAGGATAATTCCTCAAGAGTTTCCTGACATTGTAATTTTTCTTACTTCAACTTCATGTAAAACATGAACAAAATATGACAAACATTCAAACTTCGGAAAAGGTACATATTAAAAAAAATCTAATGAATTCTATATGTCCCGACTCAAACATCTTTGCACAAGATACATTGAGGGAATCCATACGCCTTTGTAATGGTGTGTTGGCCAGTGGAATATCCAGGAGATAACAGTAACAAAATAACAAAGTAGTGTTTGTGTTCATGACCTTAAACAAAAATTCGTTATGGGAAACCTATATCCTTATAACCAAACTAAGTATTTCTAACTCAAATGTCATTTTTGGCTGAACATGTTTGGTAAAGCCTATAGTTCATGCATTCTTTAGCATTGAAACTAATTTTAAAGATAGTTTCCTTCAGTACTCATAGTCTGCCAACAGCAGCAGAAAGGTCCATAAGCACCTGTTTTCTCTGAGGAGTGCTTCAGCTTGTTGGTTTCTTCTTGTTATGGAAAAATTGTTCCAAGGGCACAAACTGTTTCATTTAGAAGGGTGATGGATCTTGTGCCCTGAATCATTTCATGTCATAAGAAGGAGCCCGCTCATATAGAAAACCTCTTATTTAAAATGATAAAGCATATAAACTGCTTATATATATTTATATATACAAGATTTTTTACATAATTGATGAAAATGAATGAACTATGGCTGAATGTATATTCCTGTAATAAAAGTGTAGTAATATTACATGGACATTGCATTGTCATAACACCAAGGTTTTATATAACTCTGGATAGTTTTTAGATAATGTTATATAGTACAAAAAAATTTAAATATATTGAGGTTAACAATTCATAATAAAAACATGCAAATAAGTTTGCCTGGTATTTAAACTATGAATAATAAAAAATTATGAATATGAAATTTTGGCATTTATATTTCCAGATTAACTTAAACTAACTTTCAAAGTTGCATTTTCCCCCAAGCTTTTTTTCCTACTGCGTTTTTAAAATATACAACTATGTGGCTTGTTGGTCCAAGTGTACTTTTGAAATAAGAAACAAATCACTTTCTAAATAATTCGCTGTATTACTCTAGTAAACTAAAAGTCAATGCTGAAATTCTAGCCCTGTTGAAATAAAGAGAGTAGATAAGGATTTTCACTTTGAAAGATCCTCCTATCACTTCGTCTAATACCTCAATCTATTAAAAGGAAATTGTTTAAATGATTACCTCACAAATAGGTTAGCTTTCAGAAGTTCATCACACCTGTTTGTGTTTTATCTCACATTTTTTCCAATAAATACTGCAGTAATATTCTAAATACAACAAAACTTAAGTAACCTTGTATTAAACTAGAATGTGTTTTTTTGAGCCAGAAAATAAGTGAAAAGTTAAATGAAAAAAAGAAAAATTCTTGTTATTTTGGAGAGATTTGAATTACCTACTGTCTAAGGAGTAGTAAGAACGTTAGCATGTGACACCAAACTTTGTAATTTACTGGCCACAAATAAGAAGGAAAGGAGCCATGAACTGCAGCCTGTGGGAAAGACCCACGTTCAATGGTGGTTTATGAAGGACTGTATCCCAAGAGGAGGACCCAGCACTGGAACGGGGAGAAGTGTGAGGAAGGAGTGGCAGAGAGGAGCTGGTAATGAACTGGCTGCAGCCCCTATTCCCCACACTCTGCACCGCTTGGTGGGATAGGATGTAGAAGAGTCGGGCCTGAGAAAAAGTTTTTATTGTTGTTTCTCACCATCCTACTCTATTTTTAGCTGGCAATAAATTAATGTTCCCCAAGCTGAGTCTATTTTGCCCATGAGGGTAATCAGTGAACAACCTCCGTGTCCTTATCTCGACCCATGAGCTTTTTAATCTTATTTTCTCCCCTTGTCCTTATGATGAGTAAGAGAGCAGCTTGGTGGGCACCGAGGAGCCAGTCAAGGTCAACCCACCACGACTATATAGGAGAATCATCTTAACATTATAAACTGAAACATTAAAATTACTTTTTGTAAAATTACTTATTAAGGTATTTGCATTTAACTATATTAAATATTAATATTCTATTAGCAATCATGGTGAGAAAACAAAATAATTTCTCCCAAAAGCCATAAGAATAATAATAGTGATGACAACACATACATTTTGAGCCTTATTCAGCAACGCTTCTCATAGTTTAAATTTCCAAAAATAAAAAGCACAACACAAAACCTAATTACATATTTAATCGTTTTGGTAATAAAAGTCTACGTACCTCAGCTTTGAAATCTAATCTCCCACACCTGAAAGTACTTTCTCTAATCCTATACTTATGTTGAAAACGTCCCTCATATCCCAGTGATAATTAATATATTTATTTTCATCCTGTGCCATTCTGTGTCATGAAATTTATCTGTGTTAAGAGCAAGTGGTAAATATGATTGGCTTTAAGGATTACAGGCTTGTTTCTTATATCACCTACCTTGATTTTACATCATTGCATCTGTAAGCATTTGAGTAGAGCTATTCTTGACCTACATTGGTCAAAAATGATGCTAGAACCAGTGAAGATAATCTCTGGTTATTAGTCTCAAACCACATGGCAATCTGCTCAAATATGCAGGTAACAGTGCCCTGTAAAAACACGTTAGGGCACAAGCCATTATTTGGATCTAATTCAAATTATATATGGGTAAACAGAACAGTTTCTGTCAGTTTGCTTAGGCATCATCTATAATGAGTATATAATGAGGAGATTCTGCAAAAACTCCATTAAAATATAAAAAGAATAGTAGAAAAGAGCAGCTGCAGTTTTCCTTCTGCAGTACTATATGACCTACTTTTAAATCATAGTGTATAACATATAAATAACTTACTCCAGAGAAATAATATTTATTTTACTTAATAGCAAAATGTGCTGTCAATAAAAGAAAAAGAAGAAAAAAAAGGAAGAATGTCTTTACAGATAAATTTCAAATACTTTTAGACCAGTTTTAAATAAGCTAGCTTGCTTCCAAAGATGTGTGCTCAATGACTTTCTTGTTGAAATTCTTATTCATTTAGATGCATGCAAATACCGGCTAGAAACTTAAATACGGTGTAAAACATTCTTCAGACAATCTGGGCCAGTGACCAAGTAAAGTAGATTTTAAGATACAAGAACAGAGCAAATTTGACTTACATGTCAATGAAACCTGCAAAAAACCTTAGGTGGAGTTACAGGTTTACTTTTGCTTTTTTTTTAGCTAATTAGCAAAAGAATGTTCTTGTCTTCCTGCAATTTCTTTTTTTGTTTTGTTTTGTTTATGTATTACTACACATAAGCCTTAAAAGCAAAGTATAATCACTGAACATCTTAGAAATATAGACAATCACATTAGTTCTGATTTTGAAATTGTAAGGAAGATGACAATAATACATTACCATATTTTATTACCATGATTTCCATGTGTTTATACAAATAAGTGTAAAGATGCAACATATCATAAAATACTGTAGAATATCCCCCAAAGTACAAGCACAGTATGCATTTATTATAATTAGCACAAATTCTGACATTTGCTTTATATTATTTTATGTCATTGTGCTGCAGAATGAGACTTTGTAATGCAGTCTGGATTAGGGGGCATTGATTTGGATAAATCATGTTCAGGTTTAGTCTTCACTAAAATTGATGTATCTTGAACAAAAATAACAGCATTGTATCAAAGAGCTTCAGAAAACATGATAAAACTGTGTCCCAGCACTTCATAACAAAAGCAGAGCACAAAATATCCCTGAAGGCTAGCACTATTTTTAATACTTGATCAAGAAAAGGTATCAAGTCTTGACAACATGAAATGAAAATGAAAAAATAATTTGATCAAGATAAATGAAAACAAATAAATTTTAAAGTGTCATAAATGTTGTCCATTGACATCTTCTATGTTTAATAACATATTGGTGGCCTTTTTTACATGAAGACAAGGACTTACAGCAATACTTGTAATATGGCTTTTGTTATCAGGGACAGGATAAGATAGGGTAGGGTAGGATACAGTAGGTTAGGGTATGGTAGAATAGAATAGAACAGAACAGTTGGAAGGGACCTAAAATGATCATCCAGTCCAATTGCCTGAGCACTTCAGGGCTGACCAAAAGCTGAAGCATATTATTAAAGGCATTGTTCAAATGCCTCTTAAACACTGACAGGCTTGGGACACTGACCACCTCTCTAGGAAGCCTGTTCCAGTGTTTGACCACCCTCTCGGTAAAGAAATGCTTCCTAATACCTAGTCTGATCCTCCCACAAGACAGCTTTGAACCATTCCCACATGTCCTGTCACTGGATCCCAGGGAGAAGAGATCGGCACCTCCCTCTCCGCTTCCCCTCCTCAGGGAAGAAAAGTCTTCATGATAAAAGGAATAATAAAAGATCTGTGATGTGAACTGTACAATGCTGCCATGCACAGGAATTAATAGAAGTGCAGTATCTTAAAGCTGTACTTATCTAAGAGAAAATGCTCCATGCACAATATCCTATGTACTTTTGAAGTAAAATATGAAAGGGGAAAGGGTCTGTAATAGTTAGTGTCAGGAAGATGATATTTTTTTAACATTTTATCAGGTTACACAGGTTGTTTTATAGTGCAACAACCTTAGTGATTATGATTTTGAAAATCAGAACTGCAAATTTAATTTGCATTTTATATAACTATGTTTTCTTTTCTCATTAAATATGCATTTTCAGTACAAATTAAACAATATGATTGCTTCAGTAGGTGAAGCAAAGGGTTGTCTCCCCCATGTAAATGTTCATTCTACAAAAATAGTTGAAGTGTTCCATGAACTAAGTGGAAAAGAGCAAACCAAAAGATGTTTAGGTTCTCTAATGTTTCACTCACATGCTATTGATTACAAATACTTTTTCACTTATCTATTTCCCTGTCACAGAATGTTTTTTCCTTGATACTACAAAGAATTTTCTTAGTATTTCGGTTTCACGAAGTCACAAAACTTTACAAAACCAAATTAAGAGAAAAATTATGAAGTCAGCTGTACCAGAATGTACTTAAAAATCCAAACAAATAAAGAAATCAATCAATCAAAGCCATCTGAAAAACTCTAAGCCATGCAATCATATAGCACCCAAGTTTTGTGCTACTGTGTGTGACACCATATAAAATTTCAGTGATCAAATTTTTATCTGCTGCTCCCCAGTTGCTGGAAAAATATAGACAATTTAAACAATCATGTTGACCTGTGGCAAAACTAGAAGGAAAATCTATCTGCCTGTGCTTGATTCTGTGGGATCTGCAAATTTTTCTTTGGGAATCTAGTGAGATGATGAAAGGAATTTTGATTACAGCATTGGGCTTCCCACCTTCTTCTAATTATGCAACATCTCACAGTTCTTTTCTAACTGAAATCTGACATGGAGAGCAACAAGAACAATGAACCAGTTTCCTGCTCTGCTCAGAATGCACCATAATCACACCTTTTGATGAAAAGTATAGGTCATCTACATCCTCGAAGACAGTGATCCTCAGGATGAGTTGAAACAGAAACATGGTTAAATGCTTGACAGTCACTTAAAGCGTAGATGTCTAGAGGCCTGTTAAAACATGTGTAACTGTAGATGAAAAAGTGTAAAGCAGGCATGAATCAAACCCACTGTGGACATGTAATTGGATTTCAGGTATGAATGTTCAGGCCTTGAAAAACACACCCCTGCTCATTTCCACAGAGATGTAACTATGTTCCCTTGGGCAGACTGCCTCAGTGCTCACTTGAGATATGTACACTGAAAGAGTGTATTATTAAATGCAATGGATTGCCAGATACACATAGCAGAAAGCAGTTTTGGCCTTCAGAATACAATGAAGTAGTATCACCAAACACAATAGCTTTACCTACCCATACATATATAAAAAACATATAGTCTATATACACAAACATATAGTCAAATAATGCATACAGACAAATATGTATAAAACTTCACTAGGTTTTGGAGGTTGTTTATTTTTTACAGTGCAGTGATCATTCAAAAATATTTTACTGCTCAAAGTGGACTCCTGGAAGAGTAATTTCTGAGAAATAAATATTTGCTGTCACCCTTCAGCTGAGAAGTACAAAACCTTGTGCTGTGAGAGAAGCAAACATTATGAAACTAGTAATTTATTTATACTGTGGATGTTTTCTTAAACATATAAGAAGTTTAAATACACCTACATATTAATAAGTCTCAATACACCCAACCACCACTAGAATGCCAAGTCAGTCACCTAGAGTAATTGTCCATTACAGCTGACTTCAATGTTCCACCTCAGGTCCCCTCCTACCTTGTAACCACATATCCCTGTAATGCAGTACCGTCACTCCTAACAGGCCACAACCTTTGTACTGAATTTGCAAGGCCTCAGGATTGGTGTTTACCAGGTTTGCCCTATCTGAACTCTTCCTGGTGGGGCTGCAGCTTAGTTTTACTTCGTTTCTATGACAGCAATTTCTCTTATTGACCAGGTTTCTATGGCTAGTTTACTTTTGTTTATCTTTCCATAGTACAACCACAGTTTTATAAAGATAGCTGTAACAAGTTACTGCTCTATTATAATGAGATATTTAAGACTTTTACAAAATTATGTAGAAAAAGGGAATGTGGGTTTGGCATAACTGCAGAGGCCTTGAGAAATTGAGAGACAGGATGTGGTCTATGGGGGTAGACAGCATGGGATGATAAGAGATGAGGTACAGGCTTGGCACTGTGGACCCCATAGCTATAAACCACTCACAATAGGTTAAGAAATGTTGACCTGCAGCTGGACAAAATTGGCTTTAGGGGTAACAAAGAGAGCGAAAAACAGTATCTAATATACATAAAGCATACCGTATATAGTAAATTTGGATGCAATGCAGATCAATAAAGATAGATAACAGTGCAAAGATGTGTTAGCAAACATAAAAATCACCCACAGTGGGTCTCAGGGGAGCAAGAAGAAAGCAGCAACATCATCATCATATTCATGCCAGTGAAAAACTGCAGAGGCTGATGACATATGGTGTTAACCTCTTCAGCAGTCAAAACCTACTGATTTTAAGACCCAGAGGAGCAATGGAATGGTGAGCATAACCTCAAGAGACAGAACTATGTTACAATTTTAATAGTGTTATAGCTATTGTTATTATTATTGCTATTGAGACTTCTGTATAAAAGTACTCTAACTCCACTATTACTCTTTCTATAATAATTAGATGTAGTCTAATAATGTTTCTTGAATTAAACTGTTAAGATTTCCATTATACTAACAGTTAATTCTTGGCTTATATATACTGTGTGCTTCCTCTTTGCCCATGAACAAGGTTTTGATTTCTTTTTGCTGAGTTGACATTTTTCAGCCAGGAGTCCTAAAAAACCCAGTAGATTCAGCCTTAGCAGGTTTGATTATACTGCATTTCACTGATATATGTTGCTCAGTCCTTACTTTCATTTCCATGATATCATGATTAATAGTGATGACTACTTGCATTTCTATAGCAGAAGGTTCTTATAATCTTCTACAAGTATCAATACATCTTGTTACCATTTTTATAGTAAAAACCCCTGTTGTCTATCAAAACAGTTACAGAGTTCATTCTTTGATCTAATGTGGGAAGCTGTAAACTGGCCTTGGGTCTCCAAAGCCTATGTTTCATTTAGCCACAAAACTGTTTTTCCTCTTTCCTGTGTTTCAACAAAGATACAGCTAGGTGTACCTTTTAAAAATCTTCATTCAAATCAGATATAAATATGTTCTTGTTCTTTACAAGTATATAGCTTAAGTGTACATGAGACAGTAGAATTGCACAAAAAATGCATATCAGAACATGATCTATTGTATTTTGAGAATAAGAGGAGTTTTAACCAGAAACATCGTGGCTAGCTATGTCATACCTGAAAACATTTGGAAATAGAAACTACCTTTCAGTATCTGATTTTTCCATTTATAAACACAGTATCTGAAAATATTAATTTCTCCACTATCAGTATGCACTAATAAGATTTCTTTTTTATTTGCATTTGTACACACACACATATAAACTTATTCCATATTCATGATACTTGATCCAACTGTATGATTTATGATTTAGATTTCAAAATGCAGGAGAAGTTGAAAGAAATATATGGACTAAAAGTAAAGATTTATATTTTAGTTTAACTTATGAAGTAATGCTTTATAATAAAAAGTGCCATACCTACCTATATTATAAACCTACATAGCTCAGCAAGCAAATTTTGCATTGATGATGAGCTGATAATAAAATTCCTGATCAAATATTACCTAGTGTCATCTATCAGGATAGCCAACTCATCCTAATAGACTTCTGCTCCTGTTTTTCTGGATGTTGCAAGTATAAATCAACAAAAATTCTACTATACTCAAAACAAAATCTGAAGTCACATTTTACTTAGTCACTTTGGATTTCATCTCTATGTTTCCTCTGCGCTCATTGAAAGGCTTATCGCTGCTGTCCTTTGGAGCCTAAGTCAGGATACTCTTATTCCTTTTAATAATGACTCTACTCATTTCTTATTTCTAAAGACTTTAGACATTGAGGGCTCCTGCCCAGACAGGCCATTTGTTCACAAGAAGAAAAGCTGAGTTTGCTTGTTCTCTCTTTCCTTCTGTAGGCAACCCATGTTTTTCAGTCTGAAGTTTACAGCTGCAGCCAAGTAACTGTCAGATCCTTGCCATATTGAGCTCCAGGAGACAGAATAAAGAGGAGAACAATTTCAAAAGTCATCATCATATGACTAGAAATGGCTGTGACTATGGAACAAGTAGACAAAAAAGAAAAATAGCAAGTGACTAAGATTTAAGGAAGGTAAGACTCAAATACCTGACCTAAGAAGAGTGGTGTCTAGCATCTTTCTTTAAAACTGCTTTGGTACCTGAGGCCTGAAGGATTCCAATTTTTGTAAAGAGTTTCAAATATGACCTAGGAAAATACAGGTTTATAAATCCAATATTCAGTGCTGGCCAAAGTAGTAAAGAACATAATAGGTGAATAGTGATTGGTATACCTGGGAAAAGTCACTATGACTTTTGTAAAAAAAAAAAAATGTGCATTGGTAAACTTCTGGAGTTACTGAAAGAGTACTTACATTGTTTCCCCAAAGGTGACTCACTTGATATTGTCTGTGGACTTTCCAAGGGCTTTTCTCAAAGTCTGTCACCAACTTCATGCAGAAATTTGGTACCCATGGTACAAAAGATCTTTCACAGACAAAAAATTTGTTAAAAAAACAGAAACTAGAAATATAAGTAAACTGTTAGTTCCAGCACTGACAGAAAGTCACCAGCAGAATTCTGGAATGAGTTGTGCTGTTGGACACATTCACATGCAGTCTGGAGCATGGTAATATCAGTAGAGGGAGAAAGTATTAATGACAGAGATCTCTTTCAAAATGGTAAAGGCAAGGGTCTACTGTGAAAAAATGGAGAAAGCTCTTATAACATGGAGTAACTGGCAGATGAAATTTGATCTAGATAAATATTAAATGATGCACAAGGCAAAAATAATTCCAACTTCACACATAAAATTATGTGCTCTGAACTGATAAATAAGGGCAACACTTTGGCATCATGAAAGATAATGTCATAACAATTCTATCTGAGCACTTAGTACAGTCAAAAATTAAAATAAACATTAAGAATTAAGAGGGAAGCAAATGAAAATAAAATAGAGAACACTATTTTGCTACTGCGTAAAATCTCATCCTGAATACTTCATGCAGGTTTTGTCCTCTAATCTAAAAAAAAAATAAAATAAAAAAAGATGCAATAGAAGAGCTATAGAACTTGACTTTAGTAATGCTTTGCTATTTCATAAGATTCATCAACATATGCCCAATAGGCAACCCTAGAAAACATTGTCTTACTTAAAATGTTATGGGATAGGGTCAGAGCTGGTTGGACAGTATGAGTAGGTTAGTATTCTCAACTTCAGATTTGAAGGATGCATAGAGACTTCTACAATTCTTTTCATGGGCAATTTTTTTTAAACAAGGTGTATGTTGAAATAGCAAGTCTGATATTTAAGCTTCTACACTGGGAAGGACTGTTAAGTACACTGGTAGACAGGTTTAGAAAGCAAAGTGATCTTGAAGAATTGGAGAGATTGCCTTAAAAAAACAAACCAAATGTCCTGGTTTCAGCTGGGATAGAGTTAATTGTCTTCCTAGTAGCTGGTACACTGCTGTGTTTTGAGTTCAGTATGCGAAGAATGTTGATAACACCCTGATGTTTTCAGTTGTTGCTAAGTAGGTTTTATTCTAAAATCAAGGACTTTTCAGCTTCTCAAGCCCAGCCAGCGAGAAAGCTGGAGGGGCACAAGAAGCTGGCACAGGA
>JAVJGG010000017.1:6177588-6189995 GCA_035590195.1 Aviceda cuculoides | reverse complement strand
TTTTTTATTTTTTTTTTTTTTTTTCCCCACAGAAACAGACTATAGTTCCTCCTGATACGTGTGAAGGTACAATTAACTGAAAAGGTGCCTGGTCACACTTATCCAAACTTTTTTATTCTAGTTCATTTATTGCTTCCAAAGATGATGTTTGGATTAAAAAAAAAAAAAAAAAAGAAAAAATATGTATATATTTGTGTATATATGGATCTAGTGCACAGAAAAAGAGGAGGGAGTGGGCACAATGCTTTGTAGCACAGACACAGCTTCTGCAATGTAGCAAGCTTATTCTGCCTCAGGCCACTTCTAATGTAAGAAATCCAATCAGGGTCATCACGTTTTAAAAATTTGGAAGGGGGGCTTCTGCTGCCCAATTAGCAAAACATCTGCTTTCTCCTAGAAACAGGAAAATAAAAAATAAAATAGCAAGGCCTATAATTGAAAAGGCTAGAGAGGGACTAACTATTCAGTTTAAGGCATAAATCTCTCTTTGAAAAAAAGAAAAAAAAATTACATGCAGCACATGTTTAACTGGCAAAAAAAGCCAAAATCTGGGCAAGGAACAGGAAGCAAACCTGCAGTGACATTATTTCTTTTTCTTTATATACTCTCCTCTGGCTTTGTGAAACTGTTCTTCCCGTGACTTTGTGATTAAACACTGTTTCAGGAACTCTGGTTTATACTGCTCAAATCCATCACAAAGGCACTGTGACAGTGCAGAAAACTGCCAGGTTCCCTGCCCTCCAGCCAGCACTCTTCACTGGTCTCTTTACAAAAGAACATCTGCATTATGTTGCAATCTCTTCACTTGTATCCTTTCCAGTGAGCCTGGAACAGTGATAACAGTTATCTATTAAATAAATTAAGAGTAAAATGTTGAGATGAGTGCTGCATGAAAAAAGGGTGGCCAACCTGACAGGCTCTGTCTAAACCATTCTTCCACTGGATACAGAGACGAGACAGGTAACTGAACTCAGCGTTTCATTGCATGCTCTACCTCATAAGTATACTGGAAAATGTAAGGAATGAGAAAAAATTCTTTAAACAAGTTACTTCCTACTGAAAATACTGGACATTTATGCAGTCAAATTCTGCATAGAGACAGAGAAATAACCAAAGATGTGGTAAGCAAGCACTTGATGTTATTTTCTAGGACAAGAGATGAGCATTAAGCATGTGTAAATCTGATGTCTGAAACCTATTCTCACTTGTGAAAGTTTACGGGTGATATTTTTAGAAGAAAACAGGGCCATGTTTTAAAAGGGTAGTTAAACTTTTGCTCTGCATACTGTTGCAAGGTTTAATTATTAAGAAACTTAGATTTTTTTAAAAAATGACTCATGCATAGACATGTGACAGACTGACTGATAGAGACCCTAAGGTTCATGATAGTCCTCAAGAGGTCTTAGAGATTGCCTGCCAAATTGAAAGCTATGTTTAAAAGGTTGTGTAAAGATTCTGTTACCTGTACTGTGGATCTAGTCAGATTGTCAAAATTCATGTGCTAAAGTAGGCCAATTTGAGCTGAGGATAGGAAGGATCAAGATCTCGGTTTTGACTGTTTGTGGTGGTGCTTCTTAACTATTCTTATAAATTAATAAAATTCACCAACTGCTGAACCATTGTTCTTTTTCTCTAACATACTTCAAATCTATCCACATCTTTCTTAGGTCAAGTAGCTGACAAATCAGCATACTATTCTATGTAAATCACTTTCACAATATACAGCAGGTGTATTAATACATACCTTGATTCTTGCTGAGATCATACTTTAGGATTGAATTTTTTGTCACTAGTTACTTCAAAGTAGCATTAAATTTGTGTGGTATTTCATATTTTATAAACAGCTCCAACCAAATTATTTAATTTACATTTCCAGAATTTTAAAAAGTTAGTTTATTAGACATTAGTAACCCTTCATATTGTGAACAGATATATACACACACAAATGTTTACATATGTGAGAAGTTCAGTGTCCACCTGTCACAGCATTGATCATTCTAGCTTTTCTTTACTTAATGAAAGCCAGGAGGAAAATTTGATCTTAAATGGGCTGCAATACCCTTTGAGGTGTTTACTTTGAAGATGGATCCTAAAGAAGTAAAACTAATTTAGGCAGTGCACTTAAAGGCTTTCAGTTATGGAGGAGTTAGTACAGGCTACATAGTATACCCTTGGAGCTTGCTTTTCCCATGCTGAATCTCAGCTATCAAATTAGCCCCAGTGCCATTTTTGCCACACAACACTTTGAAAATTTTTTTATTCTATAATAACTTACTGCAAACCCTATCATATTTCCCATACCAAGAAAAAATTCCAATAAGTAAAACTACATCTATCCTTTCCCTTTAACATAACCTTCCTGAAACCTGAGATTTGCACATCTTAATGCACATGTGATGATTTGGTCCTCCATTTACTATTCTCCCTAATGGCTCTTTGCTTATAATATGAAGCTCCTGTTTAGTAATACAGCAAAATGAGTTAAATGAAGTGCTGATGCTAATTTATTATGTAAATACCTTGAGGTTTCTATTTGTCGTGATGCCAAACACCAAATCTATAGTATCGCTAAAGAAAATTAATAAGAACTGTAATATTTTTCAGAAAATACTAACATATTTTTAAAATAATCTAATGCTTTTTTCTATATATACACACTTCACTATGCAGTCAGTGAATTTCTTAGAATTTCCTATTATTTGCCTATAAGTTATCAGCTGCCATTTTCGCAGTAGAAAAGGTACCCAAGAAAAGATTTAAAAAAGAAGATAAACTGACCATCATGCACAACAGAACTTTGACCATCAAAGGCAAAGCAAATGAACATGCTCTGTGAGGTAACCCAGAACTGCAGGTGCCTAAACTATTCTGTAGCACTTGTTTCCTTGTGCAGTAAATGTGAATTTATGTCATCCTCATTACTAACCTCATCAGACTGCACAGGGTCTGCACAAAGATAATTTATGTAGAATACCTGATAAATTAAGAAAAAAATAAAAAGGGGGGAAAAAAGGGGTATATAAACAAAGACAACATCCAAGGACATTGTCAGATATGATATACTGTTGATAGTTGCAGACACTTTCAATCTCCAGGGAAAAATATCTACACATAAACCTTGATGTCTTAGATTTACACGTTTGACAAAGTAATACTGAATAAGCCTGATAGTTCCTAGCATGGGAATTGGCAACTAACTTGTAGAACAAACAAGAGAAGAAAAACATGCGGAGATTTAATTGGAATTTTTTTTTTTACATAGTGGCAGTATGTTCTAATCTGATGCATGCTCTGTTACATGTTTTTCCTGTCAGGAAATATCCTGAATTAAATGAAATAATAGCAATGAGTTTATGTTTCTATATTTATATGCCTTGGATTGTGGAAGTAAAACATTCAATTGTTTATTTTACATGTCTCTGTGTAAGAGTGCCTGTGTATGTATGTGCAGGAGTAATAACAAATATGTTGACTGGTTTTCTATAATGTGTGGATACAAAGTACTTAAGAAAGTGTCTTATATTTAGGTATATTTAATGGATATTCACCACAGGCTCAAGAAGTCTGACTGATTCTCCATTTGGTAAAGCTGTTTGAAGTCCTTTCGCTATGAAGAAATTAAATGTATATTTTTTTTGGTGGAATAATTTGTCACCACACCAGCTGGTACATTCTTAAGCTTAATAGTATTGTAATTACATTGACAAACTATGGATAAAAGGTTACTGTTTTCTTCTGGTTAAAAAAAATGTTAAAATTTCAGTTGACCATTTATTTATTGTTTTTTAAGCTCCATTTAAACCATGCAAACCACCAGGATCCTGTATTCAAATTTTGTATCCAAATCTTTTCCTTTCTGAAAATATATAAAATGAAAAAGAAGAAAAGGTTAAAGCTAAAAGAGAAAATATATTGATGGAGATCAGAACAGCAAAAAAGAAGAAACTGAGGCAGAGGAAGATGAAAGGACAAAAAACATAGTGGATGAAGGAAATGATGGAGGAATTCTAAGTGCACTCGCAGTGGGTAAATTCCTTTAAGATAAAAGCTGGAGGCAACAAGTCAAATGTCAGCAGCAAGAGAAGTACGTATATGGCAGTGGCTGGATAAAGATAAATGCCAATAAAGAAAGCGTGGTTGCTGTAGTTGTTGGGTTTTATTGTTTTGTTTGTTAACCTTTAAAGACTACCTCTGGCAATTGGAAAATAAAAAGGTATGCTTATGTGTTATACAATTCTGAGGGGTTTTGTACTTTTTTGAGCAGGGGATTGTTTTAGCTATAAAATAAACAAATTCAAAGAAGAATAGCCTGGTTTTGTTTTGCAAGATATAGGCTACAACAAAGAAGAATTTAACAGCCATCCAGGCTGGAAAAGTGTATTTATGACAAAGGCAAATATGGATCATTTTCACTGCAATAAGTATTCAACAAAATAGTGACAATAATGGATTTGTATAATTCTTACCCATGCAGATATAGCACAAACATATCACAGAGAAAACATTACATATTGCCCTCTTTTCAAAGGGAAAACTCTTTTTTCTTTGCCCTTGACCTGGTATTAGAACATGAGGAAAGAGAAGCATTAAAACTTCTAAAATGTCATACTTCTGTATTTAACAAAATTGTCTTGATAACTTTGAAGGTTTTGAGGCTTTTTGGTTATTTTGGGTTTTGGGGTTTTTTTTTAATAGTTTGTTCAGCCACGTATACATGCCTTAATCTTGCCAGTTAAAACTTTGCCACATTCTAATACATTCACTTTGTTTGGAGGATGAATCTTTTGTTTGTCTTGAATGTGGCATTACCAGCTAATATATTCCAACTGCCTTTCTGAAATATGGATTTATTGTAAAATGAAAGACAGTATCACAGCAAATTTACTGCTAAGTCTCCTTCTTCAGTTTTTCCATTCCTTCATGTGTATGCTTCTATAGTTTCTTTCTAGAAGTCCTTATTTTTTTATTTCCTCTAAATTGCCATTTCCAACTCAGTATGTCATACTTAGGCCTATCTGAGGCTCATAAAATTCACAGCCTGCAGCTAAATCTTGGTAGAGTAAACCTAGCTGATATCCTGAAAACAAATCTGAGATACTGAACACAGATAAGGCTCAGTAGTTAGTCTCCTTCATGCAAAGACAGGATGGAAGGAGGAAGGTCAGAGGGAAAGTAAGCGACAAGGAATATAACTGGCAGCCTGTATTTGTGGCAATTGCCTTAGGAGAGGAAAAACTTATGAGTGGGGTGTGTTTCTGCGTTTAATGTTAGAAATCATCTGAGAAAAATAAAAACATCAAATACCACAAGAAATAATGTCAGAAGCATCGAGTGCTCCTTCAGATAGCTTTCCCCACAAACCAGGAAATACAGTACTGATCCCTCTTCCATCACTACCTCCAACAGTCTTTAAAGACAGCAAGAGTCAAAACTTCTTGTAATGAAGGCACAAATGAGACATCTACAATCAATCAAGAAAGAGGTTTTGATTTGGGTATATCAGTTTCACTAAAAGGCTCACATTTGGAAACAGATGTATTAATGTAAGAGAGGGGGTTTTTTGTCAATTTCTTTTAGTTAAGTCTGGTATACCCCTACTCCAAACTTACACTTTTTCATTGAACACATGGCCATTATGGGACTCTTTCAATTCAATCTGTGAGGCATGTCCTTCATGTAAAATAGCATACTTTATTCCACAAAGCTGTGTATATACTAAACATTGCATGCTGAAATAGAAAATGTCTAAATCCCTTTTGGTTCGGATCCAGCGAGAGCAAACAAAGCCCAAACAGTGATTTAGCTGATCAGCCTCCAGTGGACGGCTTTAGGACAAGAGGAAGCACTGTTTTGACTCTGTATGACAGATCTCCATCAAGTACATTTGGAGTTTAGACATGTAGAACCCATATGTGCAAATTAAATTTCATTGTAAATGGCTGCAATGCCAGAACTGAGTCTTCTGTTCCAGCCCTACTTGTGTTACAGTATTTATCATCCAATAAAGCTTCAGTAAACTTATTAAGAAAATAATATATAGAAGCTATGCTACTACATCTCACTTACATGATGTCTTGAAAGATAGAAATATAAGCATTATTAACAAAAATCTTAATGTTCTAAGTATACACAAAACGCAGACAGCAACACAAAGGTATAATTTTTAAAAATAAACTGCTTTCTTTTGCACAATATATGTATTTTTTTCTAATGTCAGTTGTATGTGTATAGAATTCTGTGCTACAATTTTGGTATTTCAATTCAAATTGAGGATGAACATATACTGTAGTGAGTTATATATTACATGATTTTTCCAGTAGGCTTGTAAGTACATTTTGCATATTATATTAAAATATATAGACTGTTTTGTTTGGTTTTGAAATGTATTTAAGACTGTACAGAATCAAGGCTACCCAGGAAGTCTTGTATAAGATTTTAGGACACTGGAAGTTTAAAATCTCATCCTTAACCTGTAATGATTGCTTTATCGTACAATTGCTTTAGTTATACTTTGTGTTCTAAATTACCCTGCTTGATTATGAAAAAAATAAACCAAAAAACAAACAAACAAAAAAAGCCAAAAACATGAGCCTATTTCAAATCAAGAGGGAACTTAACCAGTATTTTTTTGTTCATAACTGAGATCTTAATAATTTTAATTCTAAACTGTGTGAATCAACCTTAACAGTATGTGGATTCCCTAGGTGTGAACTGGGGAAAGTTTTTCTGAGTAAATGTTCTCCTGAAATTCCCCAGCATTGAGCTTTGAAATGCAATAAATCAGAAATACCATTTTATTGCAACATATTAAGGTATCTATAAAAAGAAACTTTATACAAAAACCTGAAGGCTCAACCTTGTAAAACTATAAGTGAAGTTTCCCACCCTCTCTCTAATTAATTCCAATGTCTTCAATTATGGCAACTGCAGTGAATAACTTTTTTTTTTTTTTAAAGAAGAAGAAAGTAGTTAGGCCCAAACAGATACTTATTATCTATGTGGAGAAAGTAATTGGGACACACTCTTCATTTAACAGGTCATTAAACTTAGAACTATTGCAGCCCATGGCACATCTACTACACCACAATCCACGATCAGTCAGAAAAATATTGTGCAAAACTAGGTTTCATTGCTGATACACCACCAAACCTTGCCCTCCTATAGACATTGCATAAAATAATGAAAACAGCAGGAAATCCAAGGCAGTAAGTCTTATGAAAAAACTCACAGCCCAGAGAATGAACTGAAACAGCAAGGGATAGAAGCATGCTTAAAACATACGGAAAAGATTATACTAACAAGAAGAAAGAGATAGAAACTACAGAGCAGTAAGACTTCAGAAGAACAGTCCAAAGTAACGGATTCTAAAAAGTTGAGAAACTGCATAACAGAACAACTGAAACAATGTAGAGTTACTAAGAATTACAGCACGTACTTGACAGAGTCAGAAGAGCACCGTAAAGTTGTATTTGCAAGTACTAAAAGTCTAATAAATTACTCAGTAGGATGCCAATCAGAAGCTACAATAGTGGGACCCAGAGGAAACAAATAGATGTTAAGGGAAGAAAACCAACTCTTCAAAATAAGCAAAGCACTAACAGAAAAAACATTTGAACAGAAGAAGAACCAAGCTTAACTTAGATTTTTGTGTGGCTCAGAAAAAGGCAAATAAATGTTAGAAAAACATTTAACTAACAACAATCTTGATATGGTTGGTTAAAAACTGGAACTATGCTACAGTCCCCATAGGAAGTTGAAATTTATTTTCATTTTGAATTAGCATTGAAAATCCCCCCCACCAGCACCAGAATGTAAAATCTGGAAAATGTTATGTGTCAATTTGTTTTTAATTTATTCTTTAAAATATTCCAGCACATTATATGTTTCATTCTTTGTGCAAGGGCACCTCTTTAACTAGACTATCTTCTTTAAACCACACTGGATGTTACGTTAAGAGGAAACATTGTGTTATCTTACAAAATGTGATGTGTAAACTAACCTGATGAAAGGACACAAATTCGCTGCTAAAGTCAAAACTAATTTAAAATACACAGTAACGACATGTCATGAACTGTCTACGTTCTTGGAAAAGAAAATCAAACACAGACCCTAAGTATGCTGATAAATATTTTCAAATCTGACAGGTAAAAGAGTAGGCTCCTCAATCTAATCTTAAAATCAGACCTTCAATCCACAGTTCAATTTTCAAGAGTTCTTTCATTCATAACTCCAACAAAAGTCAGGGATGAAAATCTGGACAACTTTTAGCACATCTTAAAATCAGTTCATTATTTTGGAAACCTGAAAATTATTTTTGTAATTGATTTTTTTAAAGTTCATAGGTTTCAAAATGCTAGAAAGATACTTTTCTTTAGAAAGAAGTAGGAAAAAAAGTTCAATTTCAGTCAGATAGTCTGTAAAGCAAAAGCATTTTTCTTCATATCTTTTATTATCCAAAAGGATATGTGTTAATTCTAGATTCAGTTATTTGGGGATAGAAGTCACAATATCAGATTTGTATTGATATATAGTGATGAAGATGATGTAGACTTTCTGTGAAAGCAACTTGAGGATACTGTAAGCCTTAACCATGTTTGATTTTAGGACTTCACATTCACAGTCATCATGGTCCTAATGAAAATACCCATCTTTCCAAGATACCTGAAGTTAAGAAAATAATCTTTCTTTGTTGCACTGCTAGACAAATCCAAGATTAATAAGAAGACAATTCATTCCCTATTGCCCATCCTGTCCGGAACTGAAAGACTTAAAGTTCCACCTCTTTTTCTTACATTGTGATTATCAATATGTCTGTTAGAATATCTGTTTACCTTCCATCTGGATGTAATAGTGTGGATTTTTTCGTGGGTGAAAGCTTCAAGCCTTGTACTCACACATCTTCATTTTGACCACAACAAAAGAATTGACCTGTCGGTGTACAATGGCTTCAGTGTATTCTTGTGACTGATGAACTATCAACCTGCCCACAGAATACTACTTAAGAGTGCCTTTTCAAGTCCGCTGAACAGAGTAGTAAATTAATCCACACCAATCTCATTAAGCTCTTCCCTACCAAAATCCTAAATCCATTGAGAAACATATATTGTATAGAAAGAACAGAATTTGTGTTATCGTAGTAGACGGAGGTTTAGTGTTTTTCACAAGTAAGTCTGAGCCTCCATAGAAATCATAAACTGCACAGTTTAATAATACACTAAACAGTACCAATTTTTGTATCATTATGGGTAAACTTTCTTGCAATCAGCAAGGAGATTGCTATCTTCATTTTATTATAAATATGAAAAGCAATGCTTAATTAAAATTCTTGAAAGGTCAAGGGAAGAAAAATCAAAATGAAAAACTAATGGAACAGTTTTGAATAAAGAAAACATTAAGATGCCAAGACTCTCTTCTATTAGTAGTAATTTCACTGATTTCCTTTTGACGCACACTTTAATTTTCTCTTATAAAAATACACTGCATTCTGCAGAATCAATAAGACTACATATTATTGAATATAAGTTTGAGTAGATGCATGTCAGACATTTTGCATATTTTTAATGCTTGTCCATATTTAAAAATGCAAAGTCATTTAATACTTTCTATAAAATTTAATGACTTTAAAGTCAAAGGTCATTCAGTGACAAAGAGTCACTTCTAATTGCTGTACTAAATAAAATGTAACAGTTCAGTTTGGAACTGAAAAAAGCCCTTTCTCTTCAGAGAGAAGTGCCACTACAGTAAAATGTTCTACAATGTGATAGTTCTGTACTTTTGTTGTTTTTTCTGAATACATACCTTTATTGAGGCACTGAATCTGCTTTAAGAAAAAATGAACTCAATTGATTTTGCAAAGAAACAGTTTTTACATCTCAACAATATGCTATGAAAGGATGCAGCAAAATGATCTTTTCTGCAGCTAAACATTTACATTAATGTTTGGTAAGATAAACATTTTTTCCTTAACTACATTAAAGAAGTCAAGAATACAGTCTCCAGAAACTTGTACAGGAAATACATGTTTTGTAATTATGAGAGTACATATAGCTTGTACATTTTTCAACTTACTGTAACTCATTTATTCAGCATTTCACTACAGAAAAATAATACATAAGTGGAAGACTTTTTTAATTCATTTTTTTTTCCTACTGGTAGGGAGTCTCTGTCCTTTATTGAGGAAATAAATTGATTTTACAGAAACACAAGTAAAAATGCATCTCAGTACACTGCAGTGTAATAAGAATACTTAATTATTACTATTATTTTATGCATAATTATTCATAGTTATGTATTTAGAATCATTATTGGAAAACAGTGGATTGAAAAGAGAAATAATGTAGATAGTAAAATACCTAACAAGATTAGAGAAAATACTTAGATGTATGTCTGGGTTTTATGCCAAGATTCGACAATAAGTAAGTATCAAGATACAACTCAAAAAATCCACTATCAACTCATATAGCAATGTGCGATTTTGAATATGATTTCATGTATTTCATTAGAAAATGCATTTATAACTTGGAAACTTTAATTGAGACCTATTACTCTGAATGGACATTTTCACAGATATTACTAATTTAGATTTTTCTTCTAGTGTCCAATATATTTTCTGAACTTCTCTACTCTGGTCATTTTTGTGTTTAAATGAACACACATACTTACATGTGTTCATGCATTCATACAAATATGTATGAAATAATTTTAAGACAAATCCAAAATTCTACAGCTTGATTTGAACAAAGAGAAAAAGCATACCTTTTCTGGGTCAGTTGTTGTAATGACCCACACGCAATGTGCATTGTCTTCATATTGAACTGGATAATTTGGTGATGTAATAATCCCGCTTGGTCCACGTAAATTAGAACCACATGTTCTCGCTAAAATGATAAACAACAAATCAGACTGCTTTTGATCAGTTGCTCTGTTTAAAATAAATATTATAAAATTGCCATAGCATTAATAACAACTTGCCATGAAAGTATTATTATGCTGATATATTCTATAACAGTCTGCCTTTGAAGATGTTTGAGCAAGTCAAAAAAATCCTGAAAAACTACTTACAGAGGAAGGAAACTGTCACTTTCCAATTAATCAGCCCAACATTTACATTGCTTTATTCTTACTTTATGTAAATTAATTTCTCAGAATTATCATATCAATATTCTGTTTAGAGAGAGGTTTACCCTCTCCAAGTAGAGGGAGAGAGCCTTCTATGTATGAATGTAAGAAGGGACGGTATGGGCTCTCCTTCATGATTTCTCCATGGTTGGGGAGAAAAAATGAGATGTATCCCATTATTTAACTCTATGTAACAGTATATCCTTAACCTAAACTTGAACTTCTGTCATGACTTAGCTTTTTACACCAGAGGAAATAAAATTAGAAAGAAAAAAATATAAAATGGTTCTAGGCAGTAGCCTGACTTTTGTAAAGCACAGATTCATTTGTGAAACCATCACACTCTCTCTGTCACATTCAGCAAATCTGGATAGTTAACATTTTGAAAATAAATTACTTTACAAATTAAGTTATTTTCCAAAGAGCATTAGGAATAGATTTTCAAAAATATTCAAACTTCTCAAAATATTTCGGTACCTCAAAGTATTTAAAAAATATGGAGACATATAATTTTCAGTGACATCAAGTGGAGTTTAGAACTTAGAACATTTTAAAATTCCACAGTCAAGTTTATGGTACTACAGCACTTTGGCAACATGCTAAAATTGAGTCTAGATCATACCATTTCTAAGTAGATACTGTATATCTTCAAATATCTGAATCTCAGAACCTATCTGCAAAACTTCCATTAACTTCTGGTGTAATTTAGACTCTTCGGTTACTTAAGGTTTCAGTACAGGCAAGAGGAATGACTACATTCCTTAAAAACTTGGTCATTCTTTTGCTGAATATTAGAATAAATTACTTTAGGAAATTTTAGGTTTTTTCTTTCCCTGTGGCTGCCTCCATTCTCAAGAATGAAATACAAGCATTTCTTTACCTCACAAACTTGCTGGGAGGAAGCCTGCTCTTCTCCATTAATAGAAGTGTGACTGGTATAAATAGGGAAAAAGGAAACTAGAGGAAAACTAGTTTCAGATTTTCTATCCTTCCATCACAATCTGCTACCAACAGTTGGTCCTTTGTTACTATATTAGAGACTAGACTTTGCGAACTAACTATAACTCTGTGTCTAGACTGAGTCACCTAGGACTCAGTTTTCCATGAAAATGTATATCTGTGCTTATGATAGAAACTGTCTTAATGCACTTCCATGAATTTCACTTAAGTCTCAGACACATCTGTCCTGGTTTCAGCTGGGATAGAGTTAACTGTCTTCCTAGTAGCTGGTACACTGCTGTGTTTTGAGTTCAGTATGCGAAGAATGTTGATAACACCCTGATGTTTTC
>JAVJGG010000017.1:6140775-6169541 GCA_035590195.1 Aviceda cuculoides | reverse complement strand
GCTTTCATCTTATTAAACTGCCCTTATCTTAACCCACGAGCCTTTTGTTATATTTTCTCCCCCCATCCAGCTGAGGATGGGGAGTGATAGAGTGGCTTTGGTGAGCACCTGGCGCCCAGCCAGGGTCAATCCACCACAGATATTAGAATAAATGCCATTATTATGCTGAAAACGATGAAACCCTTTTCAAAGAACTTGCATCCCTGAATCAGTTGGGTCTCAGGCTGTCTTGAAAATAAACCTTCTGCCTTTCCATCAATCCCACTCACAACATGGTCTTTCAGCAGACTAGAAAAGATTTTGAATAATGTGCATTTTCACATGTTTTAGTTCAGATTAATATCTGCAGTTGTCATTCTCCCCCTGACAAGAATAATAGCTCCTTCTGGTGTCTATACTTGCCTCTTAGAAAAGAAAAAACATTGCCTTTCTTTTACTCTCCACAGTATTTTCATTACATTGGAGAAATGCAAGTAACAGCAAATATTATTTCCCTTCTCTTATGGAAAAGCTTGATTTCTCATTTCAGAGAAAGAAAAACTTAATTCTAGCCAAATTCTATATTTAAATTTCAAGCTAGAGATAGATAGCTAACTTTAAGATAGCTAAGATATGTTTTAAATAGGTATTAAAAAAGTTTACATTACATGAAAAACAGTTGCTGTTGCATAATTGGTTTTCAGATAACGAGCAAGATTTAGGAGAAAAATAAGATTTTATTATTTCCCTCAAATAATATTCAGAATTGGAGGCCCAAAACATGCACACAAATAACAAGTGATCAAAATATACTAATATGTTTTATTTATCAAATCTTATACGATGTTGCTTGTGCTATTTTTTAACACCTTACACATTCATTCACCCCCATGAACAGCAAGATATATTAGGTGAAATGAAAATATTATCAGAGGCTGAATGGGGTAGAGGAAGGAAGGGAATAGCCTTGCTCTGTCAATTAAGTAAGCGTTGCTTATAAGTAAGCTCCAGAAATTTAAGATACCTTTAACACACATTCATTCGTAAGAGACTGTTGAAAATATAGTTATCTATGTTTTGCAAGGTTCCTTGACATTAGTTTCCCTCAGATATATTAAAATATACTTTGAGCTTTAAGGTTCTTTTGGGCTTTCCCTCTTGATATTTTCATGCACTGCTGGGAATTTTCTTGTTGGGCTCTCCCATGTTGGGGCTCACACATTCGCATCTTTGGACTCCTTTCACCAAAATTATTTTAGATCCCTTTTTCAAATTACAGACTACAGCCTGGAGGTGAAAAGAAGTAATTATCTCTCTTACCCTCTTCCAGCTTACCAGTGCTCTTAGACCTGCTGTTATTTCTTAACACTGACTTGGACCATAACTTGATGAGACCCTGCTTGGCCCATAGTGTGTCATAAACACACAACATCTGTACGAGATTCATAGATTCACAGAATAAATTAGATTGGAAGAGGATGTCGTCTAGTCCAGTGCCCCACTCCAAGCAAATCCAGTTGGGACAGAGGGCTCAGGGCCCTGTTCAGATGAGCTCTGAATGCCTCCCTGAATGGAGATTCCACAAACTCTCTCATAAACTTGGTCCAGTGTTTGCCGTCCTCATAGTAAAAACATTATTATTTTTTTTTTTAATGCTGAGTCTAGTAGTAATTTACTATGTCCCACCTTATGTCCATTGCCTCTAGTCCTGTCAGTGACCACCTGTAAGAAGAGTCTATCTTTCTCTGCTCTACACTCTCCTGTTTAGTAGCTGTAGACAGCAACAAGGTCTTTCAGATTCTCTTAAGGCTGAGCAAACCCAGAACTCTCAGCCTCTTATATGTCATGTGCTCAGGCTCACTCACCATCCTAATCTGCTGAACTTGCTCTGGTATCTGTAGTTAATGGAGTTAGAAAGGCCCCTTCAGGTGTGACTTCATGCCATTTTCCATTAAATGTTTAGGCTATGGGGTTAACATTTTCCAGAGATGCTTTTCTCTCTCCACACATAACAGATTGATCCTAGATACTGCCCTTAATTTTTTCAACTATTTGATTTGGAGGAATTCAGAAGAAGAGGTATGCTCTGCACCATTTATGGCTATGAGGAGAGACTCAAACAGAGGAGGGAAACTGAGGCATACCTACACAAATAGTAAAGTAAAATACTCTCCAAAATAACAGTGGCAGTATACAGGTATCCCTCAGATGAATACACACAGATGCTTTAATACATCCTGAGAAAGAGAATTTTAGTATCCCATTTTTACCTTAGTCTTCTACCAACTGATATTTCTCTCCTCAATACATCAAGCGTTAATAAAGATCTAGATAAAAATTACATCTGTTTTCCTAAAACAGCAGACCTTTGGACAGCATGTGCATACTATTTTTTCGTATCATACAATTTCGCTTGCAGCAGCTGCACTTGCCAAGTTGAACCAGAATATATAGAACAGGATAACAGCAAACGTCTTCTGGACAGCTTGTCTCTCTCTAGCCTATTTATTGAAAAGCTTATTTCACTTCATTATTTTTTAAAACACATTTAACTGCTGCCCTGTTGCTAATGACATCATAACTTTGCATATAACTGATTCTCTTAACATTGTAGTTGTTTGTGATTTCTCAAACTCCTTTGGGGTTAAATAGAGAAAAATCCAGAAAGTAGGTCAGTCAGAAATAGAATATATCTTAAAATTATTTTTTCCTGTCAGTTATGCCCTAGCTTGGAAGAGCCTTGATTCAATAGCCAGGTTTGATTAACTTGTTTTCTGGAGTTGTGGAGAACTTGGCACAATTCCTTCTAATTCCTGGGAAGTTTTCCTTTCTATTTACTCTTAGGTCTGGCTGTCCATTCCCTGCCGAGCAATTTATAAATCTCTGCATGAGCTGGTGGCTCCCATCTCCTTTCTTTGACCCTCTTCTCTGCCACACCTTGAAGTCTCTGCTTTTTTTCACCAACAGGGAATGAGCAACCTTCCCCCTTTCTTCATAAAGGTCCATTTGACCTCGTCCTCTTTTTTTTTAATGAGTATAACAAAAGCTGAAAACAAAAAAAGCAAGGATATGGTATTCATCACAGCCTCAGACACTGAATTTGCCATGTTTGCCGAGCTTTTTAACAATTTCTATGTAGTGGGAAAACAGACAATTCTGTTTCTGCTTCTGTGCTGTCTGGTGAGTTCTGCCTTTCCTACACAAGATTATGGTGTTCTAAAATTCCTATTTAAAATACATTGATTTAAAAGAGAAACAAACAAAACCAAGATATGCAATGGACTAGAGCTATTTTGACAAAGACTCAACACATTTAAAACTAGGGAAATTGCACATATCTGCAGTTGCATGCTTTGTATATGTGTAAGAGGAAATATCTTTCTCTTGGACATATAGAAAACTAAATGTGCCTACCTGAAGTCAGAGCCCACCCTTTTCCCATTTTCAGGAATTCCAGGATCAGGACATGTATCAGATGCAATTGCATCCCCACCCTGGGTCACTGCAAAATAAAGGAGAAAAAAAAAAAAAATTTAGATATGCAGCTGTAAAGATGACTCTTCACTTTTCCCATACGTTAACTTCCACAGCCTGAATTCAACCATATGCATATTCATAATTTTTTCTTGGAACACTATAAATTATTATTAAAAAGAAGCCCTATATAACTGATTTCTTGTATTTATTGTTTATTTCCTTTGGTTATGATAAAAACCCATGTTTGCTTCTGTGGGAAAATAAATGATTGATTTCCAATGGTCAGTCATCTTTTTATGGATACAGTAGGATCCATGGCTGTTCTCAGACAGGGAACACAACATTTCATTAAGTCACCTTCTGAAATATTCACAACACACCACTGTAAGATTAAGATAGTGTAAGAAAATAAAATCTCATTTAAGCTTCTGTCCATAATAAGACTTGAAATAGACAAAAGTTGAGAACCCAGCTGTAATACAGAAATATTTTAATGAAGATAAAGTTCATCTCAAAATTATACAGAAAACCCCATAGAGCAATGCATTTCTAACTAGCTCATGTTATGTGCTCATGCAAACAAGGCTCAAAATCTCTGTTTTGTGCTTTCAGGTAGGAATAGAAAGAGAATATATCCTATACTGTTCCATTCCTTTTGTCCTCTGTTCTTTCTTCCTCCAGACTGTCAGATATTTAAATAATACTAGGTATATAAATGTATAAACTTATAATCCTTTCAAAACTCAAAACAATTTGAACATTCAATTTTCACTTTTCTTCTTTTTCATTTTTAAAAAGGTATTTAAGGAACCTGTGGAATTGAAAGTAATTAATCATAAAGAAAAGGCATAAAGTAACAGAGCACAGCAGTGTGAATATACAGAAAACCTGAATACACATGTGCTTTCTATCCTGCACATATGCACAAGTGTGTCCATGCATATTTACACACCTCCTGTTTCCCTGTTTCCTCCACAGATGAATAGAGCTAGTAGGAATTTGTGGATCACATTTTTCATCTTAAAAGATTTTTGGGAAACTGTTAAGAACAGGGCAGAACGTTCTCCCTGAATAATAATAATAAAAAAGTTAGTTGGAATATTTCAGCTGCACAAAATAAATTACACAAGCTTGAGTGGATTACAGATGACAGCATTACAGCTGAAAAGTGGTGAGAGATTAGATGTAAAAAGTGGCTGGTTTTCCACACAGTGATATGCTTTCAAATTGAATACAGCAGCAGAGTGTGGTGACAAGCGGGATACATACGATCAGATGGTAAGTCCTATAAATCTTTATGTCTGTTTTGGCAGCATCAGGGACGATTAAATTATATAGAAATCCAAAGTTTTGCAAGAGATTTAAAGAAATAAAAAACTCTATATACAGCACTACAGAAACATAACTAAGACAAAGCACTTGTAAGTACCAAAATGCTTGACCTGAGCATAGATTCTTCTTAAAGTAGAGAAACTGCAACAATTACAGTATATTTCAACATTTGTCTACATTCTTTTTTTTTTTTTTTATTTTTGGCATATAGAATGTTTTAAAAATATGGGAAAGGAAAGGAATCATCTTTTTCTCCACATCTTTTTAACATTACTTATTGCATTGTACACTGTTTGTCCCAGAAATCTTTCTTTAAAGAAGGTGAAAGAAAGATTATAATTTCAGATATGTTTTTGCAGACACAGTTAAAAATATGATGTTTTACTTAAAAAAATATTTCCTGATAAATAAAAAAACCCAAAGCACGAGTAAAAATTCAGTTCAGCTGGACAGAAGTATAGCATCTGGAATTCACCAGCTTGAAAATACTCCAGACCAAGAGCCCAATCCTACTAATTTCACTAATATTACTTAGATTGATAAAGATTTTTGTGTGTGTGAATAAAGGCTTTCAGAACAAGTTTATATTGGCTAGTAAACATGTATTTTATTTTGAGAATTTAATTTTGCAGTTTCTTGAGAAGTGTCAGCATTGAAATGCTGTTACAGTCAAAACCTGATCTTGCTAAAAAACCAGCCTGCTTGTACACTGATGTTCCTTCAAATAAATAATCTCCCTACTAACATTTCTTCCTTTTTTTCCAGAAAAACACCCACAAGTAGTACTACTTTTAGCATAGAAGTGTAGCTACGTAAGTGGAGGTGAGGTTCAATTTTGACTACTGAATCACCAAAACACAAAAATAAGCAATATGATTGATATAGTTATTTGACATACCAAGTTTACTAAACTTGAACCTTACGGTAACAACTGTAATACAAGGTGGCGAACACTGCCTTTGCTATCATGTTTTAAGCACAAACACATTGCAGTGAAGCTACTTCCTTTTACAGACATACATATAAAATGCGTAAGTATTTTGTTTGGGACACCGGTAAATGTTGACTGAGACCTTACTCATAGCACAGAACAAAGTGATCTCCCCAGATGGATGATGGCTTTTGCAAAATTCTCTTCTCGGCCATGACCTTCCTCTGTCAACACACTCTCACACCAATATCAGGGAAGGGTGATTCAGTCTATCATTTACCCAGAGAAATACTCTCTTGAAACAGAGCAGATATATGTCTGGAACTCAGCACATCTTCCTGGAGGTTTACAGGCCTTGTTAATCATGGCCCAGGTTTTAGCTTCCATTTTTCCCAATGAACTGTCAAGTGTTTTTTAACAGATGGTGGTTGCATGACATGCTGTCATAACAAAATAAATCCTGTACCTGTAAAACAAGCCTGTCTGATTTTATCTTTCCAGATGGGAAAAAAACAAATTTCTTAAATTAGTGAAACCATTTATTACATCTAGTGCTTCAGGAGCACCAGAGACTGTAGTGCATTTATAAATATATGTATATACTTTTACATGTTAATATGCTTAAAAGCTTTACCTGCCAGTATTTTGGAATTTACCTAAAAATCAGATTTTAAGATTTTTTTAGCTCCAACATTTGTTATTATTCAGACTGAAAATAGATTAAATGATGCCCAGGTGAATCCCTGTCAGAGACCTTTATCTTCCTCTGTTTCAATCCTGGCAGATTTCCCTTTATCCACCGCTATGAAGTATTAGCCACTGGCATTGAGATCCATAATGTGGGAGAAGAAAGTACCATCTTTGATCTGAGCGTATCACTTCTAGAATATGTTTAAACCTTGCAGTCTCATTCTGAAAGCATCTCTTAGACATGTCATCTACTATTCATCCAGTCATATGCCCAATCTTTCACTGTTTTACTTTTAAAGAAAAAGACTTTTGTATGCCCTTGAAAGCCCCGTCTTACCTGTTTATATTCTTTCAAAATGACACTGTATAAAGTTTCATTTACCTAGAGTGTTATAAAGTGTTTCATGCTTTTTGCATCTTTCTTCTGATTTCTCCTTCTTTATCATACCAAACTTGCTTCTCTTTACTTTCAAAGCTTATTCACAGACTACCTGTACTTTAACTATCATAATCTGAAATTTCATTTTAGAATTTTAAAATTTCAAAACAACGAAGGTATTAAGGAATATGGAAGGTAATTTTCCTATTTAAAGCTTATAAAACTTAGAAATACATATCAGTTATGCAGAAACTTTGGCACAGCTATGCGCTAATTAGTAGCATTTATCTTAAAGCACTAACAATGTTCCTCTGTATTGTGAATATAAACTAAACATTTATTTATAAACCTGTATTTATGAGAAATAAATTTAGGACCAGTCTAAAAAATACCAGTCTCTCTCAATATATTCTTAGTACATTCTCAGTATACCCGCTCTGTTTTAAAAAGAAGTTTAAGAGTATATAATCCTGGCAAATATCAAACTAAGATTCTGTTTTACATAGATAATTCTTCACACCGTATCCCAGTTGCACACAGTTCTTCAAGGAGCCATCAGCTAGAAAAAAAACAGTGTGCGTTCCATGAGACTAACATCTGAAAAAGTATTTGAAATCACAGGGTAGGGAGAACAGTGTGGAAAGATTCTAGTCAGTTTTTGGTTTTTTTAGTATTAGTTACTGTAGAGTCTAACAGAACTCTACCTTTCTCTTTTTAACAGAGGGTTTGAGAAGGACAAAGATGCTTCAGCCACCAGACATGTCTGTAGCATAGAGACAGAGCATTCTCAGTGGATGCAGCTTAACTCTGGAACTTCTCGACACTCCATGCTATTATATACTGCAAAACTTACGTATTCTCAGGCCTTTCTGCAGTAATAGTGGAAGAGAAGCTGTGAGTTCATTAACGTGATGGACAGCTTTTCAGTCTATATACAACCTCTATGGTTAAGACTGGTGATTTAAATTTCTGTTTGATAAAAAATCTATTCTTTCTTTACAGACAGAGAATGAATCAATACCATTTTTTCCATTTCTCAGCTGGGATCATGCTGACTAGAGTTTCCACAGCTTTGGAGGTCATCTTTATTTTTTTACTTGGTATAGGACACAGTAAGAATAGGACTCCTTTAAGATGTTTCACACGTGCTAATGCAATAGTTAGAATCTTGTTTACTGCCAGAAGAAAGACTGGCAGTAACTGTAAACAGAAATCAGACCTTAAAAAGTTGTAATCATAATAATAAACAATTAGCAGATACATTAACATCCTAATTTAGCTCAGCATTTGGGAAGTGTTTAACTTTAATCAAGGAGCAATATTAGGCAGAGGAAAGGATGGTGCAACATATGTCTCATGCAGCAAGAGAAGCAACATGAGATCTTCCTTGTTATAATATCGGTTCTACCCCAGGCAAGCTGCCCTGCTTTAGATGCATTTGGAACCTGAATATACATTAATGATCTACTCATGCTCATGTAAAGCATGTGATGAAATACTTTGAAGGGCTGGACTTTGAAGCAAAAAAAATTATTATGTATAGATACATTATACTGTCTATCTTTCTTCAGTAGCCATTAGGTTAGTAACAAATATTTGGTGTTCATGCTTCAGCCTGCAACACCTACAATTTTAAAGCTAACAATTTGGGCAGTCTGTTTGGGCATTTACTCATTCTCCTAGTGTTATCACCAACCTATAGAAATGTTCTGGATTTAAAAAAAAAAAATCCATAAACCCAGGAACACTCATTCCTTCAATAATTTATTTTAATAATTTTCAAATTAAAACAAAAATTGCAAGAATCACCTACAATAAGGCCTTGCCCAATACTGCATGGAGGCTACAAAAAAGGCTGTAAAATACACTGTGGAAAGATATTGCAAGAAATGGCATTTTTTTCTAGAGCAGACTGACAAGTCTGTAAACTGAACAAAACTTTACAATGAATGAGTACTTTATCTCTCTTTTATGATGAAAACAAAAGCTGACATATGTAAATATCAACCTCTTTCCAGCCAAGAAGTCACACATAAGTGCAATGACACTGTATCAGTGAAACAAGATATTAGATGTACTAATTAATGCATTAGAGCCACATCTTGGTTATTCATTAAGCTCCTTAGATTTACAGTTATTTACATATTAAAAAAAAACCCTAACAGTTCTAGAGATAATTTGGGTCATTAAATAATTATGCTTCAAAAGTGAATCCAAAACATTTCAGTTATTCTTTATCAAGTGTACTAGAAATCACTTGTTTCACATAGCGATGAATAATGTGGTCGCTGGAAAAGAAAAAAAGACATATACTTAATGTTGTGACATGACAATATATGGAGAACAGGTATGAAAGATTATCATTATATAAAAGAATTGAATATACTGTGGTTGTTTTGAATTTAGAAAGTTGGAATTAATGGATGCTGAGAAAGATTTTAGAGCACAAAAGCTTCAATCCACAAATATATTCACAGGCAGAATTAATTGAATGAAATTTTCCGCCATAAGTTTTGCTGCTTCTGCTATAAAATGTCAGTTACACCCATCTTGAGGATAATTTCAAGCTTTCGAAGTTTTGACTTATCCAGATCAAATAAAAGAATAAATCTGAGAATAATTTTAATGGTCAGACTGCATATACAGCAGGAGGTCTTTTTTTGTTTGCAAAAACATTTATTAGCAGACTTCTTGTGTTGCACTTCTTAGCATCACATAGGTTTTAGCTATTTCAAGATAGTGTCTTACTGCAAATAATAGGGCAGCCAGTTAAGGTCATGATAAAGCTTGCTTATAAACAATGTCTTTCAATACACCAAATCACCTGTATTAGATTTTATTTTAAAAACTATGACATGGACAGAAAAGGGCAAAACTGTTTTACATGAAAACAAGCATGAAAAGTCAAACGTAGTTGTTTTAATAATTTTGGTCTACATAAATCTGACTACATTAAAAAAAGTGATAGTTGGTTTTGTCTCTTGAACTCTTCACAGAATTAGAGGACATAAATTGGTTTTAACTCTTTGTTTTAAGTTGGAAACCTAATAATGAGATACAAGGTCATTACTTATATGGGTATATGGAAGTATACGCTTAGTAACCGATGTTGCCTTATAATTAAATAAGATCACAGACATGACAGAAAATTCAGATTTGAGTAGTAATAATAGCTGAAATGAAAATACCATGACAAAATATATATACATTTCAACTGGACAAAGAAATACAAAGAGTGCTATATAATATTTTTCCACTCAATTTCATCCAGGCTTTTAGAAGACAGGAAAACTACTGTTAGCAAAATAAAATGAGTTGATGGTCCATATGCTCCATCATAGGCTTTAAGTAACTCCTTCAGTAAAAATAGAATAACACTGATCTGTTACAATGAACAGAAATAAACCTTCATTATTCTAATGAACAAGTGATAGATTACTGAAATCCAGAAAGACCGAAAAGAAGAAAGAAATAAAGAAGGAAGGACAGGTAATGAAAGTTTTGAAGTTCAACAACCTAACTACTTTCAAGAAACCAGTTCAAACTCTCTTTTTCCTTAACGTACCTATGAATTTACTTTAATGTTTAAATACTATTGAACAGGAAAATATGGCCCTGTTGACACCAGATGACATAAGCACGTAAGGCCATTCTGGGCAGTTATACAAGAAGAAACTGTTATCCAAAACCTGCCCAGGTGAATCTGGGCCCAGAACACCCTTTCAGATGGCACTGTGTTTCTTCAAAATCATTAACAAATCTTCCAAAGTACTGTTCTATTAGTTCAACAACCCATAGACAGCTGTTAGATTTCATTTAAAACTGAAGTTCTCCAGTGTTTCTCATGGTAAGAGTATTTTAGCTTTGAAAATTTGTAAAGAAAGTTTAATCATCCCTCTTGCTTTGAAAAGTCAGATAAAAAAAATAATTTCTGTAACAGAAACTATAAATAACCCTATCATTTTCATGTGCTAAAGGTAATTCCTTTAGGCTTTTTTGAATAAGCTCCAGCACCTTCACACATTGGGAAATCATCATCCTACTGGATTGCAGCTGTCAACACTTGGTTAAAGTACAGGATCTCTGTAGTTTACTGATATGTTTATGGCACTCCTTTCTCTAGCAGCTGGGGACTTCTACCAGTAGTCTTATACTTGCTACAACCAAAATAGCTGTTATGTCCCACTTACCTTTGTTATTCCTTAGTAATCACAAGGCCTGAGAATAGATTGCCCTTACATAAATCCAACAGTAGTTTTGTCCATTCTTAGAGAGTGAATCAGCAGTTAAAAAAAAAAAAGAAAAAAAAAAATTCTCTTTGTTTTGTTCTGTGTGGATTTCCCAAGGGAATTTGAGCAACTCTGCTTTGCATCCACGTCTGTTTTCAGCAGCCGAATATAAGATTGATTTCAGCTTAATGAAGCAACTTAACGCTCAGCAGATGCACAGCTTTCAGTCAGTCTGGAAGCTTACTAGTCCAGCTTCTCGAAGTTGTGAAGAGCCTGCTCACTCATAACAACCTTTGTTTTTATATTTACCTCTAGATCTATACAACAATTTAAATAAATAATTTTTCACATAGATAAAAAATGCCACATTTGGGAACTGTGGGGAGAAATTGTCAAATGTTTACCTTTTTAGTGTAATTAAGCATTTGGATTTTAGCCTGATGAAAAAACTACTTAAAGGGTAGAGGTGAAAGGATCAATTTTAGTTTTAGCAGAAAGTTATAATATATTTTCCCTGTCAATTAGAATACATTGGCAACTAGAATATATTCTATTTCCCCCATTTCTATGGGGAAATTCCTACAAGTCACACAAAAGCTACAGTTCAGAATCAGATGCATCCACCATATATACTTTTGGGGGGGGGCTGGTCAAGGTCTTCCACAATGCACAGGCAGTTACGCAAACCTCCTGAGATACTGTTTGGCTCATTACAGATAAAGCTGTATCATGAAAGATGGAGACTCCTTTGATAGTTGCAAACACAAGATTATCACAGGTGTTGAATTCATCAGTCCCTAGGAAGAGACAACTGAGTTTGGAAAAACCAGGTCGACCATACTGAAAGCATGTATCTGATTTCCTTCCACTGATGGTGCACACACAACAAGCTACTAGTACCAACAAGTACTGTTAACTTGAGTGTGAGAAAACTGGTGGCTCTAAAAATCTGAAATTTTCCAGTGAGCAAAGTTCACTCACCAATGATTCAATGTAGTTCCACCAGATGGAACGTGTAAGTTTACATTACACTTGCTTTTAGTCAAGGAATTGACACCATAAACTATAGTAAGAGTACCTTAAGATTGCAAAATCTATCACTTATTAAGACTTGCTTGAACTGAAGCTATCCATGCCTGAAAATGTACAAACCCATTTTTATCTTTTCCTTTTAATTTATGATTCATGGAAGATACCAATTTAAAAATATTGTCCCTTCATTAATCCTGATACTTAAATAATGATCTGTATCATATCTTTATATTGCTCAAGGTCATGAGGGGAAGACAGAGAAAAAACTCTCCCTTATCACTGCCTAACAACTACATTGTGCTGTCTTTGTGGCATACTTACAGTAAAACTATTTAGCACTCACCTATAGTCATCAAGCCTATTAAGTTCTTATAACATTAAAGACACTCCTTAGTCATTAGTTTTCACACTGTACTTTGGATTCCAATGTTATTTCATGACTTGCTGCAGGTAATGACACTTTTGCACCAATTGCAAAGACCAAACTTTGCAAAATATTTCTCTCCAGTCATAAGCAAGTATTTTACTCTCTTAGTGTTACATAGCATTCAAACACAAGGAAACAGAAAACCATGACCTCAGTGAAGTCAACAGATAAAATATCTGTAATGATAGGGGGTGCAGGATTTTATCTGATAGATAAATGATAAATAAATAAATAAATAAAAATAATAAATACATTGCCATCTATTCTTCACACCACATGACAGGAAGGGAAAGCAAAAACATGACATGAAAATGAAATTACCATTATACATTTGTCCCTTGCAGACCACACAATAAGCTATGTATAAAGCTTAAACATATAGCTCAGAGAAAACAGAGTTGCTGCTTTTTCCAGTATCGCTTCATTCAGAAATGTAGGAAATTCAGTAATTTACTTTGAAATGACAGAGCTGACGAAGAGTCAGTAGTAAAGAGCAATTTTATGGGATATCCAGAAGCATTTTTTTCAAAATAAATAAACCCAACATGTTGTTTTGTCTCAGTGGCTTAGAAGTTTGCAAAATTCCATTTTTCACCAGCATCAGGTTATAAACTCATCCTACAATGCTATTTACTTGTAAATATACTGCCACTTTATAACATATTTTATTGATTCACAAGGCAGTCTTTTTCTTTGCCTTTAAAAATAGCTATCTAGCATCTTGCTGAGTGCTGCCATTTCTGCAATAAACCTGAAGGTGGCTATAAATTTTAATTGTTTATATCAATAAGGGTTAAAATGACTGTGTTTAAATAAAATTCTAATTTCCTTAAGTAGTTATTTAATATACATTTGTCAATCAATGCATTACTTGCTTTTTTAGTTTGGTAACTGATGTTAGTTTTTTGGTTGGCTTTTCAGAGTAAATTGTTTAGCATTGTCTAACAAATCTGAAGAGGTAACAAAACAGTTAGCCATGGGCATACTGCATTGATAATCTCATTTTTCAATACAACCTTTAGGATTTTGCATTGAATGTATATATATTAGTCCACTATCCAAGGTTTGCAGAATTTCATCAAATAGGCTTTGACTTTGAGAAAGAGCTTAAAATTAGAAAATAACTGCTAACTATGGGATAGTGTACTGGGGTGGAGCTGTTTATATAGAAAATAAGATAAACTGATCAATGAAAATTCACTTCTTTAGGCTTCCTCTGACTTCTCTTTTGACTGAGCAAGCCACTTAAGACTACATCTTAAGTGAAACCTAGGTAGAACATGGAAGCTTGTGACCAGAACTATTCCTAAAGTTCCCTGTTGAGCTGCTCTCTAAAGCTGGAAGCATTTAAATTGTGAGGGGTCTTCACTTTCTGCCTACTTTCACTTACCTAATAGCTGCAGTTTTGTTTTTGCCAAGAAGCAACATCTCTTAAGAGTCCTCTTGAGAGGACTAAGCATTGTACTGCCTTTCTTTTTGTCACAGTTAGAGCAGATAAGCTCAGAATACCTCTAACGTATCACCAAGAAGACTGAATTTCTCACAAAATAAGAAACACAGCAGCTGATGATGATTTTCTTTAGAGGTGCAGCTTAGTAGTTAGAATAGTCTCAAGAAAAAAAAATTTCAAATATTTTGTCTAGCTTAGTTAATTCAAGTTAATTTCTTTAGTTTTCTGTATAATGCCCAGGTCATAAAACTACTTGTACATTGGTGTGGTTAGTTCTCTCCCTTTTCCTCCTGTTGCAATTAAAATGTTTGGGGCCAGGGGGAAGTTATTTGGATCAGAGAAAAAAAACACAAAAACAAAAACAAACAACTGTAAGAATGAGTATGATTGTGTAGCATGACGAAGACACTCAGTGAAAGACATGAATTTCAAATACTGCTGTGAGCACTTGTTTTCAGATAAATGTTAGGAATTCATAGATAAAATAAGCAGTCCTTGAGGTCTTCAAACTTCTACTTTGGCTTAAACAGGACAGCTGTACACTTCCTTTATTATCCCCTAAAGTCTCTAGCCTGCTTTTGAGCTATTCTTCTGCAAATACATGTAGATATTCTTCTAGGAATACTTTTATATAATCTAGTACTTCACTAAATGATCTTCTGAGTAAGTTTTGGGAAGAGGTGTTGTCACCTGAAACCAGTTCTGGATTGAAAAGTGTATTTGTCTTCCTGGAAAGAAAGACTGCAAGGTGTTGTCTCCAAATGGATTGAACTGCCTCTGTTACATGGAATAGAAGATTTGATTACTGTTTTCAGCACTTATGAAGAGCTGAATACATTGTGCTGTTACACAAAGAAAGAATACAGAGCACAACTGGAGTGAGGCTGCTCACTCAGGGTACTGACCATTCTGAGTAACTTAATTCTCCATGATGTTGGATACACTGCCAAATGTTAAATCAAATCAAGAGTAAGACCAAGGAGCAAGGTACTGGGCCAAGGACAGGAAGCCAGCAGAGGTTGGGTGCTTCTGTAAGAGACAGGGATTTTCAAGGGAAAAGGATAGGCCCATGCATCAAGGTCAGCACAAGCAGTTTTCACAGACAAGACTGGCAAAAACTGCAGCTTGTTGCAAGGTTTTATATTGTGCTTAACGGGTGGCTCAACTGAACTAAACTGAATGACAGAACAAGAGTAAGCACAACATTGCAAGCTCAGAATCCTGTTCAGAGCTGGAGACCATTTCTATGGCCACTGACCTCACCTGTTCTTTTTAATTCACTAACTGACCTCTCATAGTTGATGATTTTAGATTTTTGTATTATTGTTGTTTCATTCTCTTTGGAGAATCTGTCGGCTCACTGGAGGACCCAGAAGCACATATGAGGATGATATTTATATCTTTCTTAATTACTAAACAGTGCATACTGGCCACAATTTACTTTGCTATTCATCCAAGAGAAAGTGAAAAAAGCCATGATTTACAGATTGTTAAATAGCTTTTCTCCTTAATCAGGGTGGTGGGGTTTTTTTTCTTTTACTCTTTTCCACTATTTGTTTCAGTATTCCTGAATGCTGAGAAGAAAAGTTTTTTCAAGTTCTTACAAATATATTACATTTCTAACAGCTCCAATGAACAAGATTAGAAGGGAAAACTGCCAATGATTCAGATTATTGAAAGAATAATGGAGTAGGAGTTGCTTTTCTTTTTGCGTAACCTTCTGAGGGAAATTATGTTCTAATAACAAGAGAAAAAATAAGAGAAGTTCTATAAGTTGGTATATAGCAGGTATGATCACTGTGACACACAGGTAATGTGAGGACAAACATGCTTACTGTGACAATAGAACTGAATTCTAGTCTATATCTTAAACAACATGATCATTAACATTTCAATCTTTCCACTGATTATGTTTATGGATGAAACTGAGCAAAGCCAATACAAGATCTGTCGTTTGCTCCACCTTCCTCAAACAAAATAATAATCATATTATAATCATAAAAGGGGTCAGTAAGAGCCCGAATCTATTAATAAGTGTTATCTCCTGGTTCAAGTGGAAAAGAAAGAGATGAGGCATTCCAAAGACATAGAATTTAACAGAACAAAGTTGTTAATTTTCAAGATCTGATTTCTGTGCTTAATACTTCAGCTAAATAGTTTTAGTGGCATTTTTTTCAATAAAAGACATATTTTATTCAGTTATAAAATAAATAAGTACATGTATATACATAAATTACATTTCTACACTACATGGTAGTGCTTGTAGTTGAAGTGCAGTGCTGACATTCTAAGAACTGTATTTAACTGGCTAGAATAAATATTAAATGTCTAGCTACAATGATTGTAAGGGATGCACAATCCTCCCAAGAAATAAAGCAAGTATATTCCAACTAAACTTCGCATTATTGCAGTTAAAGTTCTGTAAGTTAAATCTATAAGCAATCTGTCTGTGGAGACACCAGAAGCTAGATAAGAATTACAGTTCCCAAGAACTCCCAATTGAATATTTAATACATAACTATAGTAGACGGCTCCTACGCTGGTCATTTTATCTTCTAAATCCACAAAGGGCTTCACGTTTAAAGTAGCATTTACAAGGCCATTTACTTCTGTGAGCACTTAAAATTCAGGGAGCACTTTTTTTTTTTTTTTTCATTACTTTGTGCAAAGTATCTGTTCAGAGACAGACTATTCCTTCTGCTGATCTGCCCACATCTATTAAGAGAGAGTACTGATCTCCAGTTCTTTTTGAGTGTCCGATTCCAGGAGGGACTTCAGAACTGTGACTCCTTAGTACAATGAAGCGTTTTCTGACAACTTATAAAATGCCTAACTCCAGAGACAGGATTTATAACTATTTGGGGTTGGTTTTGTTTTTTGTTTTTTTTTTTTTTCCTTAATAGTAGTTATACTCCTGTATGCACTTTTCAGGCTCCTATTCAGCAAAAATGACTGTGACATTGTGTGTAAGCATCAGGAAATATATGGAACTTTGTATAAGAAGGACCATACCAGAAAATTCAGCACCATTTTTTCTCTTAAACATGTGTTTTTAACACTTTTTCCAGACTTGGTTGAAAAAAAGAATGTAATTGTTTGTATTCCTCACTGGAAAGTGTCCAGTAGCTACTAAGATAACCTAAACTGACATTTAAACACCATGAAACTGCAGAGTCTGTATCATATGACACTATTTCAAATGACAGTATTCTGCTTTTCAAACTGAAGTGCATGAAGTAGAATACCTGCAGTGCATAATCTGTCCTGATTTTTTTTTACACAGAGTATCTCAGAGCGTACTTGAAATAAAACTAGAATGTCTTGTGCCCTAAGTTTTCTATCTAGAACTGCTGTAGTTAAGGACAGTATTCAAAAAGAGAAAACCACTGTATCATAGATAAGTGAACAATCTCAGAGCAGAACATTTCTCCAGATAAAAATACATGCTCCAACATTTTGCTAATTCTGTAGAGGCTCCGTTTCAAGTTATAGAGAAATCAAGTAAAAAAGTCAAAACAAATGCTTTTCTTTTGTACACAATGATGTGCAGCCGTATATAATATCTCAGAATCTGGATATCTTTATAATATACAGCATGAACATTTAAAACATTTCTTCAGTTTGGCTCTTTTCTCCCCTTTGTTGAGATTAGCAGGGTGGATGTCAGCTGCAACATGTTCCCTCCTATTCTTCTTACTATGACAATAATAGTAAAAAAACTCTAAGTAATTTATCACAATTTTCTATGGCATCTACATGTTAGATACACACTTCTCTCTTGAATAAGTAACCTCAATCATTCTGGTGTGTCTGTTTAATCAGGTGAAATGCCAAACTGATAATTCATAATGCCTTTCCCTCTTTCTTACACAGAGTCAGCAACTTATGTCAACCTGTTAATTCTTGAGGGAAAGGGGCAAAGGTGTTATATTGGCTCCTCAAATATATTCTAGTCCTCACAATGCAAGTAAACCAAGACAAGCTTTGAATAAGCAATGGTTTTGTCCCCAATACAGAAGAAAAACAAAGACTTTGTTTTTGAGGTTTTGCCCATTAATCACCTTCTAAAAATCACCATTCCTTCCTTATAGCTGCTTACAGAGTTGACTCTATCACTACATAACTGAGATTTTATTGGTTAAAGCATGTTTCCCAAATGAATTCGAAGGTATAGCTGTTTGCACTCATGAGTGAAGGTATACTGTTCAGATGATCTGCTCTGTTGGGTGGGTGGATGTTTTTTGTTTTGTTTTGTTTTTTAATCACAGGTGAAATACATTGTTTTATGGCTCAATTCATATATTCTGTCTTTATATGTAATATGATGGTATCAGTAATTCAACCAGGAATTCAGTTAACTTTTGATAAATTTTTAATAGTCCTTCTTGAGAATCTAACCATGTTAGATTCTCTAAAGTCTTCCAATCTGATGGAAGAATGTCCCTTGTCTCTTTAAACCAGTCCAAGGTACATTTTATCAGTGTCCCATTTCTAGTTAATACCAGAGCAGTTCAGCCTTACATCTGTGTAAAATGGAGCTCATGGTAATTAATTGACAAAAATGATCAAATACTGTGCATGAGCCTTTTGAAGCTAGCTCAGCACGAAAATGTACTCAAAAGTCATTATGCTTTTCCCTAGATAACTTGAAATAGATATTCTGTAATCTCGTTGCCACTCCCAGAGTTTCTTTAAAAATGAGAATTCCATTTTGAGATCAGTTTAGAGATGAATACTTGCTCCTCTTTCTGAGGCTGACAAGTCCCATTTCACCCATGACAGCCTCCAGCTGTTAAATAGAAATATGAATCAAATGTGGACTACTGATGTGAAAAACCAATTCCATTGCTTTGACAAAAGAAACAAGTAAGATCTAGTTAGGTTGTGATTGTAGCAATCATACCTTATTACTGTGTTAGGATTTGTAGGACAGTGGCCCCCACACTAATAAACAAACCCACTTGACATAGGGCTATGTTATTTCACATCTGTGTGTATAAAAAAGTCAGACAGACAAAATAACCACTGCACTAATTGAGCTGAGCCATACAAAGCAACACACTGCAACATTCCAGATCTCTATGACAATGCATTTCAGCTCCTTTAAACTGAAATGCAGTTACTTATCAGAGAGATCAAAGAAGCACTGTCAATAATTAGAGGTAGATTTTGTGTCCTGCATGTCTTTGCTCACATTGTATAAAAGATGAATTGTATTCTGCTGGAAATATTCACTATCATAATTGTCTTTGGAATATAAGGACCCACTGTAACTGGGATTTACGTCTTTTTCTACACTGTCCCATAGCTGGGAAGGGGGAAGGCAGGGCAGATGGGCAGAGACCAGCACTGCCAGCAGTATTTGTGGCTTGTATTGCCACACCAGTTGCAGCCACCAGTAGCAGAGTGGCTAATGCTTCTGAAATGATTCAGACAGCTTAATGCAAAGAAAAGGAACCCAGCAGACCACCCCATCATTGCTCTATGTGGTCTTTATGGACCCCTGCCAACAGGTGAAAGCAGAAAATAATTCTCAAGTATATTTAACCTAGTTAGAGGACCAAGTAACCATAACTGATTGCCATACTCTTCCTAAGTTGTCTTCATCTTTTCCCAATACTAGGTATTTGGTTTGTTTTCTTTATTTTTTTTCTTCCTGCAGAAAAATCAGTTATGGTTACTTGGTCCTTTTGTTTCTTCAGGCTGTCACAGCCACCAGCTGTATAATTCATGTTCAAAAATTAGCCTCTAGGCCCCACCACAGAAAAGCCTGTAGCGGTTCTTGTCTACTTGTCTCTGAGCCTATTGAGTGTATTTGCTGAAAAAGTTATGAGTACAATTTTAAAAGAATCCAAAACTTAAGTGCAAGAGTAGCGATACGGTTCTGCTCTACTTACAGAAGTATTTTCCCCAAGTCTTAAGGAAAGTTCTGCCACTCTCACTGTGCCGCCATGGTTACCAGAAAGCAAATATGTTGTTTTAAAAAGACCCAGATTTTTTTTTTTTTCATGAGCTACACTCAAGTCTTTGATTTCCAAATAAACATACTTTACATCTGCAATTACGATTTTAGAAGTATTTCACTGTGAAAATGGTAACTTCTAATGACTTGAAAAAAATGTAAGGATAGATCAAATAGACATATTCCTTAAGCACATGAAACAAATGAAAAAAGATATTTATGAAAACAGAATATATTAATTCCACACATTTTTGATCACAAAAATGTATTTTTGACATGATATAAGATAAAAAACCAAATATTTGAGGTATCACATACCTGTAAAATACACTTGAACAAAATAAAGCTCTATAATAAAGTAAGTGTCCAACAGAAAAAAAAATCACAATCTCCTATCCAGGTTTTTTTATTGAAATAGGTTCCATCAATCTGGAACAAGCATTTAAAATAAAAAATATATATCCTTGTAGTAAGAAAAATAGATCATACTTTTGGTAAAGTAGTAAAAGAGATATATTAAAAATAGACCTTAGGAAAATTCTGACATGTTTCTATGCCTCTCCATTCTTATTTGATCAACAAGAAGAAAATGTCTCTATTTCATGTCTGAAAACTAAATTAACCAGAGTCACAAAGTATTAATGACTAATAGTCTGTTTGTTATTTGCTTACATGCCTTAATATTCAAGGATATTCAGTTTACATTCTCTTATAATCCACTTTTATATTCCATAAATCTAAATTTTCTGCTGCTGCTCCTCCAGACATTGTATACAGAGACATGCATTTGGCAGCCTTTTCCTTTTCCTTCTTTGGTAAGCTTTTACATAAGGTGTATGGCAAAAAGAAAAGGGAAAAGAATAAAACACTCGCTTGTCCTGCCTCAGGGAGTGGCATGGTAAGCTAGAAGCAAGAAGAAGATGCATCTGATTCAATCAGTGCTTTTAGCATATCTGAACAAGATGTTACCCCTATTAATAATTAAGGCTTCAAGCTTCTAATCTAAAATGGCAAGGTATTATTAATGAAGTTCACAAAACTGTACAGAAGAAGAATTGTTAAAAAATTCAAACAACCACCCACCTAACATTTTTATTATGCACGGTTTTAATTCATTTTTACTCTGCCATCCTGACTCCTACAATAACTGTGCCCAAAATAATGTATAGCTAGAATACATACAGCCACTTTACAAAACCAGGAGCTTACTATACAGTTGCTACGTTCTACACCTCAGCTACAAAATTTAGGAAGCCAATAAGCAGTATTTCCTTTCTACTGAATAAATCAGTAGAAAAGTCAAAAAGTGTTTGTTTCTTTCAAATGATTCATTCACAGAAAATACAACAGCTTATTTCTGTCTCGTTGTTGATGATCTATGTGAGAAAAATAACTGAATTGATCAATAACTCATGTCTATGAAGAACAGAAATAAAGACTTTGTGTGTAATATTTACCTTGGCATTGCATAACTTTTAAGTTTGAGATTTCACAATTCTTAAAGTATTTAAGCACTGTCTTTTGTATGTAGGTACTAAATGAGATATCAAAACACTTGTACTTGATATTTTTAAACTCTCTAATAAGAAAGGAGAAATGTTTTGTTCTTCGATCAAGTATGTATGAGTTCATACTGACAGTCCCAACTGCTGCACTTTCTGAGTGTTTAAATTATGATTGTATACAATTGGTAAGATGTGAAAGAGAGATTTTTAGCAGTAAATGTGCACATGGCTCAACATCACCCATGGCTTTAACTGGATTATACTAAGCAAGTCTGACAAGTTCGTACTTGCAGAGTTTGTACGTGTAGAGTTTGTACAAAGTCAGCAATGTGATAAATACTATGAATTGTAAATAATTTTGGTAACTCATGAAAGATTGAATATAAATGTGATAATCCTTTTTATTCAACTTTTCTCTCTTTTTTTTCTTTTTCTGAAAAATTTCTATTAATGTGATGTGCATCTACTATTCTCTATATTCAAGATTTAATTCTCATCTGTTATGACAAAAGGTGAAAGAACACATGTTTAGTGTTACTGTCATGTAGAGGTACATAATGAAAACCTCCATGGACTGAATAATAGAAAAAATACTATCTAATATCTAATTTGGAAAGTCATTAAGGATGCTTTCAAAGGTTAGACATTTTTCTTTGTTTGGTTGCTTACAGCATATCTACACCTTGCAATGCTGTATTGTGTAGTTACCCAAAGCAGTTCCAAAGGCACCTTACATAGCACTGTGCATGGCACAGAAAATAATCTTCAAATAATAATTCAAATCCTGAAACCAGTATGACTGTGTGAGTATGGTCCTGGGTCCAGACTAATTCAAGCAAGGATATTCAGCTCAAGCTTATTACTGGGGACAGTGACTAATTTGCCTCCAGTTTCAGAGTTAGCTGGGTGAGTTAAGATTTCAGCTTTTAGATATTTCTGAGCTTTCTCTATGGATGGGAGCTTTCCTGGAGATGATCCAAAATTTCTAAAATTGGTAAATCCACTGAGTAGAGTTATATGTATCAAAACTCCAGTCGTTGCTGTTTGTGGTATACTGTGATCTGATGACCTTTTACATCTCTCATGAAAAGAGGATTTAGCATGGGTTTTTCATCTATCTAACTAGCAAATAAATGGCAAGTGGGATGTAAGGATAGTGTGCTGATGGATTAGCTATCTTTTAATTGATATTTTAAGCTATGTTTGCTTTTCTTCTTTCTGATTTTTTTCCTGCTGTTGTTATTCTGGATTTATAATAGACTCTTAGTTGTATACGGACCTGACTAAGCACCTGTTGAATTCAAATATCAATGATATTAATAGTGCATTGAATATATACAGTTTTACTCTAAATCAGCTAACCATGCATGAGTTTTTGGCACATTTACCTTTACAGTATTTAAAATTTATCTTTTCTTCATCCTATACCACAAATAAAGTAAGCTGAAATAAAGCCTCCATGAATGTATGTTTTATTTCTTGGCAACGGGCAATGTACTTAAAAGGGACCAATTTTAATTTTGCTTGAATTTGACTTAAATTAGGGCTAATTTCTAGAATATGGCTTAATTATGTTAATACCATTTATATAAATAGAACAATCAACCTTTAAAGGAAAACATTATTTGCTGTAGTTCCAATGTTAAGAAATATAAACTGACTCCTATTTCAGAGCAGAAATTAGAACTGTTTAGCAGAGTGGCATTAAGCTAATTTGTTCCATGGTTTTTAAGAAATTGAGCAGAAAAATATCTGAGTTTATGATCGTATTCTACGTCAATAACCTAGGAAAAAGGAAAGGAGGAAACAAAGACATTCTGTCTCGTGTTAGCTATTTCTCATCTCATTAAGGAACACAGTACCCGAATAGTTTACATACTGGCAGCATCTACTTACTAAGAAAGCAGGAAGTGGTAAAACCATGCCTCTGGCTCCCAGCTTCAAACCAGCAACCAAAACCAACAGTAAGTGGGAGAATATGTTATCCCAGTCCTTCATTCTAAGATGAAAAAGTCTCTGTTTTGGGAAGCACTTTTCAAAAGGGCTTAAAACTGGGTCATCAAAGACAGCAGCAAATTATTCTAATAGCTCATCATTTGAGAATACTTTTTCTCTGCTTTTTTGACCTTACTGCTTTGGATTAAAAAGTACTGCTGCTGCTTCTCTCAGGCTCACATCATTATCTTTAGTTGGAAGTATCACTGACCATGAAAAGGGAGAACATTGTGACCTTCACTTAGTGTTATACAACGATCCTCAGTTTCAGAATTGTCTCCTTTTTAATTCAGCACCTCCAGAACACATCTTTCAGAACAGCAGTATTAGTGAGTTAGTACACACGTAGGAGAGATTTTATTACCCACATTGGTCTCATTTTATTTTGATTTCTCTTCATTGATTGCAAATATACAACAGAAACAGTTCTGCTCCATAGAAATGCACTAAACCTCCCACTGAGCACTATGATTCGATGTCATTTTGAAATTATAGCACTGTTACGCATTTTTCTGTAATAAAATATGGTACTCAAAGGCAAAGGAGAAATACTATTGACCAACACCAGATGCAGGATTAAAAAGTAGAAATAAAATGCAGGATGAAAAATATTGGAGATCGCTTTGTATTATTGGGCAATGGTAGATTATTTATCATATTCATTCACTGGCTGTCAAAGAAATCCCTACGCATACTGTCTATTCATGATAGGTGGAGGTGAAATGATTTTCACCAAGCAGTATTCCTCGTTTGAGACCAACCACACTTTACATATATCAAAAGTTTTCATGGTTCCAGAAGGAGGAAAGCCATTTTTTAATTAAAATAAACTCACCATTTTCAATGACTGAACACGGTTAAAAGATAAAGTATCAAAGTACAGAGATCTTCCCACAACTCGCCTTTCAGTAAAATAGCTTGACTGTGCTAGATTTCCAGCATCATTTTTCAATGACACTGTATCCTAAAATCTGAAGTACAGGTGCTATATTATGGCCTACAGTATTAAAACTGATGCAGAAACCAAAAGCCATAAATCACCACATGTTTGAATATAGACTGATTTGAATAAATAAAAATATTTTATAATTTATAACATACATATGGTATAAAATATACTATATAGATGCTACACTATATTTATATATCATTATAAATAACACATATAATTGATAATTGCATGTTATAATTTACGTGTATATAGAGAGAGCACAACAAAATAGAACCTTCTCTTCAGAGCTCTGCATGTTTAAAATACTTCTATCAGGTACGATAAATGTCCTTTACTACAGCATACCCATTCTTGCATTTTTCTGACTTGTAAAGATGTCTCTTAGGCATAAAATTTGACAGGAATAAAAGAAGGTACATTACCCAGAGGAGAAACAAATCCTATTAAAACTCACTGTCTCTTTTATTTGCTATTTTGCAGCTTTAAAATTAATGAAATTTAACATTCTTGTTAAAGAACATAATTTTCATTTTGACAAACACCTAGATAAACCTCTAAATTAACCTACTGGGGAAAAAAAGAGAAGAAAAAGTCCATTTCTTTACTATTGTTGGATAAATAATACTTTGCAGCTATATAAGCTTTTAGTAAATTAAGATAAAGAATTATTAATTGTTTCTCCATGACTTTTTGATAACTTGTGTTCAATTACTCTTCATTCATTAATCAAACAGAAGGCATAAAAAATATCAGAAGACTCAATTTGGCATGTACAACTATCATTCTTTGAAACTCACAAAATGCTGTTTTAAACCGTGACTTTTTTTGCAGCTCACTCTTTTTGTTCTACTTTTCTAGTGTATACTGAAGAGGATTTTTCCTTAACTTTCTCACACTTTGAATTTCTCGATGTTTCTTAAGCAATGGTTTCCCAAGGGGTGCGAGAAGATTCTTGGGAGAAAAGAAGCAAACTAAGAAAACAAAAAAGCAACTGTACATAAACATAGTTATGCATACAAGAAAAGTGGAAAAGGCAGAAATCCTAAATGAACAGCTGAAGTATAGCTGAGTGCTATTACAGGTTCATTTATGCTGAGCCAAGCATAATGTCTGGCCATTCACAAAATTTCACAAAGCTAAGGCAGGTGGGGCAACACTCTGTGACCCCTAGGTAGCTGCGAGTGCATCACCCTTCTAGGAATTTGGCCGGCTAAGTTAGAGTCGAGCTGGCTGAGTCCAAGGCCAGGTCCTCTGCTGGGAAGAGCAGTTGTGAAAAAAGGTAGAAGTGAGGACCTGCCCCTTTTTCCTTTGGATGTGCTGTCGAGCTGTGGCTGTACCACTGGCCCCTCTGTTCTGCATTCCAGCTGTGCAACAGCTGTGCCTGTGCTCCGTCTCGGACCTCCCCAGCACTGCCCCTGGCTTGGCTTCCTCGCCTTGGCCTCAAACCTGTGTCTGCCCTGCAGCCTTGCCGGGTGATGGCCAGACCGTCTCTGTTCCTGACCACCAGCCCTCGCCTTGATCCTGATACAGACTTGCCGTGCCACTGATACGGACTTGCTGTCCTGCATCCCGACTCTTTTTTGGTGCAGTCACTGCTTACACCTGCCTTATTATTGCACACTGCTCTTGTCTCACTTCCCTTGCAGAGCAGCAAGCCCTTGCTGTTTTGGCATAGGCAAAAAGGAAATACTGAAAGGCTAAAAAAGACATAACAGCAGAAATGTAAAACTTATAAAAATCATAAACCATATTTTCAGCTCCACATTTCTGCCTGCTTTCCTGAGAGACTAAGGAATTGTTTGGGGCTGATGGACAGGACCATGACAAAGTTAAACTGTATGATCCATATTGGCTTGAACAGAATTAAGAGATAAAACAGATCATAGGAAAATATGAAACACGCCTTCTCATATGTCATTAAGAGGCTAAAACAGTAAGGCCAGTCAGCGTGAAAAAAAGATAGTATCTTTTATTATTTAACCATAGCCAGGTAGTTCTGGCACAAGTAGACCAGGATACTTACTCAACCTCAGAGTGACCATCACCTTTATGATTATCCTGGGGTTTGAAGGACACTTTGTTGAACTGAATATGAACACTGCTGCATATAAGGAATATTAACAATCCATAGCAAGGTCACACCAGACAAAAGTGACAAAAAGAAAAAAAAAAAACCAAACCAACCAAAAAACCAAAACCCAATACATCAAGGAACGTACGAATTGTGAGCCATACAGGTTTGAAGAGCAAGGTATTCACCAAGGATTACTGTTTTTTGCCATCACAAAACTAGGACTGCTGCATCAAAGACAGTAGATTACTTTCACAGATCAAAACCAGAAGCAAGAGAGAATAGGAGAAAGTTAAAGGCAATGACTTTTGAGTGTATTTTGAAAGAGGTGGTTTAAGAATCTAAGAACCGATCTACTGGATGACTTCTAAGTACAAAAATATCTGAAAGCTAAGTGGAGGACAGGCATCCAAAATACAGCAAGAGAAGCCCATGAATCTCAAACAGCTAGAGGACTTCCTGAAGGAGTATTTTGAATAGCTTTAATAAGATTAATAGCCACCATTCAAGCTAGTAGAGTTCATATACTTCATCTTACAATGAAAGCTTTCCCCTGCCCAGCTTAGATTATGTTGGAAAAGAAAGAGAATATAAGAGACTACTGTGGAAAAGAGATCTCTGAGACAGTATGTCGAGGAATTATTCCACATCCAATACAGAAACACAAAAATGAAGCATGAACACTGTTCCCAAAGTCATACATGCACAGAACAGGGGAAGGAGATGCCAAATAAAATCTTGCCTGAGCCTGATAAAGGAAAACAAACAAACAAAGGAATAAAACCCAGCAAATATTGTCCCAAGAAGGAAATTAAATCCTACAGCAAAAAAACCCAGATCTTAATAATGGTATTTGATCTTAATAATGGTATTTTAAATTACTTTCCTGTAGGCTTTGCATGAGATGAGACCAAAGGAAAAATATTTATAAGCCACTAAAAAAGTAAATAATTTCAAACTTCAACAGAAAAACATACCTCCCTTTCAAAACAGTTTGTTTGAAGTAATCCATGTGATGAAATTAAATGTGTCATATTCTTGCAAATCTAATAGAGTGCCTTTACAAGGTTACAGCCAGGAAGAAATACAAAGCAACTCATAATTAACCTCTGGATCCATTTCATTTTATGCTTGTTCAGAGTGTGGAAAAAAAATGTTAAGTTTCAGTTATCTTTGTCAAGAAATGTACTCTTATCACATATGCAAGATTCAAAACCAGTTTCTATTTCTCAGGCATTGAAAGAGGTTTATGCTATATGTAGTTGTTTGTTACAGAGCTTAATCTGCACCCTGGCAGGCAGTGTTATGACCTGGAGGGCACGCCAGAGTTGGTTACAGGGGTTTTATAATATGACTCATCTTTGATCAGCATGAAGAGTTAGCTTGTGTTTCCCACCAATATTTGTCACTGGATTTTAGCACACAGAACAAGGCAACAGGGTTATCCCAAGAGGATGCTGAAAAATGCATTCCGTAACCATTGTAAATTTATGTATTTATATTGTTGTGCTCCCTGCATGAGCATTTTAACAGGATGAAGAAGAATTCTGACAAAAGAAATTTTAAGTCGGGGACTGTGAGGAAAATTTTAACTAAGTATGATACTTCTAGGTTTAGATTTAGGGTTTGTTTTGATGCATGTACATGGTAAAATATGCAATTGGCTTAAAAATATGAAAATGGATTCATTACAAGTACAGAAGTAAATGCTGTGTCTCATGAATAGCTGGATTGGGATTATACCAGAGATATCCGCCAGTCAAACTGACCTTAATAACTTTTTGTAGGTTTTTTTCAAAGGAAAAAAAAAAAAAAATTCCCCTGAATTTTGCTGCCTAGAGTTTATTATAAAGTGCTTATAATTTGCTTCATTACTGGATAAAGCATGCCTGCAAAGTCTTTTGCTGAGATACGTACCATTATGCCAGTGCTCCAAGTCAGCTGGATGTGAGTTTTAACCCCAAAGCTTTATAGCTCTGTTAACATAGCGCCACATTCACAATTCAACTCCACACTGCTGAATCAATACTGGCATTCCAGATAACTTGGAGGGCAAACACAAAGAGACTATACACATGCACACCCTAAGGCAGACTTTAGAAGTCCAGTTCTGGAGTCAAATTCAGGCATTGCTTCAGTGCAATTCAAACATGTTGCATCTCCCAGTTTTTCAAGATGTTAACCACTTCCTGAGGCTCTGAGAAGTCTGTTTACAAATAATTCAGTGAACATAGAATCATAGAATCATTTAGGTTGGAAAGGACCTACAAGACCATCGAATCCAACCATCATCCCTGCCCACTAGACCATGTTACAGAGTACCTCATCTATGCACTTTTTGAACACCTCCAGGGA
>JAVJGG010000017.1:6123265-6140675 GCA_035590195.1 Aviceda cuculoides | reverse complement strand
GCCCTTCTCTGGACACGCTCCAGCAACTCAATGTCTTTCCTGTAGTGAGGGGCCCAAAACTGAACACAGGACTCGAGATGTGTGTCACCATCACACCACTCGTGATGGTGCAACCCATCTTACTACTTGCTTATAACATTTGGAAAATTTTGTTTAAGGCTGAATCTTGACCAATTGTTAAGATCTCAGGAATAGTATTCAAGCAAGAATGCCCCTTATTCCAGCATCTAGAAATATTCAGGAGTTATCACAGAATATAAGATAGAGATAGTATCGCAGAGGCCTTAGCAAGTCTGATGAACCGCAAAGTTAACTTATCATTATGCAAACTAATCTTTTTAACCTAAACATCATTAATAGGAGAGATTTGAAGTCATCTTTGCTTTCTTAGATTCTGTGAAAGGAATCTCATACCAGGCATTTTTACCTCTCTATAACATTTTTTACTCCTTATATATTTAAAACAAGGATCCATTACCTAACTGTCATAAAACAGCACTCCCTTTGGTTTCCCCTGTTGAATAGATCTTTGGTGTAGAAATTAGTGTTGTACATATAATATGACTACTTTTGCCAACCTTTTTCTGTTCCAAGAGAAGGACCAACAGAGACTTTGTTAAGGAACTGTCAAAAAAAAAGTATGTGAATCACAATATTGGGTTTTGGTCTTAACCTCTTAATTAATATTTTTCTTCTCTTTTGCCATGTTTCTCAGCAGAAGTACTCTACCTTGTGCAGAATGCAGACATATACATTTAAGAAGACTTGTTGCTATCAATCTATTTTCTTTAAATTATCTTTTCTACCTGTTTTCTTTCTCTGTTGTAAACATGCTGTGAATCTTTGATGCAACTGCCACAGTACTGAAGGACTGAGCCTGCTCTCCTCTGCCTTGTGACACCAAAGGTATAAACTGCGAGAAGCAAGGGGCACATATTTGTACTGATATTGCATGTATATTGTTTCATGAGGTCTCAAAAGCCCTGTTTCTTTTGGATGTAAAACTGTTACTTTTCCTCAGCTAAGCAGTTACAAGTAATGGTGTGCAGCTCATTGTCTGTGGGGAATTCTAAATAGCTATACAACTATTCAAGTCTTTATAGTTAAGTTTTTATGACAGTTTTTTCTTCCAGTTAAAACACTGTGAAATGGAATCTGACAAGGCTTTTTTTCCCGTTTTTCTAAAGACCACAAGTTAAAACCCTTTATTAATGAATTTCTAAAATGTCTATCTAAATAAAAGGTGTGTTTTATTTATAATTATTTGAAAAATATCATTCAAAGTGGAGCTGATTGATTACAAAGTTACGGATAGGGGTACTCAACACTGTCCAGCCTAAGCCCCTCTTTGCTGCGCTCTGTAACTTTTGCAAATTAATTTATGGATTTCTGCTTTAGATTGAAGTTTAGTTTAGTTTAATTTTCAAAATTAAAGCCTTAGCAATAATGATTTAACCAACCATCATTTTAGAATAGTATCAGTGGAAAATATATTGTTTTTCTGATGTTAAAAACCTATTTTTTCCCAGGTATTTCTTAAAAGTGCTTTAACTCTGATGTTATGCAGATCGACGCTTAGATCCTGAGAAGGAATTGTGCTCTAACTCTCCTGTAAAAGATGTTTGGGGTTTTTTTTCTGTGTCCATGAAGAGGCATTCATATTAGTCTGTGGGCTAAACCTATGCATATTGCCATTTGTACAGCTTTTAAACATTAACAACTATAATTGTCTTTGGGTTCTCTGCATATTACTGTTTATAGAGACTTGATGGCATTCTACCAGCATTAAGGCTGCTTCTGCTACTCCACAAATCCAGGGGAACCCATTACCAGCAGCAGCATTGTTTGCAAGGGGGGAGTGGAAGGCAGCTGGGGCTCATGAGACATCCACGAATTCTAGCTGAGCTCTTCTCAACCAAAAAGCTTTCAGCAAGAGTGAATGTGCCAATAGCCTCTATTGTACAGACAAGAGAAATATGGAAGTTTTATTTGATTGTTGAGGGAGAGCAAGATTGTAACTGCTTAACATACATATGCAAGTTTAAATTGCATAATAATACACAACTACTTTAAGAAACCTTTCATTCTGTCTATACAAGAAATGAAATAGAAAAATGAAAGAGAAAATATAAGGTGTAACTTTATTGTCCCCTTAAACACAGTCTACCTATATCATTAGCCAGGACTACTAACGGATGTGGAGAACACACTACCAACAATATGAAAAATTAGGACTGGGGTTTGATTTTTTCCAAAACCATTATTTTAATGTAATGTAAATATATTTTGGTGAGAAAGGAGTAGGAAATTCTTTTTAAAGTATATGGCATTAACAATACCAACATGTCACTCGTTGAGATGTTGTTCCTGCTTTTTGTGAGAGGAAGCCACTATGCTTCTCCAGTATACCTATACTTATCATGCTGTTATTATTTTGCATTTAAATTGTGTCATGAGAAAGAGGATTAAAATCTTTACTGTTAGATCAGATTAGATATTTCAGAAATGCTCTAAGCAATAGGAATGCAAGTAGACCAATAGGACTGGTGTACTTGTATTTAATGTACATAATCTTTAATATGGAATGCAAAATAGCTGCTGTAGTACTAAAGAATTCCAATACCATAATCCAATTCCAGCTAACTGGACAGATTTGTCTATTCTCCTTTTGCCAAGCAATTTTCCTTATGAGCTTTAGTTACCTGGTGTGTAGCAGATGGGCTCTTTTTATTAGTTGGTAGAGAACAGCATTTTAAGCCTGAAGTGTTAATAAGCTTGCTGTTAGAACAAACTGTGTCATGTCCCTTTAACATCTCTTTTTCTCTAACTTTCATCTAAAAGGTCTTGTCAGCTTTGTTCTGATTTACCATCAGTTTTCCTGTTTTTACATTTTTACCACATTAATTTCTCTACTAGGAGAGACTTTCTCTCTTATATATACCCTCTGCTATTTCCAGCTAAATATACTGTTCAGAAAGCTTATCAGTGCTTATCCACATTAAGTCAGCAGGAGGCAGCAAAATCTCAAAAGCAGAGAACTAAACAGAATTGCAGGGGTCTAGGCAGCTTTTGCCAACAAAATGGGTGTTTGCTAAAACTACATATCTACCAAAGAGCTTACCAAAGACTTCACACCAATGAGACGAAGCTATAGGAACAAGCAGTAAAGAAGCCAAAACAAAGTCTACCATGCTTTCTTACACTGACACTGACTGAAACAACCCAAATGACTCTTTACTAGGGAGAATGAAGGGTTTTAAGACCTTGTAGAAATGTTTGTATAGATATGTGTGAATGTTATATCCAAATGAAATGTTTTACATTCACATGTAAATGGGGAAGTGATGTAGACACTAGTTTGTTAAACTCTGAAATAAAGATACTGATTACATTGGTTTTTTTAAAAAAAATTAATTTCTATTCCATGTTTACCTTGTTGCTAATTGTGGCTAGCCTAACTGGCAAAGTCAATAGCTTAGCAACAATATAACTAACTCACAAGGCTCACCTGTGCCACATACAGCAGAGATCATATGTAAATTTCTCAAGTAGGGATAAAATCACAGAATGTGTAAAATTGAGCTCATGTGCCATCAACCCTTTATATCATATCCAGAAGAGTGTGAGGCAAGCTTTTCCTCCTTTGAGGACATTAGGAGACAAGTGGTGCCCTTTGCTTGGTTGCTGCATAGTTTACAACAAAAACTGGAAGAAGTCAGCCAAAATGGACAGCCCATAGGGACCATAGGAACCACCACTGGGGATCTTTGGAAATCCAGGGAGCTTCCTAGACTTCTGACTGCATTAAACTATCCTGTGCAGATACACTGTTAGTTCACACTTCTTTACTTTACTTTTGTTAAGTTCTAATGGAAAACATCCAAGAAAATATGCCATCTTTGCTTTATTCCTTATGTTCTCTATATATGCTTTATCAGTTTCCCCCCAAATTGCATTTTGAGTTCCCATGCCTTTAGTTGATAAATGTCTGTGACACTTATCCTGAATATTTTAGCCATTCATGCGAGGTTGTATAATAGATCTCTAAAGCCTGAAGTATTAAAGTCTAATTATACATTTTTAGGGGAAGGACTTGGGAGGATGGCAAAACAGGAAGAAAGAAGAGGTAATTGTTATAGACAGGGCTGATGTTTTTAAGTGTTTTAAAATTGCTTAGCAACGTCTTTTTTAAAAATTCTTCTTTCACTTGTACATACCTTTATCAAACAGGCTGTTGGGGCTTAAATTTTCTTTTTCAGGTGTCTGCCTTGAATTTATTTATTCTTTTTTAAATATTATGAAATTGAAATTATTAATAATTTATTCACTTCATTCACTTTTGAGAGAGCCACAAGAAAAATCCATTTCTCCACACTAAAAACATGAAGATGATATTTTCCATGGAACATATTAGCATCACCATACTTCAAAACTTGTATTTGCTGTGAAAGTGACCTTTGTGTCAAGGATGTGCACTTTGCTCTTCCAACACCTACTAAAAATGGCTGAATGGAAGGCCTTTGGGAAGCAACAATTCAAGGTGATTGACAGAAACAGCTTTTAGGAAGTACATCCCAAATAAACGTCAAATTTAACAAAACCTAAAAGACTTTGAAGTGTGCTATCCCTGTAGTACTCTCCACTTCCAGAGACCAATGAACACCCAGTTTCGGGTGCTGAACTCAGAGCTGGTCTTTCCTGCACAATCACCTACTCTTCTTCTATCAGGCCCTCCTGAGAGAAGCCAGTTGTCTGATTCAATATAGAGGGAACAAGAGCTGGATTTAAAGACAACTGTCAGAAAGTTTGAAAGTACCAGTAGAGTTTGACAAGAGAGGAAAAAAACTGTATGGAAAAGAAAGACACTGAGATAGCTAGGGAGAAGAATGGCAAGCAGCATGCAGGAAGGTCGATAATCATAAATGAGAGCTGTGGAGAGAAATGAGGGATGAAGAGAGACTAGCAGATGGGAGGAATGAAGGCATAAGGAGATGGAGGGAGTCTGAAGCTCTCTGGGCACAGCAGGGGACTGAGAAATGACTGTGTAAAGACATAAAGGGGGAAAAGTATGACATGACAATGCGGCTATAGCATGGAAGGAGCAAAGAGATTCGGAAGAGACTAATTTGGTAAGGGAATTGGGTTAAGGTTAGTGAAATGTTTCTACACTCTGGTGGATTGACCCCTGCCAGCAACTAAGCACTGCCAGGCCCTCACCCACTTCACTCCCTCCCCAGTGGGATAGCAGAAAGTATTGGAAGAACAAAAATGTGTAAAAAACTTGTGGGCTGAGAAAAAGTCAGTTCAACAGGTGAATGAGGGGAAAAAAGGAGGGGAAAAAAAAAAGGAGGAAAAAACTGTCTACTTTCTGTGGGGGCAGAATGAGAAAAAGAAAAAGCCTGCCTGGCGACAGTCACAACTCTGGTGTGTTATCAACATTGTCTTAGTCACAAATCTGAAACAGAGCACCATATGGGCTGCTCTGAACAAAATTCAGATGTAATCCATACAATAAGACAAGGAGCAATGGCAGAATAAGAACTGAAACACTGAAAAACAGAACAATTATTTTATAGCAAACCTGGCTGAAATTCAGGGCATGTTCTGTTTTTATAACAACAGTGATGTGGGTTACAAGCTCTGCCTCTCTCATCCTCTGTCATGAGAAAGCCCATCTTACGTGTTAGCACTTCTACTTCAGGAATAGACCAGAAAAGACTATGGTTAATTTAATTGAAAAACAACAAAGAAAAGAATACAAAAATCTTAAGTGCTTTTGAACTTTCATGAGCTAAAATGTGGATTCAATTTTTAATCTATTCCATAGATACAATAGAGTAGTATCGAAGCAGGTGGTATTGCTTCATGCTGTACTTTTAATCTTAAGTGCTTGTTGTTTGTGATGAAAGAGTTTATTTTAGCCTCTGATATTCTGTACTGCAGATGCATTTTCAGACTTCTGAAAACAAGGCCTGGTAGAACAGAGAAAGAAACATGGCTTCTTAGTATGAAACAGTCCCATGTGACTTCAAAAACATGAAGGAAAAGCTGGTATGGCAATAAAAAGTAGCATCCTGAATAAAATAATATATGCCACGTGAAATGTCAGCTTAGAGAAACCATACTGTTTTGCACTTGTTAATTTGATAATTCACTGACTTTATAGCTCCTCTAGCAGAGACATGAAGCATCAGAGTTCAGTTCAAAAGCATTAAACTAGGGAAGATATGCATACATTTTTCACACATCTCTTTTGCTTATGCAGGAGCCTGAAGCAGAAAATACTGTGACAGTGAGGTGACAGAGATCAAATGGTTGCATTAGCAGAACAATATGGACTTTGAGATATAATTATATCCTGTTAGATTAAAACTTTTCAGAATTAAACATTTTTGATCCCCATCATGTGTATTAAAACTTACATTACTTTGATACATGACCAAGTGATCTTGTCACTCTTACCTGAGTTCAGATGGATTGTATGATAGAAGCATACATACAAGCCAGAGCACCACTCTTACACAGTCCCTTCTTTTTCAAGTATGCTCACATATGACAGAAATCTTAGCCAGGTATTTTGGGATTTTTCTGGATTGTTCTTTATATGTTTAAAATAATGTAGTTGACTAATCATTTTTTGTTTTTTAAAGAACAACCTGTTCTATCAATTTCAGTGGAAGGACACACCATGTTGAATAATCCCTCCTCCTAAACCAGCAAGTAGTCCTTTTCTTCCAAATGTAACCCAATGTATTTATTTCCATTTTAGTTCTTTCTTGGGTCTTCTGGTCCCATCCCAAAAATATTTCAAGCTCTTCAATGCACGCTATTGGGGAAACTGATATATAGTTCAAGTGTTGTGTAAATTTTTTACTTCTTTTTTTTCCAAGTGAAGAAGGAGTAGCAGACTCAAACTGGTTTGAAGCTGCTAAATAAGCTGTCACCTAGCAAAACTCCCCTGTTCCAAACGTATCTGACACTGGAACCTTGCAGTTCTGCACAGAAGAGCTGCAGGAATAGATACATTCCGGTGTGACAGGCTAACAACTGACAGTGACATGCTATGCCAATGAAGTTGAAATTATTTTCCATAGAGTTTCACAATGTAAAGAACAAATTCTGAAGAAGGAAAATAGTCCATGACCTTCTGTCAAACTGTGAAAATATTCTCCCACAACCTGGATTTAGAAAACCAGAATCTGAATACATACGCAACATGCATGAACTATTCAGCTAGTGTTAAACTTTTAAAACTGCAATATTAGTCTCTGTGGAAAGTGGAAATCTTGCAGATGGTGGGAAGTCTCCAACTCTTGCAAAGGACTTGAAAGTGAGGGTATTTATTTTCTGCAGCATACCTTCAATGCATAGACCAGTGTCTTCTTTCTTTAATTAACATTGTTTAAATGTATTTTATGCCCCAGAAGTCTGAATTCACCCACCCACAAATTCTGAATACCTTCACAATTTACATACATTATTTGAATCTAAAGAGACTTCATTTTGCCAACCTATTTACTGCCCACATCTATATTTTTACTGAGCTGTGCATGGGAGTTAAGCCAACAAAACCATATTAAAGTATTATGGTTTATATTTAAATTTCATACAAATAGTTAATTTATACAGAATTCTAATTGCTAAAAGCAGGTTGCTCCTTCTTAAGTCTTTGACTTTGAAAATAACAGAATTCAATGTCAATTTAGCTTACAGTATAAACATTCACTTTGGGTAATCAGTAATGTTCTATAATTGTATATGAAAATTATTTAATGGCAGTTTCAGCTTCCTAGCTGGATAACAATTCATTTTAACCATCCATAATTCAATCAGATTACATCTTGTTTTACATTTTTTAATAGATGCTTTCTTCTAGTTATTTTACAAATTATATATGCAAATTATGTATTAAATAATTGATGAAGCACCTTGCTTTGCTTGTAGCTACAAATGATGCTTTTCTTCACAAATATATTTAGGCAGTAGCTCTCTTCACAGCAAGATTTTTTGCATAGTATTTTAAAAGATATTTAAACTCCTGCCATGATGAAGGCTTATTTAGAAACACCAAGTATAATTTACTAACCTGATTTATGAAGCAATTTAAACAATCTAGTAAAATAGCACTGTAGAATTTCATTGCATAGGGGTACTCATCTTCTCTGAAGATCTTAAATTCTTTAACAATTCGGCAACTCTGTATTATTACATTCTATGATAGGACAAAGTATATCAGGGTAATTATCCCTTCTGTTTTATTAAAGCTTTATAAAACTGTTAGAGGCTAATGCTGCAGTTATTTTTTCCTAATGCCCAATTTCATCCTGTAATACTCAGCAAAAGGGGAAATAGAGTCACTCATCTCTTATTAGACATACTGTAATGGAATACTACGTGTTACGTATTTAGCTACAATTGTGTGTGTGTGTATATATGTATCTATACATACACATATATATAACAAGGATACGTTTACTATTAAAGATTCCAGGATCCATCCCTTAACCTATTGCATAAAAGTGACAGTGTTTTAAGTATTACTTCCCTCTTTTTTCTTTAAACTGAATATTTAACCCACGCTCAGTATTTCTGTAAAAAGGCTTTTTCAAATTAAACTGGATATTTGCAGACATGCTAGGCCCACAAAATCTTAGTTATTTAAGTCTTGTGCTTCCTAAACTTGTAATTAATACATCAGTAACTTATAAGCAATCCTTTCTCTCATTTGTATTGACGCACAATATAAATGTAAACTTGAAAAATGCTTTGCTTTTCAAGCTGTGGGATTTGAAAGAATAAAAAAAAGTTTTCATGATTGAAAAGACTAGTTTATGATACAATGTAGGCATTTAGGAAGTTTCTGATTGGCTGCTTACAAATGAGAATCCTTTCAGGGCCTGTGAAGTAATGTAATGCAACACAACACACAAGCACAGAGTAACTTACACTGAGATCTTCAGAAAGAATTCCTATAGAAACTAATGGGAAAAAAGGTGCCTTCTTACTGATCTTGGCAAACAACAGTCTTCTGGTTTGGCCTCCCCTGAGAAATCTCAATCTTAGATGTAGGTGTTTCGAATCCTTTTCTTGGTGAAGAAGTTAAAGGCAAAGGTCTTTGTTTTCTTTATAAGGGAAGGGGTGTATCTGCCACTAAACACAGAATATGCTGAACAGATGCTCCACAATGGTCAGAAAAGAGCTACAGATGAATCCTGTCACTTTTCACCCTTGTGCTGCAATGCTTCAGTAAGAAATGGGGTTTTACCTGTGAAGATTCAATACAATACAAGCACACAAAAAAAAAAAGTTTAGATTTTTTGGTGGAATTTTTTCCATTACATGTGCATTTTAAAAATAGTAATATGAAAGTATTACATAGTTTTTCATTCTTCCTAAAATAGTTTGGGAAAACTATCCTAAAAGTGAATTAAGTAATAAAATAATTTCAGGGAAACAGTGAAGAAGATAATTTAAATATTAAAAAATAATAAGAAGAAACTGATATTTATATCATAACAAGCTATAAATTTCATCACAAAAAGGTAGTAATTAGCAATAGTTTTATCTTTCATAACTGTGACTTGAGGTGACCTTCAGGGGTTGGACGGTTATCAGTTTGTTAAGCTGACCACGCATTGGTTTGCAAATGATTTCTAAGTATTGATCTTTTCAAAATATGAAAGTTCTTAAATAATAAATTGTTCTTTACTAAGGACTAAGAACAAACCAGTCAGAAAATTGTGCTATTAAGTGCAATGATTTTGTCCAATATTGTCCTTCTTATGGAAATACTCTTTCATTAACTGAAAAGCAAAACTTCTACTAGTCATCATTTTGCTCCTATCAAAGTAAATTTACCATAGCCAAATGTCAAGCGGATGAAATTGCCAATTTACTTAAAACACGAGGAATATATTGGTAAGCAACAAGATTCCATCCTAAAATTTTGCTATTAACATATTTTTAACTTTACATTGCAATGTACTAACCCATTTTGTTAATAACGAAATAAATAATGACTGCCGTCATTCTTTCTTTCTTGCCCAGAACTAGCAACATAATCCTGTTTTGATATTAATCACTGTAGTTTCAACAGCATGTGCCATTAATTCACCTTAATGTGCTGCAACCAATCAATACTTGGTCTGTAAACTCATTTGTTAGTTGGCTTTACATGGCAAAAATCATTGTCTTAAAATAGCTCTTTTTATCATCTTAAGGGTGAAGAACTGTTTATATAAACTCTGTAGCTAAGCTTTCAGAGGATGTATTAATCTTATTCATGCTAAAATCCCGCTCTTCAAACCATATAACATGGTTTTTCTGGTATTCTGACATACATTTTCAAATAACACTACAGATGCCTGAAATTGCTTTAGTGATGTTTAAGAGGTTTTTACTCAGTGAATACCTACAGATCCCTCACTTTGTAAAACATGGTAGTTCACACACTAAACGCTTTGCAAAGTAAGGTTAAGTCACTGGATATTCAGTAATTGCTGTGAACTGTTAACATTGTGCAACATGAATGCCATACTTTTTGAAGACTCGCTCAGGCTTTGCCTGTTAGTCTTTGTTGCTACTCCAGGCTGTGGACGTTCCCTGCAGTTTGCCATGTCATGTGCCTCGAGCCACTCTCCACGCTGCATTTTGACAAGAGCAAACTCAGGAAATCATCTCTCCCAGCCACTTCATTCTCACTGCTGCCTTCCCCTCCCAGCATTACCGCACTGGCAGATTGGCATGTACCACATAAACCTTACAAGCATTTCCATTTTTCCCCTTATGTGACGGCTCACACCTCACTGAACTTCCTCAGCATTTACTGTGAGCTTGCTGCATTCCTGTGCTCCGTCCTCCCCTGGTGAGCAGGCCTGGAGGCGGGGGGCTGCCCCGCCACTGCAGCACTAGGGCTGCTGGGGCTGTCTGCTCTCCTAACCTTGCTCTGCCCTTGGGCTGCTGCGGGTCGCACAGGGGCCAAACCTTCACAGAGGTGACAAGTAGCAAGTCTGCAGTTATGTCCCTGCCTTCCCAATGTTCTCTAAAGTGGTGTCCTGAAGAGATCGAGACCTGTGCTCGCTCGTTATCTTTTGTACGTGGAATTACCAGCAGTAACTGCCTCGTATGCATCAGAAGCTAGACTTGAAAAGATAAACTACAAGGGTCTCCTACTTGCCTAGAAAATGAGCCTTTTATAAGGACTGTGGCTGCCTAATGATGGTCTGTCCTCATGGCCCGCTTCATTAGGACTCTCCTTCTCTTGGATGTACAGGATGCTCCCTGTACAACCTCGCTACAGCAGCAGTAGTGCCCAGAGGTTTAGAGGTAATAATCACGCTCTGACAGAGCTGCTGGGCAGGAATAGCCCCATGAAAACACATTCATACAAGAGCCAGCAATCAAAACACTATTTTTATCTAATCAGTTACAATGCAATCTGTAGTCATAGTAGTTTTAGAAAAAGGCCACAACCATTAGGGACAGAGTCTGCAGGCTTATTACATGTCAGAATGAGAGTGAGTGATGACAGCAAGATGGATCAAGTAACTTCCTTTGGCATTATACCATATATATCAGAATGACTAAGTAAGGGAACAAAAATGAGTAGACTGAGCCTGCAATAAAACGGATGGACACCAAACCAAATGTAATTGGATTTGCTTCCCCTAAGCAGATTCATAAACTAAACCTCTCTCCTTGCTCCTCTGAGAGATCAGCTTCAGACGAGCAAGGGGAAATATGCTTAGCATTGGATTTGGTCAGTGTTTGTGAGAGCGCAAGCACTAATGAGGACTAACTGTGAAAAAGTAATCATCAGAACTGTCTGTTCATTTACTTTCTCTCAGTTTGCTGTTCCAAAACTTTGCCAAATGCAAAGTTTGCATGAACCAGGACCATATTTTAGTTCAATTATCTTTCCCCTCTTTTTTCCATTTCCTTGCATAAATTAATGATTCATGATTCAACTGCATCTGGCCCACTGCTAAAGGGTAGTAGCTGGCAGGAGTATTCTGGCAACTAACTTGGTATGTTTCCTTCAGGTATACCAAAGAAGAAAAAAAAAAAAAAAAAAGGCAAAACCCTGTTCTTTCCCTAGGGAGTGACACAATATATAATTATTTTTTTCACACAGTAAATCTACAAGGCACCTATGTCCCAAAGCCACGCTTTGCTACCTGACTCTTTATAAAGGATGGCAGAGCAGGTGAAAGAAAGCATCCAGGAATCCAGGCAGGTCCCGGAGGACAGGGGTGACATATGACTGCACAGGACTGAAGTACTGTTCTGCATTCCACAAGGAGTTATCAGTATGTTGGTAACGTTTCCTGCCTAAATCCTAAGAGAGTTGTGCCACTGTGAAATGCTTTCTGCAGCTGCTCTCAGGTTGTGCTTGGGAGGAAGAGCTGTAGGAAATCTGCAGATCTTGGGGTTTGCAGGGTATGCTCTCACAGCATTTGCCATGCCAGTATTCACATTCCTTCTACCCCCCCCCGCCATGAACCAAAATGAAAAAATAAGCTTTCTGTTTTATAGAGAGAGAATATTAAAAAAATCTAACATACAAAAAATGGAGAGAGGTGTTAGTCTTTAATTTACTTTTTTAGAGATTTGCTAATTGGCATCAAATGATAATATCCATTCTTATCTGTTCTCCAAAGTTGAATTCCCAATTACTTTTTCCATCTACATAATTACTAGGAAGAAAAATGGTTAAACACTAAAGGCTTAAGTGAGAAGAGCAGCAAAATGCATTTGAATCCACCAGTTTGTACTTTAATCTCATCATTTTTATAAGCTTCATATATGTGAAAGTAATGGTAATAATAATAATGCACTTCTTAGATTTATGTTGAAAAGTCAGATGTGATAATAAATCTTCACAAGTCAAAACACAAAGAAAAAAAAGGACAAAAGACATTACATTTGAAATAAACAGCAGACTGCCTTATAATAATTTCTTTCATAGCCTGTCTTACTTCCACTTTCTGTAATTAAATGTGGTGTCTGACAGCATGTGCTCTGAGAGTGTAAGCAGAGATCACACAGCTCCCAGAAGTAACTTATAAATAATGAAATAATCACCCATTCAGACACAAACACCAAAGAGATGGATCAACTTTTTCTACTACACCTTGCATAAAAAGTTTCTTTTTGAGTGCCACACCATCAGTGCACAACACTTAAAGCAGAAAATTGTCATGCCTCTTTTGTTCCAATGAGCATACCAAAACACTCCCTTTGCATTAAACAATGCACTGCAGAAATACAGAGACCAAATCATATGCCCTAGACATTAGCCTTCAAGTCAGTTATTCTTTCTGTACTTGCAGAATTGTGCACGAGGCAAACATAGCTTGGGTTTCAGTCCATTGAGTTCAGTGTTATTACATGAAGAATTAATTTATTCAAATACATCTTAGTGATTTTAATTTATTCAAATACATCTTAGTGATTATACAAGCACTTTTAATGAGTTGGGGGTAAACACTGGCTTACCCTCTGGCTTTTCTTGGGCTAAGGGACTCTCTGCTTTCCAAAATATAAAATTATCTTATTTTTCTTGTTTCAGGACTGGCCTAATTAATGGAGAAAGAGCTCTCAGGATATTACTTAGATTGCCAGTTGTTTGGGAAAAGTGATGCTTAAAAAACCCAACAGCCTCATAGTCCCACACATAGTATCTTGATTTTACCCTTACACTCTACATGGAGAAAAAAGTGTAGAAACTCTAAACAGATGTCATTCCAGAGTGCACTAGGCATGCAATGAAGGAAAGGTGATGCTGTGATCTCCATCTTCTCGAGAAGCTGGGAATTACAGCAGTTCTTAACCTCTGCTGTGCTACATCACAGGACTGGAAAGAGGCAGTCACCAGAACATAATGTGGCAAGGAGGGGCAAGAATTACAGCTGTGATATTAACTGAGGGGAAGAAAAAGGATCAGAAAGTATATAGTTAGATCCAGAAAATGCTAAGATACCTTCACTGCCCCCAGTACGGAATTGATAAAGTCTATATGGCACTGTTCTGCCTTGATTTGCTAACTTGCCTTGCATCTCTGAATTCTAGATATCCCGATATAAAAAACCCCACCCTGACATATAAAATGTGGGTGTTTTTCTACATACCCATATTTTTCAGACATTACAACAGCATATTCTGCTTTCTACACCCTAATATTACCAGCAGAGTTCTAATTCAGTGGCAATCGAAAGCATAATAACCATTTCATGACCATAGATTCCCAACACCTCTCTCTTTGATTTGTATATTTAATAGGACTCGAGAAGATATATGCAGTCACTAAAGATAACGGTATAAACAACTTACAGACGGAATTTTTGTGGTTACTGTCTTTGCTGGGCAACATCTTGACTCCTCTTGATTTCAGTTCAATTGCTTTTTTCACTGAGAAAACAACCAAACAAAAAGAAGGTAATTCATTATTAAACCTTATAGAAAGGACATACAGCAGCCAAATCATATATTACAATAATACAAAGCTACACAGGAATCCTACAAGCAGATTGAAAGAACTGCAGTTTCTGTGATAATCCAAATACATTTTTACAAAAATACAACCACTTATCACGTTTCAGATGATGTCCTTTTTAAACAGACTTTATCAGGACTTGCAATACTTTGAATTCAAGTTTCCTTCGGGTCAAAGAAAAGAAAAACCTGTCCTAATTACTCGTATGGTTTCCTATGTTTGCCATTGCAAATGGCAAAACCTGAAGCATTTTTGAAACTTAGTTCTTATACTAAATGTACAATACATTATCTACACATATCTGAGGACCACTAGCTTTAAATATGATATTCACATCTGCTTTTATTTGATTCACTCTTCAGTAGTAGACATGGTTTTAGTTCGGTTTCCTAAAGAGATTTATGTTATAGGATCCCAGCATGTCACGTTCTTTGACTCACCTAACCCCTTTTGAATCTACAGGGCAATTTCAACTGAATTAGAAACAGAAAGAGAGTAAGACCTCTCAAAGGAACAAAGTTTTGTGAGAGAGAACAGATGCATCAGAGGTTTAATATCTGTTTTCTCTCTTTAGCCAGCTGAATGGCTGATAAACTCTCAGCCTATCCCTACTAAGTAGTCAGGGCACCATAGGAGGGAGCAGGAGCAAAGTAGGAAGAGACATGAGAAGAAACTAGTGCAGTTATACGTCAAGGAACACATGAGGTAGAATTTTAATCGTACTGATAGGAGAAAAGGGTGAAAATATAGGACACATTCACAGTAAATTAATTAGTTCTGTGGCTTGGGAACAGCTTGATTGATTGAAAATAAAATCAGATGTAGAAAATAATTGTGAAACAAGTCTGGACAATTCAAAACTGATCTGTATGTAGATATTTCTAAGAAGTGAAGTGGTAGGAGCAGCAAGTTAAGAAGTCTTTAAATATCACATTAAAAATTGTGATTTCATTGTAATTATTTCTATATGGGACTTTTGCTGCTTTTGCAGCCTCAGAATGAAGAAGACTTTTCTTAAGTGCTGAAATTGGGCAAGTACTGCAGAAAGCACTTTTTGTGCTATGTACGTTGCAGGTGCAGACGTTTATGTCTAAACCTGGAAAACAGGTGTTCAAATGATGAAAGATGATTGAAACACAATTGTAGCCACATGGGATGAAATGGATTTGATAGCAGTGTGGTGTTTTCTTTTCTTCTAAGACAAGGACACATTATACATAGACATCATTGCAGACAATAAGGCTAAGAACCCCAAGGTCTTCTGGCAGGGTAAACCTCATGGATATGGTTTTCTTAGGACTACTTTCTAGACTCAGGTACTAAAATTTCCATCAAGTACCACCTTACGTTCTGTTTTCTTACATTGCATAACCAGTCTGTTAAAATTATTCCATATTTAATGGGAAATTAACAGCACAACTCTTGTAATGAATACTTGGGATATTGTATGGAGTTGTGGTCCCTCCATCAGCATGAATTTCACAATTTATTAATATGTGTCACGTAAAACATGTAAGCAATTCTTGAAGGATTCAAAACCCACATTGCTTACATTCATGGGTGACTGCTAAAACCATTGAGTTATTATACATCAGACAGAGAAAAGAACTATCTTTCCTGCTCCTCTTTGTTCTGTGACCCTACTTTAGGGTGAAAGTGGCAATCATCACTCAAAATCCTTGTGGAAATTCACTCTTGAAGGTATTTGTTAGACATACTTGAAGCACGCTTCAAGTAAATGAGTAAAAATTATACCCATCAGCTTTATTTGAAATATAGTGGACATAAATTGAAAGAGAGATTCTGACTTGATATATAAAAACTTTTTCACTGTTAGGACAGTCAAGCATCGAAACAGGTCTGCAGTTTCCATCCCTGGAGTTTTTTCACATGTCAAGAAAAAGGCATTCCGTATCTCTCTGAAAGAACATTATATAGGGGATTCACAATACTTAAGATCAGTCATCTAAAATGTATGTTTTACGAAGGGAAATAGCTACCTCAAGGGGGCAATTCATCCCCTTCTAAGATAGGCACAATGAATCACCCTCTGGAGATGCCTTTTCCTCTCCATATAATAGAACAGAAACATACACCACTTACTCAAGCTAGATTCCTACATTTTAGACAGCAACATTAGGTGGCATGAGCTTTTATGTCTGGAGAACTTTAACAGCCAAATGTATGTATCTGTGAGACATAGGGATCCATGAGCTTGAATGGGATAGTTTGAAATATAAATACTAAACTTCTGCCTCTATTATATATGTGTGTGTAGGTTTTCGTATGTGGCTTGCATAGTATTTTCTGCTATTTTTAAAAAGAATTAAGCAAGTATAGTCTTTAACATACAAACTATTCAACCTCTGAAAGAGAAATAGAGACCACTGAACACTGTAGTTTGAGTGAACCAGTTCAATTCCTTCTGTAACATAAAAGAAATATTCTAAATTGCACTTTTTATAACCATTAAATCCCATTTGAATACCTTTTCTGAGATAGTTCTTTTCTACTTCCTGATTGCTCTTTCATTAAAAAGGTTTTTCCTGATTTCAGAGATGATTTGACATTTAATAGCACAAAAAGAGGAATGGTTTTATGTTAATAATGTCAGGTAGAAACAGCACTTTCCACCTTTTAAGTGATTACTTTTTTAAGTTTGCATAACTTTCGGCTGTCTTAAAACCTGAAACCTGGACACATGGATAGTCAGACAATCCCCAATTCCATGTAGACTGGGTGTTTCCATTACGATTTTTAGACCTTTGTCCTGGTTTCAGCTGGGATAGAGTTAATGGTCTTCCCAGTAGCTGGTAGGGTGCTGTGTTTTGAGTTCAGCATGCGAAGAATGTTGATAACACCCTGATGTTTTCAGTTGTTGCTCAGTAGTGTTTAGTCTAAAATCAAGGACTTTTC
>JAVJGG010000017.1:6111334-6123165 GCA_035590195.1 Aviceda cuculoides | reverse complement strand
AGCAGATCTCCACCTGCAGCCTGGGGAGGACCCCACACTGGAGCAGGGGGATGCCCGAAGGAGGCTGTGACCCTGTGGGAAGCCCACACTGGAGCAGGTGCCTGGTAGGGCCTGTGGCCCCGTGGAGAGAGGAGCCCATGGAGCAGGTTTTCTGGCAGGACTTGTGACCCCGTGGGGGACCCATGCTGGAGCAAGGAAAGAGTATGAGGAGGAAGGAGTGGCAGAGATAATGTGTGATGACTGAGCCCAATCCCCATTCCCTGTCCCCTGCTCCACTCAGATGGAAGTGGTAGAGAATTTAGGAGTGAAGTTGAGTCTGGGAAGAAGGGAGGGGTCGGGGGAAGCTGTTTTAAGATTTGGTTTTATTTATTATTACCCTACTCTGATTTAATTGGCAATAAATTAAATTACTTTCACTGAGTTGAGTCTGTTTTGTCAATGATGGTAATTTCTGAGTGATCTCTCCCTGTCCTTATCTTGACCCACGAGCCTTTCATTATACTTTCTCTCCCCTGTCCAGCTGAGGAGGGGAGTGACAGAGCAGCTTTGGTGGGCACCTGGTGTCCAGCCAAGGTCAACCCACCACAGTCCTTATGATGCAATCTGCAAATGCATAAGCTACCACTTTTTGAGGAATATATTTTGCAATTTTGTTTTGTCAATAGCATTTATACCTGACAGCTATTAAAAAAAAATCTATGTGCTATAATGATTCTAGAAAACAATAACTTACTGTCTGGCAAGGTGTAATAGTCTGCCTTCATTTAATATCTAAGGTCTGCAATCAAAATTACTGACTTCTCTATTTCCCCCAAACGACGGAGACTATTATTCTCATGCAGCATAATTATATAGCTTTACCACACACACACACACAAAATCACTTTGTGAATGAACCAAGCAAACAATCACATAAAGACTGCACAGCCTGATTTTAAGCAAGAAGCAAAAGAAGAAAGCAGACTAAGTAATGTAGGAAAGCAGAGTCCTGAATGCCCTGAGGAGGTTGCCCAAGATCTAGGGATCCTTGGAGAACAGAAGAAGAATGAAAAAGATTCCTAAGGTTTGGTCAGACTGGTAATGGGTACTCGTCTACTAGTAAAGTGAGTTTTTAATGGTTACTTCAGGAAGTCTATGTGTTTACTTTAACTGTCTCAAAGACAGGACAGCTCAACTACATATCAGTCCCAACGATATGTGGGCATTCTGGAATAGTCTGTTTAAACTGTTGTGAATACTTGTCCATAAGGAAAATGTTTCTCAGAGATCTCAGAGTCATATAGTTTATACTACAGGATTTGCCAGGAGGACAAATGTAAGAATTGCTCCTGAATATAATCAGATGTTAGAGGCATCCTATCACTGCCAGGGTGTTCCACCAGAAAACAAGGTCATGTATTTAACAGGATTATTTTTTTTTTTTTTTTTTTTCATGATAAGCTCAAATAATTATTTTACTTGAGAAAAGCACCTAAGGTGGAAATATCTGTCAAAATTGTTGAATTTTAGCAGAAATAAGCTTCTCAAAACAAAAACATAAGGGAGAGGCTGAGGGAGCTGGGATATTTTAGCCTGGAGAAGGGAAGGCTTGGTGAGCGGAACTTATTGGTATATATTAATACCTGGTGAGATGAGAAGGTATAAAGAAGATGGAGACAGATTCTTCATGGTGATATCCATTGACAAGATAAGAAGCAATAAGCACAAATTGAAATACAGGAAACTCCACTTAAAAATAAGTGAAAGTTTTTTTACTGTGAGGGTAAACACTGGCACAGGTTGCCCAGAGAGGTTGTGGGCTCTTTGACCTTGGAGGTATTCAAAACCCACTTGGACATAGTCCTGGGCACCTTGGTCTAGGTGACCCTTTTTTGGGGAGGGCACTGGACTAGATGAGCTCCCTTCCAACCTCTGCTATTCTGTGATTTGTGGTACTAGTAGGCTTCTCTAGCTGTAAATATCATTGTTACTTCTGCTTAAAATAAAATCACTAATTATTGCTTAGTTCTCAAATACACATGTAATAGTATTAATGCTGTATAATAAAAAGGAATTATTGAAACTGTTAGATTAACCAGATTTTGATATCACTCTGAATTTTCATCCTGTGTGTGTTGAAAGACTGACTCCTAGGTTTTAACACAGTTTATAATGTTTATATCACCAACATAATGTTTATATCAAAACATAGGAATTGATTTAATTGCTGTTGACCCTGACAAGATAGATAGCTGTGGCTCCTATAATTCAGATATCTATATTTAATACAGTAAATTGTATAAACCTGCATTTTAAAAGGATGATTTAAATTAAGAAAGGAAATTTCCATAATTGTAAGAATCTGAATTGCAATAAGATACTTCCACTTGTCATTCATGAGCCATATTCTACATCAGTCAAGTTTACCCTTACACCCAATATCTGATATATTATGCAGAGCAACAGATATGCATCTGAAATAATGATCTCCCCAGATACTTCCCTAAAGCTTTAACTCCATAGTGAGTATTTGGCTAGAGATGAGATATATTGAAAAAGAACAAAAAAGTTTTTTCTAGTGTTTGTTACTCTATCCCAAACTTGCCTTTATTATTCTGTTGAGTCCTAGTTTTCTGGTGCATCAGTAAAATGAGCCACATTGGTTTTGTGATCTCCGGTTAACAGGCTTAAGACATAGAGTTAATATAAGCAGTGCATTTAAATTCATAGTCACCAGTAGTGGTGTTATATATGCATCCTCACTAAACTTTGTAAAAATAAGTTGTAAGTGCAAAGGGTCACAGCATACATACTCATCTTGAGTTGCCAAAATAAAATGAAATTTCACAGATTTCTTTACTAAAATTTTCAAAATCTTTTTAAAAAGAAAAGAACTATATATGTTAAATACTTTTATACCCATTGCACATGTCTGTCATAGTCACCAGAAACATATAGTTGTTGCAGTGTATTTGTCATTTCTAAAGTGATACAGGCCCTACAGTTTCAGGAAAAAAGGAAGGTCTAAACTCATAAATGATTTGATGGTGTATGGGGTAAAATGGTTGAAACAGCTTATGTAAACACAGAATTTAAAAGCACAGACAAATTAAGAAGGTCTTCTACTTTCAATATAACTACAACGTCTTTTATCTTGAGTAATGATTTATGAAGTACAAAAATCAATAAAGATTCCATTCTAAAAAAATTGCATTTTAATGACTATCTAGGTGAACATAAGCAGCAATTGACAGCAACACTGACATCCTCTTGTCTTCTTTTAAAGTTGTATATGTAAATCTATGCAGGACCCTGAAATATGATTTGTGCTGTGCTAGGGATGAGTTAAATTTCCAAACAATGAATGTAGTTTCTGGATAAGAGCTAGATTTTGAGTAATGAAGGAAGACAATGTTTAGATAAGGTCGTGTCTTTCTGTGGAATTGACTTTCTGCAAGTTGCATTCCAGGCATGTTTTTAAAGCAAAGATTAGACTGAATATAAAGCAATTTATTATAGAAAAAGTGAGAAAGCAAATGCATACTTAGAGCAAACTGCAATGTGAAGCACAGATACTTTTTCCAAAAGTAAATCTCTAGAGATGCCTGATCACACAAGGATAACAGCTCCTCAGTGTAAAAGCAGTAGTAGCATGAGTCAGCTTTTTAATACGTCCCTGATATTTAAACATAAATTTCAAATTTCAACACCACTTTAGCGAAGCTTAAAGGTAAAGGTCTTTTTTTGCTGCACTATTACATGTTTCCTACCTTGGAACTGAGCATTAAATCCCTTTCTTCGGTGGTTGCTGTCAGATGTAAAATGGAGTCGTAACCAGTTCTTACTGCTGATAACAGGAGAAGGTAGATTCATACCAGTCAACCTGAAAAAAGAAGAAAGAATCTAATATAAATGGTGCAAAAAGTCACGTGGACACTACTTAAAAGAGAAAAAAAAATAATTTAAAAAATAGCCAAAATATATTGTAGTGTTTACAATGTATTTGACAGCAGTGATTCACTATCATCTAATTTATTACTAGTTACGTAACTACTAATACCCTGGGAGAAATGTGGGGGGTTTTTTCCCATTACAGCTATCCATTTTATGGTCAAAACTTGTATCTCCAAATTACTCTTTTGCAAATTAAAGAAGAAAAGCAATCTTGTGAGTGTGTGTGCACATGTGTATGTATGCATGCATGTGTCAAATCATTCAGCAAAAAATAAGCATATTCAATTATGACAGAATTTCATCATCTGACTCCCTGGTGTGTCAGTTACCTCACACGAAACCAAATCTCAGGTGTTAAGAAAGGATAAATAAGGGTTATGGGCACTAGTTAATGTTGAGTTTGGCTGGTAAAGTATTGGTACATAACTATTCTGCTAGAACTGGTTTGGGGTATATTAACTCCTACCCATATTTAATAAAAAAGAGAAGTTTAAACACAACCGAATGCAGGCTAACCAGCTTGCATTAACTATGGGTATTGCGAAGAAAGAGTGCACACAAAAAATTTTCCTGATATAGGCAACAGGCCCTTGGATGGTCATACTATAATCTATCATTGCACCACACCATTTGGTAATAGGAACATGCTCAAGTAGTTACCACAGAGTACCTGATCTGGTGTAAATTCATGTCTTAGCTTACCACATGTTTGGGGTTTTTTTTGTATGACCATATTTCAAGTTTCAGATTTAGCCTTTTTTTTCCCCCATTCTGAATAACTCCAGAGAACTGCAAGAAAAGAAGTTTCTCCTTTTCAAAAGAGTTGAGTATTTGAACCAAAACCCAAACTGATCAATATCAGAAATTCTCAGCTAAGGTATAACTTGTGTGAGGTTAGTTTTCCCAATACTAGAGTAGATATAGTACATATTATCAGAGCTAAAAAAAACACCAAACAAAACTGAAATAGGATTTTGTCTCTCTGAAATGAATCAATGTAGTGACATAGATGCCTTATTCATTGCACTATGCAATTCCAGAGTTTCATTAAATATCCTTGATAACTAGGAAACCCATCATGTTAAGCAATACTGATGCTGGAGAAGTCCATTTAGAGTCATGGCTGAATCCCTTTTCTTTCTGTAATGGACATACTGAAATATAGAAATTCTTAATAGAATTTTTTTTTTTTTTCCATCAGTACATACAAACTACATCAGAGAAATTTCATTCTCATTTATAATCTCATTTTATCATCTGGCTGTTAACAAAATAAGGAACAACAAAATCCTACTTAAAATTACTTTAACAGCTTTGAAAGAAAGGATAGATCATTTAAAGGAAGAATTATACATTGCAAAATGTTGGGACTGGCATTCAATAGTTCTTACAGGTGTTGGTCAAAACATTCATCCCTATGCATTTTTCTACATCTCACTCAAATGGACTTTTATACTTTATATACTCTTTCATACAGTCTTTAGACCACTTTAGAGCATAATGCATTTTAAAAACTCCTTAGATCAGGCACTCTAAATATTTCTAACTACAAACTGGCATTTGCTGTTTCAAAGCTACATAGAATTTGGGTGTACCTGTAGAAACTACTGTGATATAATTAAAAGGGAAAGAAAAAATAAAATCATATGTGGAATATCAAAAATAAATAATTTGCTAGTACCTCTTAGATATTGACACAATATATGCTAAATCTAAAAGTTTTTACTATAGTTAGGGAGCAGTTCATATCACTAATTGATAACTCATTTGTCCAACTACACAAACTTATCTCCTAGAAATACTGCTTGGGGAGTTGGTTTTCTTTTTTAAATGAAATATATATGTAGTAACATTCTGTCTGGCATATCCAGAGCCTGTATTTCAAAGTTTACAAAACTCCTGGCTGAACACTAAATTGTTACATGAATTAAATTGTACATTAATAAAAGAGTAAATGAACATCATTATAAAAGCACATTCAAAGCAGATCTTCCATTAGTTACATTTCTAATAAACAGCTATAGCACAGACACACAATACAGACAAATGTTTTCAGATCTATGTGAACTCTACAAGGTACAGCTAAGTAGTCTCAGATCTTCCCATTATACTATGAAAGATGATAATATGATCATGACAATGAGAGAGTATTTTAAGCAACCTATTTTATCAGAGTTCTAATTTAGCTGTATGATTTCTATGCTACTGTGTACTAGACAGGAATATATTCTTTGCCAGCAATGCTGTTTGTGTTTTAATTGAAGAAAGTGAGAAAGCGAAATATAACTTAGTGGTTAATTTAGTCGTAAGGCTGGTTTGGGAAGCAAGCTTATAACCAGTGTATGACACGGGGTTTTTTTCTGTAAGGTTTTCAAAACCTCCTCACTGTAGTACCCAAATTTGGAAATGTCAAGAAATTCTGAATGGGGGGTTAGACTGGAATCCTGTGACCCACATGTGTACATCAAAGGTTGTGCCCCTACACAAAGTACTTCACTCTGTGGCATTCAGCATGTGCAGGTGGGACTTCCTATTGACCATTTTGTGGATACAGTGTAAAATTGCTCTGTTCATGTTAATTGACCATTTGCCTGGAATTTCTGGAGGGCAGGCAACCCAAGGTGTGTATGAAAGAGAAAGGTGGACATGGTTACTGCTGAAAGTGGCAGACTGACACCTGAATTGGTACAACAGGCAGATCTGTAACTCACACAGAAGTTGAAGGTAATATGAAAAACTGATTTGTTTCCATCTTACTTATTTCTAGGCCTTTTTTATCAGGGAATGGGAGTCAAATAAAATATGTCCATCACACAGAAAATGTCAAAATGTAACAAAAGATTTAATAAAATTACAGGTGTGCTCCTCAGAGAAAAGTAAAAGCCAGTACTGTCCAGGACAGTTTGTCTCCAGTCCCACAAAGTTGAGTATTATATCTGCAGCAAAAGATACAAAATGTGGGGCATGTGTCCCTAAAACACATGGTCATTCATTTTTTTGGTACATAAAATACAACTCTATGGCAGGGGGAAGGGCTTATAAATCATCTATTTGAGTTCACCAACAGAGTCTGGACACCACTGCTCAAGTAGTAAAAGACAGAATGATGCCTCCCAGTCCCACAAAGAACACCACAGTGCTTCTTCTGAGGTTGCAGAATGAGGAGGATCATTTCCTTTGAGCTTTACCAATTGAAAGGTGCATCACGTACCACAGTTTCTGACTAAGTGCCCATGTGCTCTCTGTGTGCTGGCATTACTGCACTGTGCTGCCTTGGATTCGCTGCAGACTTTACTGTTAGAGGCTAACTTTTGATATTAACTGAGTATTCATGGAAAACAAGCAGTTTGGTTATGTCTGTACCAGTAAATTGAACAGTGGCACTTCACGTCAATTCCTGCTTGAGAGTCTACACTATTAAAGGTTACAACAACAACAACAAAAACAAATCATAGACTCATTGAATTACAGAATGGTTTGGATTGGAAGGGACCTTTAAAGATGATCTAGTTCCAACCCCCCTGCCATGGGCAGGGACACCTTCCACTAGACCAGGTTGCTCAAGTCCCCATCCAACCTGGCCTTGAACACTTCCAATGATGGGACATCCACAACCGCTCCGGATGACCTGTTCCCGTGCCTCACCACCCTCATCATGAAACTCTTCTGCCCATGAGTGACTAGTGCTCGCTCAATCTTTCTCGGACACAGTGTAGGCATTAGTCTAAACTACAGGTCCCAATATTTATTGTGAATGTGACCATGTCTTCTGAGGTGGTCGGGAAACACTAACAGGCAGGACTTAATCATGCTGTTAGGTTGCTCTGAAAACAGAGATGCAACAAAAGCAAAGTTGTCTCTACTTCAAGTGGGCACACACACAGCATCCATTCCTGTTGCATATGAATAGAAATGGAGTAATTTTAGCTCACATCAGGTATTAACTCTAAAATCATATGAAGACTTGGAGCTCCTTTATATCAGACAGAAATTATTCAGATGAGGTAAGGAATCACATTTCTTAATATCAAGGTTCTCCTTAGAAGATTTTGTGCTTTGACCTTTATTGAGGATTTCTCCAATGCTGTCTAAGAGGAATATTGAAAGTCTTTCTCACTTCTTTTTTAATGGAAGACATTTATTGTTTGGGGAGTAATACAAAAGAAATCAAATTCTTCAGATATGTTTCAGTTCTGCCACTGCTCTGAAAAGGGTAATGTTTCTGAAACAGATTTTAAGGCCTAGCATGTGATAGTCTGACTCAAATAGATGAAGTCGTATCTAATCTAAATTACATTAAGGAAGTTTTTCATATACACACACATACACATGTGTATATAAAGTTATTTGGGCATTTTCTGGAAATACTTGGTCTGAAGTGTTGAGTTTTCATCTCCACTAGTGATGTCAGCCAGGCCCTTAGCTTCTAACATCAGGGGGTTAAAATTGGTTGTCACTTGGACAACTGGCAGGTTTGAATGCTTTGTGCTAAACAGTATTGGAGGCCATGCACTGAACGTGGATGAAAGGAAACATAAAATAGCTGTTCATCCATTGAGTATCAATCATTCAGTGACATGTTAAAGAGCAATCCCATGGGGAAAAAAAAAATACAAACCAACAAACTAACAGAATATAGCTTTTCAAATAACATCATATAGTGATGCATTTACCCGAGGGCTCAGGATGAAGATTGCATGGGAGACCTCAAATCTCTCACTTCTGCATACTAGACGTTGCACTGTGCTCTATGGAACAAGGCAGACTTCCATGAATTCCTGTGGGTGCTGCCCGTTACAGCATCATAAAGAACTAAAGGGCCAGGTTTTGAGAGCTTTATAGTTATATTATATCACAAGAAATAATGAGAAATAATTAAATCATCTCAGCTACTCTCCTTCTAGATATGAAGGTAGCCTGGCTGCAGCAGGATCAGGGATAGCAGAGGAAGATCTCTTACTGTTGATTATTGTGAGGAGTAGATAAACTTTTTCATGTTTAACTACTTTAAGTGATGTTTTAGTTTTTACTCTTATTCCACCATTTCCTCACACAGACATTAATCTACTGTGTGTACAAGTAATAAGGCATTCTGTTTTCATGCAGTCTTGAAGGGGTAATGCTTTGCTTATGTGTAGTATGTCAGATATAGAAGCAGAATGTCCTGTGAAGTCTCTATTGCATTATCAAGAGATTGTGATAGGTTTTATTAAAATTATTACTAACAGGTTTTTCACTAAAATATTTTCCAGTAGTTATTGTTTGACTCAAATTCAGGTATAGCAAAACTATTTGACACTTAATTAAGAGAACTATCTAGAGAGGAAGAACAATTTTGGTTTTGATCGTGGATTTGCTAAGAAAAGAAAATAATTAATGTTTTTGTCTGAACAAATAAACCAAATCTTGCTTCTTTTATGGGGTTATTGACATTGTTTTGACTATAACCAAGAAATAATCTATTTCTGTCATAGAAAACTACTGATATTTCACTTTCATGAAATTGAAAATACAGGAAAGAATTGGATGGTGTTTTGTCAACTCATTTACCCTTATCTTTCTAATTTAGCTATTTTCCCCATTTTGTATTCAGCCAAACATTTATATGTGGTTGAATTAGCATTATTTGTTCCAAAATATAATAAAATAATAAATAAAAACAATTTAATCAAGTCTGAACAAAAAAATACTGAGTTTCCATAACAGGTATCTGGGTTAGGAGCTGAAGAGAGAAAACTGTACCCTAATTTTCAATTTAGAACTAACTTCCATTTTGAAATCCTCTCAGCTAAAATATTTATATGAGCACCCATGCAGACACATGTCAAAACAAGAACTTTCAAGGATCGTCACTTGGTACTCGAAAAAATAGCAGCAAGTAGTTCACAAAGGGGTGAAGTATGATGGCTGCAGCAAATACATGAAGACAATGTGTGTGCATATATATAGATTATCTCTATATGCATTATATATATTCTATATGTATGTATAGAAATATCTATATTTGATATAGATATATTTTAAAAGGATGTTAGAGGTCTATTACCTCAAACTCATTGTAACATTGTAGCCGAGACTGTACCTGGTATCAACCAATGTAATGAGCTGCATTTGTCCCAAGTTTGTAAATGTGTAGCTTTACAAGCTGTGTTAGAGGGCACACGCGACATTGAAACATGCCTACTGTGGCTGCAGTTTCACACAGAGACGAGATGCTCTAACAAGTGGTTACTGCCTAAAAGAAGTGTGATGTTTTCTGTTCTTCCTCTTCCTGCATTATAACTCCTTCTTCAATCCTTTGCTTCTGTATTGCTCCTCCTCACATGTATCAGCTTTGATTCTTGCTGGGATTTCTGTGATGTGATTCAATCCAATTCACTAAAATGGCAGAAAATCATCCACTTCCCCCCCCCCCCCCCCCCCCCAGGTGGGACATCTGTGTGCCATTTTAGTGAATTAAACTGCTCATGGAAAAGAGAGACAAAAGTCAGAGCTGGCACAAATTCAGTGTCAGGAGCACAGGAAAGTAAAGTCAAATGGAGATTGCCTGCATCATGTGGAGCTGGAGCTGCAGGTCACCACTCAGGGAAGGAAGAATTTGGAGCAAAATATAAGTTAGTGGACAACTCAACAAAATATAAGGGGACAGCTGGTCTAACAACAAGACTACTTACACTACCAATGAAGCAAAATAATACTTTTCATGCTTGATAAGAGAGGCCAGACTATCTCCTAGATAAGAATGAAAAATAACAGTTTCACAGAAAAAGTTTAAATTGTGTCTTCTTCATGTGGAATTTGAAATAAAAGACTATTTATAAACAGATAACATAGTCTACCAGGAAAGGGTTGAGAAGTTGGGAGAGGGAGAGAGAGGGAGAAGGTAAGGGTGAGATATTTCTCATTTTCTCATTTTAAGTCATTAGATTAAGCATGATTTCTCTCCCATTATCACCTGTTTCTGTAACCATGTGTAAATGGTTGTTTATTCTGGATGCTGTGTATAAAGACTTTCATTTGCATTTTACCTTAATATCACTTTGGATAAGAAGGAATTCAAAGGAGTGGATAAGGTTTTGAGAGAGCTCTTTTTCATCCTAACGGTATAAAGACATAGGAGCAGCTTAGCAAGTCTTGGCTTGCTAAGCACCCCTAGATACTCTCCTCAAAATTGTTCAGGATTACATGGTATGTTGCTGGGAAGCTGAATGAGACTGACACAGCTGCTTTCAGGTGAGTCAGGAAAACCGATGACTAAGAGTAATCAAGAGGGCTCTTGCTGTACAGGAAAGATTTGACAAATGCTTTAACTCCTGAGAAGCCACAAGAAGTTTGCCATAGAATTACATATCAAAATATTTTTGTCAGTTTAGGCGTAAGGAAATAGCTTGAACGAAACCCAAAATTGATAAATATAAAAAGGATGGATGAAAGGAAAACAAATACAGATGAGTAAGTGAATAAGCCCAAGGATAAAGACTTAACGAGAGATTGTAAATTTTAAAGATTCAGATCCTTTTGAGTAGTCTAAGAATGCTACATTTTTATTTGCTTATTTTTCCTACATATTGAGAGTAGAAGGCATAGACATTAATAGATAAGAACGTGCTGTGAAACTTCCTCTTCAAAACGAAATAACCAAACATTAAATAAAAGACTGTGTTCCATAGTTGTGTTATATGAAGCCACTGTGAAGTTATTACATTCATTAAGCTCATTACTAACTTAATTGTATTATAAACAAACATTGCCTAATAAACATTTTGGATATTTGTTTCATATGGAATGATTTGATAATGAATTTTGAAAATTTGATGAAGGTCATAGAATCATAGAATCATTTAGGTTGGAAAGGACCTACAAGATCATCGAGTCCAACTGTCACCCATGCCCTCTAG
>JAVJGG010000017.1:6091199-6105337 GCA_035590195.1 Aviceda cuculoides | reverse complement strand
GCAAGGGAGATTTAGGTTAGATATTAGGAAGAATTTCTTTACTGAGAGGGTTGTAAGACATTGGAACAGGCTGCCCAAGGAAGTGGTTGAGTCACCATCCCTGGAGGTATTTAAAAAGCACATAGACGAGGTACTCTGTAACATGGTCTAGAGGGCATGGGTGACAGTTGGACTCGATGATCTTGTAGGTCCTTTCCAACCTAAATGATTCTATGATTCTATGATTCTATATCCATTTCATAAACATCTGCTAGTGGCCATTCTAAGAAAGAAGCTAGTTAAAACTATGCTCTGTTCCAATGTGTTTATGAGATCCTCTCTCCAGACAGCAAATAATTTTGAGTTGTCTCTTTCACTTTCTATCAGCTGAGATTTAATTCAATCTAAATTGATATCTTGCTTTTCAGTTCATTTGAAAGGAAAAAAAACCAAACACCAAAACCAAAACCAAAACAAAAACCTCAAACACTATATATTGAAACTGAATTTAATTGCCATATCTGTTAAATATTTTCCTATTTTGGCTCTTCATTATCTCATAATCATGTTATTTATCTCTTAACTCTTTTCTTTTTGAAACTTGCTGTGTGAAAGATTATTTATTCTATCTTATGGAATAAATACAGTTAGTATAAAAGTATTCTGTGTCAAAAATGACTCGCATATATAACTCCCTACTAATTGAAATATTAACTTACTTTTAGACCGTGATATACTATATTAGGATTAGACCATTATGATTATATTTAAAGAAAAATAAAGACTTCATTAAAACAAGAAATTATATCTCCATTGAGCCCTTCTTGATAGAGCTACTACAGATAATAGCATATTTCCAGGTGCATTTTTATGTTTAATATGGGAATGTTAAGAAACAGCCCAGTCTTTGTCTGACTGAAGACTAGGCAACTTCAGATGAGTTTTTATGGACTGATTAGTAACAAATTAGGATTCAGTTCTGAAAATCCTTGATCTCTGCTGACTTCCCAATGAAGTCTATAAGAGGTCCACATGCAATGGGCTTGCAACACTAGCTCTATCTGGCATTAGCAGTTTCTTCAGGTTTATAAAAAGGACTATAAAATGTTTCTGTCCAAGAACACTGAAAATATAATGTTTTTGTGTATCATGTTTTAATGTTCTATCTGTTCACTGTATAACATGATGTTATTGCTGACATGCTGACTCTTAGCATCTTTGAAAGTCATATCATTTTGTATCTTCATGTGGACATAGTTCCAAAATTTGGGTAATGGCATTTGAAAATTTGAGTGTGATCAGCAAGTATACTACTTGGATGAAACATGGACATGAGTGCAACTAAGCAATGATAATATTAAAACAAGCAAACAGCCTTCTTAATATCTTCATGTGGTAACATTAAAAACAAACAAATCAGCAAACCAAACCACCATGTAGGTGCAACCCTAAATACATGTCCAAACTGCATTCTTAGTATTTCTAAAAAGTAGGTTTTCCCTTGGGATGGAAGCTTTGTGCAGTTCTATAACTTTTTTTTTCTAAGGATGTTAAGCATGGAGTTAGATAAATAACACTGTATTTACTCACTTCAGTGATGGAACATATTTCACTGATACTCTCAAATGGCAAAATTAATCTTGCTGGGTTTGTTGATATTTGGATTAATCTTTAAGTTTAAAGATTTTCCTGCCAATTCTAAAGTATATTTTGCTGTAGAGCTGAGGCAAATATTTACATACTTAGTATAACTTGCCAAGCAAGTTGACTTACCTACATTTTAAACATGTTTTCCTTACACTGACCATATTATTTTGTACATAACAGTTGTATCATTAAGAAATAGTCTCTGACATTGTTTGGGCTATTTTTAAGTGGCAAAAAGTAACTTTATTTCCACCTGAACCACAAAGTTTTCCCGCAGTAACAAAGGTAGTGGTGAAAAACAATGCAATTTTCTAGTAATATATTCCTAACTGTTGGGTTGGGTTTTTTTTCCCATTTGTCTGTACACAGTAATTTAACATACTAGTTATAAGCAAACAGAAAAACTTCGTGTTCCCCCACAAATACAGTTTGGTAATTACCAGAAAATAACTTTAAAACAGAAGTACCATCTAACCACTATACCTAATGGGAATTGACATTTAGGCACCCCACTTCACAAAACTTGTCTCTCTTCTCTGAAATCATAATGCAATGAAATATAATGTCTGGGCTGTACCAGCAGTACAACGTGACAAAGAGTACCTATGGCAGTTTGACATAAAAAGTTGAAAGAACCTTATTTGGAGAAAATTTCAGCCTAACAGTTAAGAACTGAAAGAAAGCCCAAAACTTCACCAAACTGATTTAAAACTTTTCCACTGTTTTTTTATGAAGCTGCTATGTTTTACTTTAAAATATTGTTACTGTGTAAAGAAAGCAACAACTTGTTTTGCACAGGCTCTGGATTTACTACTTGGTAGCTTATTAAGCAAAAGTATTATCTGTTGGTTCAGTGGGAAAAATCCCTCCCAAATGTCACAGAAGACAAAATAAGTAATAGGGCAAGTATTTGCCCAAATAATACATATTAATACCAAAACCAAAAGGTCCCCAAAACCATAGCTGTACACAGCCTGTTAATACACGGCCTCATAGGGTATCAGGCAACAGACGCATTCTGGTTTTTTATATGCCCCTTCTAAATTTTATATCTGTTGTATTGAAAAAAAAAATGTGGCCACAGAAAAATGAAAAATCCAGAGAAAATTGGGGGTGAGCTTCATAAGAGATGTTTTCCAAAGAGATGTCATGGGCACTCTGACTCTTGTCATAATTAAAATAGTGTTAATTTCAGGTGGCCTATTGCTAACACCAATATAAAAATATTTGTGATGTTGGTTCTCTTGAGTGAATAGTGGGGTGGGGAGAGAGAAAACTTCTTCCGCCAAGTTGCTATCAGAGTGCAACCACATAATAGCTGTTTATAACAATGCATATTCTTGAAGCCCGGTGAATGTCTATTTATTTCGAAATTTGGGCACAGAATTTACTCAGTTTCCTTATTGCTAAATGATACAACTGTCATGAACTAGATCCTTGTCTCAGTAACACTATACAGCAACACCACTTCCACCAGGAGGTAAGTTGCTTCCGTGTTCTTTTTCAATAGTAAATGTTTGGGTTTTTTCAATTTAACCGAATTTATTCCTGTTCAACTAGTCAACCAGTCTTGGTCTGTGCTAAGTGAGCATGGAGTTTGATAAGCAATATTGCCTGAATCAAGCCTGCTCCCAACCTCTTTTAGTGGATATTTTAGTGTTCACAGTGAAAGTAGCAAAGTTTTGCCTATCTCTTTCTAACAGCCAGATGTCTTCTGGCAAGAAACCATTCTATGATTCTATGAAAGTATTAGCAACAATGAACACTGTGACATAGGTATTTCTACTGTGGCTAAGAGGCAAAAGCTTTAAAGCTAGCACACTGAATAGCTTAGCTAGATAGCAAGCCTGCTATTTTTAATTGCTGACATGATGAGTAATTTACTGTTCTATCATTCTTTCATGTATTTTGAAGCTACCCATACTGCTTTATGAGGTTTATTGCCTACATTGGACATACTACACTCAGCCAACTTACTTTCCTAATACAACAAGAAAACGTAACTAATTCTATGAGAAAATACAGAATTCTAAAAATTACATTTATAGCGTAGAAGAGTCAGACTTCTTATTAAAAATAGATTTCATAGTATACAGATGGTGTTTAGTAAAAAAGCAAGAGGTTTTTCTTTCTTTTAGACACACAGGACTGATATTTCTTGACTAGATAAATTATTTCAGATATACTTTTTGAAGAATCAAGATACAAAAGACCTTTTGTATAGAGTTCTCCTTCCCTCTGAACCAGGCTGCATCCACTGCACTCTCAAGAATATTAAGTTTGTGTGTTATTGGTTCAATTCCAATCCGAAGTTTAACTCTATAAAAACATTGTTACTGTGTCCCATAAATCATGGAATGAATGAAACATAGAATGGTTTGCATTGGAAGGGACCTTAAAGATCATCTAGTTCCAACCCCTCTGCCATGGGAATGAAAGAATAGAAGAACCTAAAAAGAACAGTTTTTTCAATGGAGTCCTTAGTTTCCTAACTCCTATGAAATGTCAATCAATTTTGATTAAATAACATCTATGGACTGTTTTAAAAGTCCCAGCAGTGTGCAAAAGTACATTATTGCACATGTTGCTGCCATTGTTTCCCTTATTACTGCTGAAACTTTAACCTAGATATTCTATTGCCCCTTAGTATCTGTTCTTCTTCACCAAAGACCTCATTTTCATCAGTGTAGTTTCACATATTTCGTTACTTCTTTATAGCAGGAAAAAAAAATCTATGAATTATGTATCCTTCTCTACTGCCTGCCACCCTGAACATTTCATTATAATCCCTAGCAATTAAACCAGGTTCAGATTCTAGATTAACCAACAATAGCAGCCTGAAATTATTTGCAGCTATGCAAATAGAGCACTAAGTTTACAGAAAGCTTCAATAGGCAGGTCAGTAAAGGAGACAAGGGAATAGTAGGACAGTCCATTAAAGTTAATTAGCTTGTTAAAGTAATTACTTTACATATTGGGTATAATACTATCATGAACTCTTCTGATTTACTTTTCATTTATTCCTTCTCTGGGAAATTTTTTGCTTCACCTGTGAAAAGCTCTACCACCCACCAGCATGGAGAGAAGAAAAACAACCCTTAATTGTTTTCAGAAGTAAAATGTGATATTTCTGTTTTCTTTTTCCTTAAAGACTGAAGTCAGTTTTGACACATACCACTGACACATGGTACATTAGGCTGTGGTTCAGCTCAGGCCGAGAGAAACCTGCCTGTCCCATGAAAAGGATTTCACCACAAATAACAATGTTCCAGTGTCTTCTGTGGAGTAAAGATGGCATTGCTACTGCAGCAGAAATTCTGATCAAATTACACGTGGTACATTTTGTGGTATATAGTATCTATTACAGATAGAAAGCAATAACTGAGAATTAATGGCAATTAAAGGAGAGTTCCAACATGTTTAAGATGGCTTTTAAGAGTCCTAAAGGAAGGCTAGGAAGGCATGAATAAAAACAGCCAATTAAAAAAAAAAAATCCACAAACACCCCCAGGTCTCTGAAAACATTGAGAAAAACTGGGAAAGGGAAAAAACCTTATGCAGTTCTTGCAATTCTTTCTGCTTTGCATGAAGGGATGCAACTTGATGTGGCTAGGGTTTAACTGGGTTCTGACATAACTAGGGTTTCTGATTGATCTTGTGAGCAACACCAGGAGGAGTTTTAAATTTAAGTGGGAAGAATAAATTGGAGGGTAGGGAACAGACTAAAATCTGAAAAAAACCCCCACAAAGACAGGTTTCCAGAACCTTACATTAGCAGATGCAACAGCAAAAGTAACACAAGTGGTGAAAGAACACAGCAAATAAAAACTCAAAATCCTCTGAGCATGTGAACATTGGTATCCAGGAACTTAAAAAAAAAAAAAAAAAAAAATATTAAAATTAAATGTACATAAAATATTCAGGAACACAAGATAGTTACCACTCAGAGACAGCAGAGACAGCAGCATTAATTATGACTTCTGAAACAAAAAAAGATTATTTTTCATTAAGAGCCAGTTGCTTTAAGATAGGCTTTAACACCTGTGGATGGCAATTACATAGATATATACCAATGGACAACTATGACGATGAAAATAAAGATCAATTCTAAAACTATACAAAGCTGCAGACTACAAGGCTAAACTACTGGAGGTCTGTGCTGAAAACATATCTAAAACCACAGCTATTTTGTATTGACAGAATATATTTTGACATACAGTACAACAAAAAAAGCCTTCAGAACAGTGGAAAAACAGCAAAGACTGGTGACTCATGCATTAGGAACACTTGATAGGTTATACTTATTTCAGATTTGGGGTACCTTCTGCAATACCATCATAAGTTAAAGGAATAAAGAACTAGAATTTGAGTATGAAGATTATGTATTGAAAAGATTTAGGGTATAAGAATAGTTACTTGAAGGAAATCTGAATGGCAACATCCATTCACCGTAGATTTTCATGAAAGAATTTGTCAGATTTTACTGGGATTCAGTGTGGGATATTTCAAAATATTACGAGATGACAAGAAAAAAAAGTATCAGTGAAACCTGGCATGCCAAAATAAAAGCAGCTGGGTTTAAATCATTCAACATAAGCATCACTGTCAAACATGGATACATTTTCTTAGCTCTTTTTGCTTTTTCTGTATCATGGGTATTCCTTTAGACAGGTAAATACAACACCAACTCTTCTAACACAAAATAACAACACAGAAGACTTCCCAGCTTGAAAAAATAAATAGTTCATGAAAAAAATCCTCACAATTCTAATAAGACCTTGAGAAATTTGCAGTAAGCAAAATAACGCAAAGAGAAATAGCTTTGTATTTCATGACAGTAGGTAAGACTAAAGGGAACTGCCACAAATACAGAAGACATCAGCTGCTGCGTTTAACTGCCTAAACAAGATTTGGTTATCAAGAACAATATATAATTTAAAAAACAAACTATGGCTTCAACTGTAATAATAATAGTCTCAACACATGTATGTGAAAGCTGGAAATCTAATGAAAGTCAGGACAGTTTGACAGCAAAGCTTCATGAAAATACTATGTTGAAAGGAATGAATTTGTAAGCAGATCTATTTATTCAGTGAAGTCTACAGCTCCTAATCTCTGAAGTTTGTTTGTTTTTTAAAAGAAGGTGGAAAAATCTAGAGCATGAATTAATGATGACTCCAAATCATCTCTTCATTATATATGCCAGTACATTGCAAGAAGAACCAGCCAACTGAGAGGAAGCACCTTGTCAAACACTAATTGTGCCTGTTCTGGCTGGACTATTGGGATTCAACAAGTGTTCAGTGTATCCTAAGGGACATCTAAAGGTAGAAGAAGGATTTATTCTTTCCCTTTGTTAAATTTTCAAAGCATGAAAATGAAGTGCTCAAGTACTGCAGAAGTGCTTGATACTCCATTTTTGTACTCATTTGTCTTCACAGTAAAGTTTCAAGTTGCTGCTGAAGGTGATGCTAGTATCTTAGCTTCAACAAAGGTAGTATTACACAACACCACACCACTCCACCTAAACTCCGGTTGCCTGACACTGCTGTATCAATGTGCTGTCTCGCTACAAGAACTACTGTCTCACATACCACTGAACATTTACTTCCCTACTATTACATGGCTGTCTGGTTTTAATTTTTTTTTTTTTCAGTCTGACCAGCTCTTTTCTGAATAAATTAACTACAGATCAATTAAACATAATGCAAGTTAGCACTTTGTCTAACTCACCGTAATGCTAAAACTCACAAGTAATGCTAAACCTCAATTTTCTCACTACTTGCGTCAGATAATTACAGATATTTCTTCCTGGAAACAACTATATTTCAATTTTAAGCAAGATCAAGCAGTTCAGATTTTATTCTACAGTAGAATATAATTTCAGTGGTTCATTAGATTAAAGCTTGTGAAAGATTACATTGCTACAAGAGGCCTTATGAAGTTTAATTACCTTCTTTAAGTACATTTTACAAAACACTGCTGACACACCAGTAAAGTGTGAATTTGTTATCTTTCATTATTGTAAATTACATCCCAAGGCTGTTACCAGGCTACTAGTCTCTTAACTCAATATCTGTAGTAATATTAAATTGCAGCAGTAATGAACACTCACAAAATATCGTTATCAAGTTCACAAATCCTAAAAAGCCTTTAATAATTCACTGAGATTGAACTTAACACTGGACCATTTCCCAGGTGCTAAGGATAATGATAAAGCACCTTACCTATTACCAACCAACCATTTCAGGTGACAAGAGGAAGAATGCAGAACGGTGATGTATGTGCATGCTGCTTTTCACATAAAACAGATTTAATTCTTTTTGGTGATGTCCTTATGGACAGATCAATCTAAAAGAAAGTAGTTCAATCAATTGGTCTTTGTGTTTTGCCACACAGAACAATTTCCTCAATAAATGGAATTTGAATTGGATATTTGCAGACTGTGCAAGAGGCTCTAGTAACCCTTAAAAACATAGTGAAGATTATAAAATTGCTTGCATTACAAATAATCTGGAACATGGGGTATCAGCTCCTACACCTGAAAAAGAGGACTGAGAGTTTTTCAAAATGTTTATGACTACTTTCAAAAGAGCAGCGCTCACTAATTAGTTCTTCAATGTATGGCCTCACAAAATCAATTGCTACCTCAGACCTTGTCTTTTATTATTATCTTCAGTAAAAGAATTGATATCTTATGCGTAACAGAAATAAACCATGCAACATAAATGCATTTGATTATGAATAGTCATCATTATGATTAGGTTTTTGCATTTCCTCCAATAGGTTCGGGGACTGAGTAATTGCTCCTCTCTGCACATATGTAAAGGCAATGGCTGATGAAGAAAAGGATGATAGTTCTTCTCAGCTGACTTGGTGCTGTTTACTCTCTACCTGTAAGCAGTCTACCCCCGTGTCGTATCGGTGGCCCTATTTGCTCTAACAGATGTGCATGACTGTTTACTGTTTTCATTTTAATATCTGCTTATACGATTTCATTTTGAACGAAAGGTCCAAATCCTAAATAATGTGATGGGAACTTGTTCTAACAGTAATTTCATTTTTTCCCCATGAAATTTTCAACCCAGCTTTACCAGCCTAATAAATAGTACAGAAGGTTTATGCAGTCTGCCTGTGATAAGCATAAGACAGGCAAACTAATTGTCTGAAATTCACTCTCTCTTATTAGCATAGCTAAGAGTTCCATTAAATAATTTCTATGGATAATAATGTGATATAATATTTTAAAATTTTCCACATCTAGATAAAATAATATTATCTTGAAAAAAATAAAAATACTATTTATTTTCAATATTCTGATGGCTTCTTAGGAAAAATAAATAGAATTACTTCAGTTTGGTTTCCTATTTTGTTATGTTTATTGTAAAGCAATAAACCTTCAGTAATACGAATCTGATGATTCAAGCAAATATAGATCATCATAGTAATGACATTATGCTATTCTCAGGAACAACTACTTTCCTCTGCTCTTAGAATGATTTGAAAGCATGACCAGCTATCACAACCTAAAACCACTGAATGAACTTTTAAAACCATATACTTTGAGATATAATTATTTTTCCTTTAATTTTAAAAAATACATTTTAAATACAATGTTTATGTTTAGATAAAATCTTTTTCTGCAGAATCGTCCCTGAATAAATAGCACACATTCCATGTGAGATGACACTCTGGAATTGCAGATTCGGAAAGCTTCCACACCTTTGAAAGGTATGTATTACCTATGAAAGGTAATCTGGGTTGTGGTTTGTTTAATTCAAATTTAGTGGAAAATCAACTTTGGATCTTAGTGCTAGTGCTAAATCTGATTTAGGATTTTAACTATGATAACCTGCTAGAATGAAATTCAAGGCTCCATTAGAAATCTCGGTTGTCCTACATATTCCTTTTTTAAGTGCTGTGACATAATAGCTAATATTTCATTATTTTATATGACTTTTGTGTCTGTAAAATCATTTCAGAGGTGCTACATTATGATGTACTGAGAGATGAAACCCTATTCTTTTTTTACATTTGCAGAAATACCTATCTTGTGTTCATAATTTTAATTATGTACCCTTACGCTGATTGTAAGTGTGACACAATATTCAGGTTCCCAAACGGAATAAGAGGAAACATTTTAGCTGATATACAGAATTAGAGCTTGTTTCATTTCTGTATTAAAAATTTAGAATTGTAAAAGAATGAGTAGAGCTGTACTTGTAATTTACTGTTTATTTCTTTCTTACCTGTCTCCTATTAATTTAAAAAGCAAAGAAACAAAGGAAAAGTGAAAAAGTAATTTTTGAAAGACAGACATTTATGGTTAATACATATAATATGTCAAAAGATCCAAATAATTTAGTGGCAGTTTCAAAACGATTTAACTAAATGACTAGGTTAGTACAACGAAAATCTGTGCAGCCCATGTATAGCAAGGAATACAACAACGTTATATTTGTTATTTATTTTATCAGGTTATAATAAAAATTATTCTGCATATACAGGAATAAAATTTAATGTACAACATTGTATATATGGAACCTGAAATTACAATACGTTAACAAAATGGCTAAATCATTATGGTAATAGAAGTTCTGCCTAGAATTTGTTTTTTTCATTTATATTAAAAATGCAGCATTACAGTATGCTATGTTTCTCCTGGAAATTATACTACAAATAATGCATTTTGCTATAACTGCAAATGTATTTCCCTTACCATTACTTTGTATTAAACGTCTAACCCAGGAGAAATACCTTGTCACCCACACATGAAAAATTCTCAGGAATAACTCCCTCTACAGCAAGATTGTCTCATTGGAAGGAAATGCACACTAGCATTCATAAAAATTAAGGACAACACACACACACGCTCTCAATGTTGCAACTCAGATTTGGGATGTCAGAGAATCCACATGCTTTCATGTCCTGTCAATGATTCACCACTGCTCCTAGATTCTTCTCATGTGTAATAAACAACTAAACCAAACAAAATGTTATTCTTGTTTCATTGATGTTAATAGAGACCTGTTGAATACATTCACATATAGTATAATTTTACAAGATAACTCACTGTGATTTGTTATATCCATTTTTGTAATAACAATTCAAATGTTAAAAGTGTAAGATTTAGTCAAATATTTAGCACGTTCCCTAGTGCTTAATGAACTATGTTAACCTCTGACAAACATTATTCAATGAAAATAAGCCAATGAAGATAAGGAAACAAAGATTTGAATGATGCTGTTACTAGGTTTGGAAGAAGCCAAACAGAAGCAGATAGATGTTAGTGAGCTGATCTTTAGGACTGAAGACAAAGAAAAGAGGACCACTGCTAAGCTTTAAATGGATAGCTTCTGAGAACTAGGGCTGCATAGGCTGTACATTTATCATAGGTAATTTTATATCTGGATGTGGTTTTCTCATGTTTAACTTGTTAGAAAAGGAAGCAGAATTGTGATTCAAAACAGAATCACTGCAGTAAAGCAAATAGGGACTTCCAAAGAAAAAGATGGCGTGTCAACCTGGAGATATCAGATATATGAGCAAAACGAAGATTCCATATAAGTGAGTAGTTTTAGAACAGAAACTGTCTACAATGAATAAGCATGCCAAAATTGTACGAGTCCTCAGACTAACAGATAGGACTTGCTATGTCAGCAAAAAAATGGAAATAGAAAGATTATTCAATTACTTAAAAAGAGAAAGCTTTCTGAAGATATGAGTTGTGAATTCATGTGACAATGTGATGAAGATAATACTAAGATTTTAAAAAGTTTATTTAATATATTCCAGACATATGTCTATGTGGAGGACCTCATCTGGACCGAGGGGCCTGGGGAGGACATTGACCTTGACAAGATTACAGTGTTCCCTTGAGAGAACAAGAAAGAATGACAAACATGCCTGAGAAACTAAGTTAAGGAGTGTGTTGACCAGTTTGCAGTTCTGATAAGGAACCTGAAAAAGTCACCCAATGAGGGGTGAGAAAAACAACTTCTGACAACTTCTGGAGCAATAAGAGACAGACACACTTGTAAGGTAACAAGTATAATGGGTATAAATTTGCTGGCTTGTAGTAATAAAAAAACCTACTAAATACTTCTTTGCTTGTGCTATAGAATGCGTACATGTCATTTGTCCATCTTGACCGTGACATGTCTATAATTTTTTTTATAGAAAAGATGTTTACAAAATGTATTTTGAAATTGGTAGAATTTACTTTATATAGAAGTGTAATTCATATATTTTCTATGTAGAATCTCCAGGACACCTCCTTACTGAAGTGAATGTTTTTATCAATAAGTACTTAACCTGTTCACTGAGTGGTCTCTGGTCTACTGAAGCACTCAGTCCCTACAACTTGTGAGCTGATTCACACTGCTGAAAGAAGGGGACCGTGAGTCTCATCTCCCTCTGGTAAAGAAAGGAAATTAAGTCACCTGTATTTTGGAAAAGTAGCCAAACTGAGGTGATAATGATCAAACAGGAAAAGGACAGAAAGGGCTGAAGCACTCATACTCGGAAGAGGGCTCCAGTTTGTGATGGGAAATGGAGAGCCTTCTTTTGCCACTGCTGAGCAGAGCAGCCAACTCACAGGCTAAAGCTATTTTAAAGGCTTCCTCTCCCACAGTGTTTCCCACTTAACTAGTTCTCGGTGGCTCCTAACTCAGCATGTGGCTCTTGTGGTTACCATCTGGAGTAACCTTTCATCTCAGAAAAGGCAGTCCTTCCTGGAAAGAGTGCTATCTAATGTATGCTTCCTGTGTAGTGGCAGCAGACAGTTTGTTGAATTAAATTTGCAGGGTCAAACAGAGATGATCTTTAGCAATCTACTGGCCAACTGACTGCAGAATTTGTACTAAGAGTGTTTTTTTAACCGGTGATTCTGATGAAGTGAACCGACATGGATTCTAGACTGCAATTTCAGTGTGCTAAGCAGGCATCGAAAGAAGGAAGATATTTTTTAAAGGATTCATATTTGATAGGGACATTGTAGGCAAAAGCATAAATACATTTTTATAAACTAATTTTTAAATGTGAAGAACCAGCAACAAATCCAATAGGAATATTTAGTGGGAAATATTGCAGCTGTATTTTCAGCTATAGAAACAAGTACTGATGACATTAAAGAAATTCAAGACTGCAAAACATTGGGAACTGGAGGTGAAACGCAGGTGTGCCTAAATCCTAAATTTACTATGCTAGACCATAGGAGAAGTTATCTGTTTGGCCTGCAGAACATATAACTTATCTTCCCTTTCCTGCAAATGGGAAAGGAGTATGGGGGATGATGATGATGACGACAACAACAAATCCACAACTGTCTGCAAGCCATGTCTTTGAGTTCCCCAGGCATAGATACACCTTTAGTAACCAGGGTATTTTACCCCAAACTTCCTCAGCAAAACAGAGGGGAAGAAGGAAGAAACAGACACGTAAATTATACCATATGTCAGTAGCCCAAAACATATAGTCACATCCAGCTTTGTCAGAGTTCAGACAAGAATTCTGACATCTGCAGGTTTTTTGGTATTCTCAATCCTTTTTCCTGAACAAACTGGACCAACTGTTAGGAATATAGGACATTCTGTAAACTCTAAGAAAAGGCCATCCAATGCCTCCCTTTCTCTCCAAAGAGCTCTGAAATGACAGAGTAAACATTTCCCCCCTACACATTGCAAACAGCTGGTAGTTGCTGTTCAGCTTCAGTAGGAAAGGAAAAATGGCTGTTTGGGGTCCCCCAAACTTGCCCAATACCCTCTTCTGGGGACGCAGCAGAAATTAAGAGAAAGATTTAGGAATAAATAATAGAAATAGTTGTTCAAACACTTCAACTTAATCAATACAGAGCACAATTCAGAGGCTCCCCCCCCAATTCCTGATACAATGCACTTGTTTATTTAAAGACACTGACTAATATCTGAACCAGGTCCCTCTGCTTAAGCCGTGGTATCATTCAGTTCTACTCTAGAGGGGTCTAACACCAGTACTGTTGCTTTCTGCTAGACAACGTAGAAGGCAAAATGATTTTAAGCTTATTTTCCTGTTAACCCATTCTATCCATAGTTACAAAGTGTTTCTTTGAGCATGTTATTGACTTCCAAACATTACTACTTTATGTTATTTCCTTTGTGATTACAAATGGTTCTCAAGGAAAAATTGTTTTCAGGGTTCCTGTTGTGTTTAACCCCAGTCAGCAATGAAGCACCACCCAGCTGCTTGCTCACTCACCCCAGCCAGTGGGATGGTGAGAGAAACAGAAAAAAAGTAAAACTTGTGGGTTGAGATAAAGACAGTTTAATAGGACAGAAAGGAAGAAAATAATAATAATAAAATAATTGGAATATACGAAACAAGTGATGCACAATGCAATTGCTCACCACCTGTGGACTGATGCTCAGCCAGTCCCTGAGCAGCGTTCCACCCCTCCCTGCCAACTCCCCCCAGTTTATATACTGGACATGATGTCACATGGTATGGAATATCCCTTTGGCCAGTTTGGGTCAGCT
>JAVJGG010000017.1:6061055-6088243 GCA_035590195.1 Aviceda cuculoides | reverse complement strand
GGCGGCGTCCCCCCCCCCCCCCCCCCGCCCCCCAGGCTCACCAGTGCAAAAGGTGTGGCTAGAGCAGATGGGAGAGGCTTTGTCCCTTTGTCAGAGGGGATGGTGCTGGGGAGGGAGCAGGAAAGTTGTTAAGGGTCTCTCCAGCTGGAGCTGAATAAATAAATGTCTCTGGTCCATTTTTCCCTCTGTTCCTGATGCTGTCAATGGAAATGGAAGTAGGTGCAAGCTTTCTTTTTATTTTTTTAACTCTGTTCAGATTTTAATGTTGCCTTTTGTGTAATTTAATCCCATTATGTTATTTAATTGTTACTGCAATATTAACTACTGTATTTGTTGACTTTGTTTAATAACTGTTCTTTCAGGGCTAGAAATAAACTTTTAAAAAACATTTGTGTTTTTTTCCCCCCTTCCCCATCATGAGCTTATACCTTCTGAGACAAGAGTAGCTGAAAAGAGTACATGTTTAGATGTCTTAATGAGATTAACAGAATGTATTTGTTTGTAATTTAAGCTTCTTCCGAATGCTTTAATTATGATGGATATAATTTTATGCTATACTAGCCTGTCCTGTTTCTTTTCAAATTTTATTACTCATCAGTGCCCATATCAACCTCGTGTAACTGCAAGCTTTCCTTGCCGCCATGCGCTGCTGGCAGACGGTTATGCCTCCCGCAAAATGCTCCAGATCGCTGACGGGAGGAGATAGCTCTGAAACACCCTTTTCGCCCATGGTGGAAGAGGGATCCCTTGCCCTTCTTGCAAAGGGAGCAAAGCAAAGACCAGCCTAGTTCATCACAGTTGCATCTTCCACCATTCATTCGCCATCAGGTAGCCTTTTGATAGCGACTGGGGTGGGGACTGATGGGCCAGTAAACTGCAGTCGTGGCAATATGATGAAGTTTCAGTAACTATTCTAAACAAGACTGCTTTATTGGACCGTGAATATCATCCAATATCCTGCGTTTAAGCATTGTGGTACAGGAAATGCAAAGAATGAGCTGTCCTGCTGCCTGCTTGGAAGACATGGCTCCTGGGTCTGCACCGTCTCCACTGATTAATGTTTGACCGGCAGAGCCGAATGGGACAAGGATGCTGGCGGTCGACAGCTCGCCTAGGACTTGGGATAGATCGATGGTGACTGTTGGCAGGCTCCAGAGAGTCACTTGTGGTTTTCATCAGAACTACAAACATGCTGCAGCATGTTGGTGTGGCAGTCTAGCTAAAGAAAAGGAAATCTAAATGAATTTACTTCAGGGTCGAGACCAGTTCAGTTGAAATCCAGATAAGGTTTCTGTCTTGGTTGTGAGTGTCAAGGACTTATCATGTGTTTCCTATGTGTTATTGGGAAATTGTTTCTTCCCCTTTCTTGCATGTTGTACAAGCTTTGCTCATACCACTGTCAAAGGAAAATGAAGAAACCACTCGTCTTCAGAAGCCTTTTCAACCAGATGTGAGAATGTTGTTTTGCACAAAGCACTGTCTCTTCAGGTTAATTAATTTGTTGTAGTATCTTTGTCTTTATATATACTTGACCCTTTATGCATTTAAACTGATGTTCTCTAACTCTGCATTTAAGTGATTTTGCATTTAATTTAGTGGGGGGAAAGTTGACAAGAGGAGGGAGAAGGTGCTTAGCGGAACTCACTAATTATCTGGCTATTGGTACTTGGGCTGCTTGAAGGAGAGCAGGGTTTTGGCTGAATGTGATTTGCACAAGTTGGAAGTTGCTAGTCGTTGCCTGATAAACCCTATTAAGTCATGTGTGAACTTGCTCATCCCTTGCATATACCTGGCCTAGACAAAAACCAAGAGCAGTCCCATCTTTTTGGATCTGTTTATTCAAGATTTGAGTGTTTAAAATGTTGTTCTTCAAGACGGTAAAGTTGGGGGCAACAATTTCTCCCTTTAAGGGCTGCTGTTTTAGCAGCAGTGAGTTCACTGCAAAGCTGAGCACAATTATTTGGACTGTGCCAGCAACACGCTGGTTAAAACCAGGATGGCTGAAAACTGAAAAAGGATCTTCATTTCTAATGAGCATTTTCACAGTGGTGCCTGAAGAAAAGTGTTGGCTTTCAGTGCAATTCACATGGCTCGTGTGTGAGCACAGCAGTTGTCTGCAAATGTCTGCTCCCAGGGATTTGTACCGCTGCATTTTTTCCTACTTCTATAACTTGCATTTTGAAGATTGTTTTTGATGAAAATAGCCATCCTCAGTCAAGTGAGAAAGGTATGTGAAACTGTGCTGAGCTCAGCTTAATTATTGATGTTTCTCTCCAGACATGTGGAGGAAGCAGGTTTTTCCAAGAGCTTTTTTCCCTACTTTGAACTCCAGTCTAAGTAAGGATTTTTTTTTTTTCTTGAGGGGACAAAATACCAACAAATGAGAGCAATGAATTTCTGACTAATTTCTCTACCTGAAGTCTGTTACGAAGGAGGAGGGCAGTGCTGATGCAGCTTCTCATGCTGTTGTTCCCTTATTGCAATGGTGATAACTGCTTTTTCCCATTCCTGTCTCCCAGCCAGCATCTGCAGGGGAATATCTTCCAGTACATTGTAACTTCATTTCAAATCCCATTTACCTACTGACCCGATTATTGAAACAACCTGTGGGGACTGATGATTTCTTTTTTTTTTTGTTTGTTTGTTTTTTGTTTTTAATGGGGTTTGCCCACTGGGAAGTTAATCATTGCTTGTTCTCTTTAGGACACTAAAAGGCCACCAGACTGCTGCTTTGGAGAAGATGTAGTGAGTCAGTGGAGAGCAGGATGGGACTGGAATAGCAGACAGTATGTCTCAATCCAGAGATACGTCTCAATGCACAGGCTCCAGTTTCTGGTGTTTTTGGAAGGGCTTGTGAATAATGAACCTGGCTCGGTATAGCTGTGGATCAATGGAGAAGATGCTGATGTGACTCAGGGCATCTCCATGGGATGTTCTGGAGGGGGGATAGATAGATGTTCTTTTCCCATGCTGGGTACAGGGGTGACCTTCCTAGGGACATATGTCTCCTTTGAATTCAAGGTTTCTAGAGCCAAGGATGATCCATCTTTGTTATTTTTTCCTCCCCATAAATGCTTGTTCTAAGGATCCAGGTCTTCTGATAAAGCCCAATTAACTTGTGGCTCTCCCTGAGCCCTTTTCCTCTGTCTGCCTGTGGGAGGAAACCTGCTGCTGGGTTTCTGCTGCCTTGTTGCAGCAGCTCATAACAGGTGGCTGCTCTTGGAAAGCTCTTACCCACCCCCCCGCCCAGTAAAACTCTCCTTAAATAACCTTACAACTGCATTCAGCTGTAGCTGTTACCTCTTTGTGGGTGAAAATAGTGTGGTGGTGGGAGCCACGGTGGTTCTGTTTAATTTCTATTACCCTTCAGTGTTTTTGAAGTGTGTTTATTTACTTAACTGTGGAAATGCCGGCTTGTTCCTATCTGATGGCTAAAATAACCCCCATTTAAAATACCTGCATTTGAAGCTGTTGTAGCTCTTGACAGCCCTGAAAGCAAATTTCCTTTAGAAAAGACACTGATGTTCCAGCCACAGAAAAGTGATTTTCAGTGGGAGTACCTGAATTTTTAGACAGTCTAATTTTTAGAAGAGCAGCTGTGCGAAGCTGCATGGACTCTTGAAGGGGTTTTGCTTTTGCAGTGGCCTGAAGATGTGCTCCAGTACAGAGGTTGCAGCGTGCCCCCTTCTGCCGTCACCACTAAAGCGAGGTAGGAAATGAGCTGCTTGCTTATCTGTCACTGGTGTTATTTAATCTCATAACTATCCTCATAAGCAACAGCTTCCAGCTCCTCTCTCCAGCCAGGGTTAAGTGTCCCACAATTGCTGGATGTGCCGTGGGCATAATTACAGGTGATGGAAGGGAAATAGTTTTTAAAGACCTCTGAACATTTACTTCCTAAGGCCCAACTCTTAAAACACTTGAGAAGAGGGGGAAAAAAATCAGTTCCTGTGGGAAGAAAAAGATGTTGGGATTATTGTTTGGTCTTCCCGAAGTTTCCAAAGCAAGTGCTGTGTGTGGTGATGAATGGGGACCAAGTACCTTCCCCAAACCACCCTTGAGTGGGCACTTGGTGGTAGAAACAGCTGTGGGAATAAAGGTGAAATGAGGGAGAGTGTTGCAGGAGGAGGTGCTGAGGCTGGCCGTGACATCCACAAACATTTCAAAAATGCCCTACCAAAACGTTGTGTTTCTTTTCCACTGTAGTAAAGACTATAAGGGAGAGAGGCTGAGCAGCTCCGATCCCTTTAAAGTCTACGCTCCTGGTTTTCATGGGTTGGTCTTCGTTGCCATAGCCAACTTGCACTGTATTAAGTGCCTCGTCCCTGGCTCAAGTGTGCTTCAAACCTGTCTCCTAGCGATTTCTTTTACAAATGACTAAGGGGGGAAATAAAATGGCATTAAGAAAAGCTGTTGGCTCCTTGCATGCGATGGGGCAGTGAGAGGAGCCTCTCTTACCTGCCAGTGCTGCCTGCGCAAGGGTGCAGGACCGTGCTTTGCCCTGGGGATGAGGTACCCAGCATGGTGGGCCCAGTGCCCAGCTGCTGTTTCACAGTACATCCCACAGCTTGTTCCCATGATAGCAGAGCACATTCTGGGCACACTTATCCCTGCAGCATGCCAGCGACGAAGGAGATGCTATTCTGACTGTAGGGATGGGAAATGTGGGCTCAGGGTGGTGTAATTTCTGCCGCAGAGCAGGGAAGTGACCCAGGAGACACATAATGAATTGTTTATGCTGTTAACCATAAGTCCCTGATAACATGACATTATCCACCCCATCCCACCCTTCCTGCCATGGCCTGTGCTGCTCTCATGCATTCCATTGCTCGCCATCCCCTTTCTTCCAGCAGACCCCAGCAGTGGGAGTCCAGGGTTCCTCAGTGACCTGGCGGGACCTGGTGCAGAGGCTGCAACCACTGGAGTCATGTGTGGAATGAACATGGCATATGTCACCTACAATTGCCACCGACTTCATCATGTAGTCAAAGGTCTGACCCAAATGTGTTTAGATGGTGTGGGTTTCCGAAGTTGGGTAATGACAACACCATGGGGTCATTTTGTGGAGCTAGGAAAGATCCTGTCCCCGTTATGCATGGTATCAGCAGGAGGAGTTGAAATGTCACTGTTGCTAAAATGCCACCTGCAGACCAGTGGCACATGCAGTTGGTGCCACCACCAACAAATGAGGTGAAGTCTTAATCAAGACAAGGACAGGGAGCAGTAAACAAGCCAGGCTTTCAAATTGGCCAAAGAGAGATTTTGCTGTGGCTTAGGGTGGCTCTGCTCCAGAGAAATGGGAACCCCTTGCATGGGTTACTGGCTTTCTCAGAGTCCCTTTGCGTCCCAGGCTTTGGGATTGGGGCAGTAGATTGCATTTTATGGTGCCAAGCAGAAATGAAATCAAGATTTTTTTCTCCTTCTGGAAGACCTGAGAAGCTCTTGGGAGCTGCTGCGGCCTCTCAGATAAAAATGCTGGGGGTTGGAGGCTCAGCAACCACGTGGTGGAGATAACACCGGGACCTGCTTGCTGGGATAAGCAACTTGTTGGCTGATCCAGCTGCGGGTGAGTCCACGCGCTCCCTGTGGCAGCAGGCATTGCCCTGCAAAGGAGAGGGCAGCACATGCCGAGTTTCCCAAGCCTGTTAGGCTGTGCCACGTTTGCTTACGCACAGCTTTATAAAAAGGAGGTGCAGAAGCTTTCTCTGTACCTTCCCAGGGTTTGGTTCAGTCTCTCTCCCCAGCACAGCTTTGGCTATGGCTGGCCTGAATGTCTCCGTTGCTTTTTTTTCCCTGGTTGTTGGGGTGTGCCAGGTGCTCAGGCAGCTTTCCAAGAGGCTTCTGTCTCCTGGAGCATACGGCTGCCTTGCCAGAGAACTTGCTGGCTCGTTACAGTTGTGCACAAGCTGCCTTGAGCTGAGGATGCTGCTGGAGATCGGTCTGTGGGGTGGTGGCTTTGGCCCAGATGTGGTCCTGACTCTGCTTTTCCTCCTCTTCATGGTTCATGGTGCCTCTTTCGATGGAGCGTCTGCCAACCCGACCATCGCTCTCCAGGAGTTCCTGCTCCTTGAGTCCAACCTCGCCGCAACTGCTGCCAAGCTGCTGGCCCAGGTTGTGGGCATGGGGCTGGGCTGGGCTGTCACCAAGCTCTACTGGTCCTGGGAGCTGACGCATTTCCACCTCATCCAGAACCTGATAGCGTCAGAGTGCAGCTCCTCTATCCATACCTCTCTGCACCATGCTGCCTTTGTGGAAGGCACCTGCTCTTTCTTTTTCCACCTTGTCCTTCTCAAGTTGCGCCAGAGTCACCTGATGTACCGGGTCCCTGCCTTGGCAGTGACTGTTACCTTCCTGACCTACACAGGTGAGCAGCACCTGCCTTTCTTTTTCTAAGAAATTAAGAAAAATACCGAATTTGTGGGGGAGGAACTGTCCCTCTTTCACCTTCCAAGACTTAAGAGATAATGATTACCAAGACAATTGTATTCTACTTATTTGAGGGAATATTCATTTGGGATGAAGACTGCAGTTTAAGATATCTAGGCAGCAGGCGAAATGTTGGCACACGAGAAGCCACAGCTTGCCCCAAGACTTGGAGTGCTTTCTTTGAATGTCCCCTAACACAACCCCTTGGTCCTGCACCGAGCTCTTCTTCCTGCAAAGCTCAGGGTGACAAGGGTGGGATTTTCCCTTGTGCTGCTATTACACAGTCCAAGAGATGCAGCTGCCAGAGCCGGGCAGCAGCAGAGATGCTCCTGGCAGGCAGGAGGGGTCACAGGTCTCCCAGCCCAAATCTTTGTCAGTCTTTCAAAGGATGCGAGCAAGACTGATGGCCATGTTTCTCTTCCCATGCAGCTGTACCGTTCACAGGGGCCTTCTTTAACCCTGCCCTGGCTGCAGCCATCACCTTCCACTGCTCGGGGAGCAGCTTTTGGGACTACGTCCAGGTTTACTGGCTGGGGCCCCTTGCAGGTGAGATGTGCCCAGGAGGTACCAGGGGCAGGGGTTGGCATGGGGGGCAATGGGCAAGGCAGAAATGCTGGGCGTAACACAAACCATTCCTGGCAAAGGGCTAAAAGTGTGTCTTGCCAGTAACAAGTGTCCTCTTCTGTCCCCCTTCCCTGTCACTCGAGTCATCCCTTTGCTATCCTTTTTTTTTTTTTTTAAATGCAATTTCTTTGTGGGACATAGGCAAAAACTCTTCCTGAGGCCAAAGTTTGGGGAAGATGAGCAAAGATGTTTTAGGGCAACGATTATCTGAGCTATGCTGTTGAGTTTGTCCACAGCTTCAGGATGACCATGGGGAGTTGGATATGTGCTGCCTAGAATGCAAAGAGCCTGGACAGAAGACCGCTAGTGTCATTTGTGGCCCTTTGGGGTCAAAACAAGCCTTGCTATGAAATTAAGGACACAATGGTTAAATTCTCCTTAAAGTAATATAGAAAGGGTCTTTCAGATACTGTTAGTGGGGACTTCAGTGGTGCTGACCTAGATTTTGGTCATGATGAAGGTTGTGGCAAGGGCCTGAAAATGACTGCTCAGCCGTGGAGATGGTCAATGCAGCACACCAAAGGGGTCTGTGCTCTCATTTCAGGGATGCTCACTGCCCTCTTGCTGTACCAAGGCAAGATCCCACGACTCTTCCAGAAAAACCTCCTTTACAGCCAGAAGAGCAAATACAAGATACCCAAGGCAAGGACAGTGGTGCAGGTAGAGGGTGATGAACTGCGGCAGAAGAGGAAAGGGGAGAAGAGCAACTCTGAGCCTCGTGCCTGAGCCGTGGATGGGAGCCAAGGAGGTCCCTGCAGCCCCTCTCCTGGGAGCAGGTTTCCTGCCGAGAAGGATTTAGGACAACAAAAAATGTTTCTAGGACAACAAAAAATGTTTCTACAAATATGTTAGCAGTAAAAAGAATCCCAGGGAGAATGTCTATCCTTTAATAGATACAGAAGGGAACGTAGCCACCAGAGATGAGGAAAAGGCTGAGCTACTTAATGCCTTCTTTGCCTCAGTCTTTAATAAGGGGACCAGTTATCCTCAGTGTACTCCGCACCCTGAGCTGCATGGTGTGGATGAAGAGCAGATTATACCTCCCTTAATCCAGGAGGAAGTAGTTAGGGACATACTATGCCATCTGGACACCCACAAGTCTATGAGACCTGATGGGATCCACCCAAGAGTACTGAGGGAACTGGTGGAGGTCCTTGCCAAGCCACTCTCCATCATCTATCAGCGATCCTGGTCAATGGGGGAGGTCCCAGAGGACTGGAGACTTGCAATGTGACTCCCATTTACCCTCTAACAGTGCTGATATCATTGGATACAAAGACTTACTTGTTTTTATGAAAAATAAGTAAAATAGTCTAAACATATTCAGAAAATAGTCTATCGTGTAACTTTACACATAAGTTATTAGACAGAAGTAAGTGTGTTTTACTTCAATAATTCTATACACAGCTCTCTCAGCCTTTCCTCATAGGAGAGATACTCACTCCAGTCCCTTAAATATCTTTGTGGCCCCTCGCTGGACTGTCTCCAGTATGTCCGCGTACCCCTGGCAGGGAGGAGGACACAGTGCTTCAGGTGTGGCTCCACCACTGCTGCTTAGAGGGGAAGGATCATCTCCCTCAACTTGCTGGCAATACTCTGCCCAGTGCAGCCTATTCATTCCTGCACAACCAGCAAATGTAAAACTACCTTATTTTTATTACTAACGTTCCATGAGTAAACTGTATAGCATCAAAAATTATTAATCTCATATACAAAATCTTTGGAATACTTGATAAATAGTTTGACAACATTGGCAAGAGAACTAAAACCTTCAACAAATTTCACAAATCGTTTTCAGCAGTTTTAAATATTATCTACATTCTCCAACACAGAGAAGCAAAAGATCAGAAAAACCTCAAACCAAATATAATGGAAATGTCATTATAATTCTCAGAGTAGTAAAGTTTAGTGAGTATAGTGTTTTAAACAGTATAAATGAAACTTAGTGTCCTCAATACATTCAACAATAGTTTATTTAAACTGTTTAAAGTCTCTTTCCCTTGGCTTTTTCACCTCCTGGTTTTTTTTAATTCTTAAAATATTTGAAGTAAAGATACTCACTTTTAGTTTCCACCGGTGTGCATACAGCAATGATAATACAACCTTTAAACAGTAGCCTAGCCCTTTACTGTGAATCTTGTATAGTTTACTGAATAGCGTATTCTGTATGCAACAATCACTTTGATTTTGACAGAAACCCAGAAAAACATTAAAGACCAAACTGCCCATTATCTAAAAAGCAATCCAAAACAGACTAGGATCTTAAAAAACATTAGATTCTCAGAACTGACAACCACTGCAGTACAGTTTTCAGAACAATTCTGATTATTCAGATAAAGTTCTGCGTTTGTCACTGGACTTGCCCTATTTTAAATCTCAACCTGCCCTCAAACATAGGAAGCTTTGCAGCTGTAAGCTTTTCACCTGGAATGGAATGGCTTACCCTGTGCTGTACTCCATGACACAGCCAAACTGCTCCGTAAGAATGAATATAAAAAGAAATGCAAAGGCATTCACTGCTTGAAGCTCGGAAGTAGAGTAAGTACAAGCCCTGAAAAGTTGGAACAATTCTGACTTTAATATTAAGCAGTGGCACAAACTAACTGGATGTTTGCTACAAAAAAAACAAAACACATTTTATAATTTACTCACATGAGTACAACATCAGTGCACCAAATGAATCCCAATGAGAGCAAGGCAAATTGACAGTGTTCAGTATCTTCAGCTGAATTGTAGTTTTTTGTTGAAGCTGACGAGCCTTCTATTTTGTTAACATCCCTTCATTATTTTTACTCATAAATTCACATACACAGAGGATCTGTCCCCCATTTTACAGTCTCAGAAATATCCTTTTCTCATGGTTCACCCCATAATGAAGAAGCAGTTTTGCTTGCTTCTAGTCAGATGAAAAGATCATAGCTATCTAAATCACTGACAAAATTTACCATCTATACCACAGAACACTAAAGATGGATTTTAACTTCAGATTAAGAAATCTGAATTTCTGTGACTTACTGTAGGTTAGCCAGCTTCTACACTTCCTTCTTAATAAATGATGATTTAGTCAAAACAGCCTAGAAAGAGATACAGCTCAGTTTGAAGTAGACCCCTTAGGTGGGATTCAGCTGATTAAACATAGGCATGTATCACCATTTGATACACCATGGTGTGTCAAGGACATCCACAAATAGCTGATACATGAACTCTTGCTATAGATTGGAGAGCTCAAGCAAATGATGACAATGAAGATAACCTGCTATCTCAGGATGCTGTCTGAATTGGTTCATCTGCAGTCGGTTAAACAGCTTACTCCTAACTGCGTCTGCAACTATTTTCCTTGAGGATAATGGCTCACAAAGGGTCACCAACTGATGAATCATTAGTAAGTGTTCAGTTTGCGCAACTGCTGGAGATTATTAGTAGCCTACAGGAAGAACTCCTGAGCTTATAAGAGCCTGGAAAAAGCTGACAAATATCTACACATTACACTGCTCCTGGCTATCTTGGTGCTGTTGCTTCACCTCAGGTACTTAGACTTCAGTCTGCTCCTGATAGCATTTCATTGCATGAATATGCAGATTTTTTTAATGTTCAGTTTTGCCCTGTTCCCTACTCTTTATCTTCTGCCCATGCCCTCTACGTTCCCTAGATTCTGCTTCTCCCTTAGATCCTCACCAGAGAGCTAACATTCTGGGACTAACTGCACTGTGACACATGCTGTGCTTGTGCAGTCACTGGAAGATGGAAATCATCACAGGTAACTCCAGTGTTAATCCAGGCTTACCGTCCAAAAGTGCATATTCTAGCCTGGAGATGCAACGTGATGAACCAGACTGAGCCTTCAAGCACCCACTTCAGTCACCAGTTTGAGAAATTAATAATTTTTATTATCCTTTATGCTAGTATATTGGCTGCTTTTCAGTGGCTTCTTGGTTACTTCAACTGTTTACATACTTTGATGTATAAGATCCCTTTAAGAATGAAAAATAAATAAAATGGCTTTAGTCTGCATGAAATAAATTGAACATACATAAAATACCCTGCAGTTATTCTGCCTCTCAGTTCTTTGGTTATTAAGGCTGTTCTAAAAATTTTATATAGACCTTTCCCACACTGAATTGCAGTGCAAAACAAAGCCCTTCTGGGGAAGCACTCTATCTGCAAAGGGACATTTACTGTAGTGACATTGATTGTTTTCTTTTCTGTTTTGATTTTACTTTAGAGAACTTTTTCCCCCCGTACTCTTACTGGACACAACTGGGACAAATTCTTCTGATTTACAGTCCATCAGCAGCAAATAATCTGAAGAAGCTGACATAGGTTAAAAGCTCACTAATCAGCTGTCTTACATATAGTCTGCTGTCACTGTCCTATCAACTCCTGAAACTCCTAAGATATTAGATTAAAAATAAATGCACTTTGCCTCTATTTTGACACCACTCACAGTAAATGAGGCCCTTTTGAAACCCCTGTTTTTCCACAAGCTTTTTGTCTACTGTCATCATAAACATATTATTACACAAGCCAAGTCCATTTTTATGCATTTCAAGTGAAGTCAAAGACATGCCAATTAAAAGATGTAGAATAGGGAGATTAATGCTTGAGATGTTTTCAAATGTTTCTTAGATCACATTTTGAGGTTGCTATGGTGAATGCTCATCTGTAATGCAAAGGAAACAGGATTCAGCATTCCTCTCTGTATGAGAAATTAATACGTTTTTAAAATGGAATAAACAATACTTGCCACTTTCTTTTCAGAAATTTGAAGTATATTTTTATTTCTGATACTTGTTATTGATATTTCTGATACTAATCCTTGATAAATTCAATCTAATCAGGCAGCTGTAACAAAGAAAAAATGCTATTTTATATTTAACCTTTTGCTAATTATAGGTAGAATCTTCATAATCTCGTCAAATTATTGTTTTCCAAAGTGCATGCCCTGGATAAATAATACTGAATCAAAATTTAAAATTCATTTAATTTTCTTCCTTTGTTCTCAGCTAACGTAGTATCTAAAAAATATCTCTGTTCAATTTTAAAATATTTGCACTTTGGGTTTTTTTAACTGTGCTTGTGATCTACTCTCCTTTTAATACCCATACCTCTAGTGTTCTATGTGAATGCAAAATGATTAATGGCTGATGTGTTTAAGAGTTCTGTAGTCATTCGAAGTAAGATTATGATACCCAACTCAACATCGTCATTGATGAACACTGGGAAATAATGAGTTCTCATGGCTGAAGCAAAAGTGAGTAAAAAGGGAAAGTAGAAAGCAAATAATTCAAATTAGTATGATGAAGAAGGTGTTTATTCCTGGTTGTGAAAGATATTTGAGTTAAAAAACAATGGAGTTTTTTTTAATAACTATTTCGATTTCAGAAGCTGACATCTAATTTCTCTCCCATTTTGTACACAAAACTGATTTCGATAATTTTAGAAAATATTACAATGGGATGTTTCAATGTTATTATTAAAATAAAAGAGATATTATTCTTACTTATTTTTAGCACCTAACTTAACAAGTCTCCTTTAGACGGTGACTCAGAATCTGGGAATCTCCCTGTACTGACAATACAGAAAGCAGAAGAAGAAATAACCTCTAAATTTCAGCACTTACATTAGGTGCCTAAACTTAGACTCCAATTATTACCATTTCTCTGAATTATGAACAGTTTCAATTTATTCAGGATATAGCATTTATGGAAAACATTCTGCTCACTTTTTCTGATATTTCTGTTAACCTCATTCAGACTGTTCCATGATTAGTCTTGGGAGAAATTAACAGTGTAGACAAAATCTTTCAGTGAATATATCCTTCAGTATCTAAGCAGTGATAACAAATATCAGTAAACAGATGTGTAACAAAAAACCCCACTTCCTTGTCTGAGGTGCGCCCCAATCTATACAAATGTTGAAATAGTTACACATTTGTGTTTGTAAAAGTTTCTGACATCATTTCTGTTCAGACAGCGTTATAGCTATTACGCAGTTATCAGCTTATAGAAAGAATTAAACTTGTCTTATTTTAGGATTCTGTATTTTTGGAGTTATATTCCATGAATAACATGGACTAATCACTTCTCTGAAAATGGAAAAAGAAAGAACAATATGACTTAAATTAAAACGTAATTAAAAAAAAATAAATAAAAGACAGTATCACAATAATTCACTGTTTCTGTTGCATATCCAGCTATTTACTTACAGTGGGAAAAGTATGCATAGGATGAACTTTTAGATGCTTTTATTATTATAGGGTTTTGGTCAACTCTGTCGGATTTCTATCTTCACGGCACAGTTTATTTTGCATGCTATCCATTGGCTGATATAGAATAGCCTGAAGGCTGTTGCAAATATACACATTGTCACTCCAAGTTATCTTTATGAATTTCTCACAAGCCTGCTGTAATACAATCTGTCTTCATGTCAGCTGGACACTACTTCCCCTAAGCTCTCCATCAGTCTTTCTTCTACCATTCTGTTATTTTTTAAACACAAACCATAAGACTAATAGCCATGATAAAATTCACATGGACAGGTGGCGGTTCTCTCTCCATGCTGTCAGTAAAAAGAGGCTTGTTACAAAAAGAACATTATGACCAGTATTTCAGAGAGTGGCCGTGTATGTTCTTTGGTATTGTGCACCTGTACCTGGTCTGCAAATACTTTTACGAATTTATGTAATCACAAAGGTGAACAGATATGTTACGTGTAGCCTGACACAAAGTCGACTGACTTGCAGGCATATCCTTCTGTGACAAAATCCAAAGAGAAGGTCTGTGAGAGTATGTGAAGAGATATCTTCCAACCTCCTCTCCCCAAACACTCATTCAAGTTCTTTGTTGGGAAAACTACAAGACCTAGAGGTGAAAATAGGCTTCTCAAATCTTAGGGATCATTGAAGATACAAACCAATCATTTATGGTTCTGACACAGTGACACAGTGCTATCAGACTTAATTTTAAAAGGGAAGAAATACTGTGTATTAACGCTTATAATTTAGGAGCTGCCCTCTTTTAGGAGAAGAAAGAGAAGAACAGCCTGGTGATTCAGCACCAGCGTAGTTTATGCCTTGATAAATTGTAGGGGTTTTTTTTCCATAACTCCTGCTTTAATGATTCACTTCAATTCTTTACCATCTCTCTCCTCCCTCCCTGCCCGCTCCTCCTGCCACCAGTCTTTCTGCCAGTTCACAGTTTTATGGACTTCTATTATGTCTATTCTCTGGCATCCAATTTCCAGACTAAAGAGTTTCTCTCTTCAAACTTAGTTATTCCTTATATGAAAGCATTCCATTCCTTTGATCCTCAAATTACATAAATAAAAATACATTCAGATGATTTTCAGTATTCTCTGGAGTCAATGGAAGGGTGAGTTACATTTTCCCTTGCTCTTGTGGTGGAGAACTCAGGATATTGCACACTTTAGGACTTTGGGGAGGGAAAATGTATTTTTCTTTTCAAAGAGAAGATACCACAGAATCATGTTTGGTTTTTTTTTAAATAAAGATTTGAATTCAGTGTTACTTATTCATTAGAATAAGTGCAAGAAATTGTTCAAAACCCATTTTACATTATATCACAGTTAAAAAGAATTATCCAAACCATGGTTTAAAGACAAATGTTTCCAAACTAAAGCACCAATCTATTTGATTCTTTGTATTATAGAGATAATTTGTATCTAGAACAGAGACTCATTCAATATATAACTATTTAAAGGAGTGAATTCTAAAAAAAAAAAAAAAAAAAAAAATAAAAAGGCACAAAACATAGATGAAAGGACCTGCATTTGTATATTGATGCAGGCATGTGAAAATAATTACGTAGATATATATAAAAAGAACGTATAGCTGTTTAATCCTACCAGTTTCATACTACTGAATAATGGGTAACATTTATATCATTTTATATTGCTTCTAACACTGAACTAAGCTTTTAAAACCAAACAGAAAATAAAGAGGCACTATATAAATTAAGGATTTTATTGGATATCTTTCAAAGACATTATGCTAATTTACCCGGGAAGAAAGACAGAGAAGAATGTGCCAGACTGAAAACATCAGTTCAAATAAATGATTGTCCTGACACATAAAACTTCAAGCAAAATTGCACATTCATGACTAAGGAAGGATGGTTAAGGACTAATGATACTCATGTAAGATTTAGAAAGCCCTAGGTGAACTTTCTCTTCTGAAAGATTGCATTATTAGGACAGCTACATAAATTTGAAGCCCGATTAAAAAACAAGAAAAAGGAATAAAGTACCCAAAGAGTGACTTCAGTGAAATTTAAACACCCAGTGCCCAAACTGCAATATTAAAAATCTATGTAAACTAATGTTGACCATAGAAGTGCTAAAGGGATTTGATTTGATTTATTTAATTTTATTTGAGCGTTCACCTGACATTCTGCTTGTGCATGTGCCCTCGGTGGTGAAAACCAACTAAAAATTTGGCATTCATATCATCCAGTGAAGAACCAAGAGCCAGTTGTTCTACCATTTAGGTCTTATTTGCACAGGAACTACAGTTAGAACCACAGCTTTCCTTCAAAATATGTAAAGAGGAAGACATGGCTGCTTTTATGCAACAACATTGTGATGTAGCAAATCTGAATAAATTCCCTTTTGTGCCTGAGGGAAACCTACATTTGCAATCTCCTCCAGAATATTTTAACTGTTTTGAGGTAAGCACACTTTCAACCATTCCTGCTGAATTTTTGTGAATTTGTACAGAAGAATTCAAGTTTATTTGGTTAAAAATAAACATAAAGGAAGACCATAACCTAGTATAGCCAAAAATATGTTTTGCTGTTGAGTCCCTGCTCCAAAGCCTGTTTAGACACTTTGTAAGAGACAATCACTGAATGAAACACATAACCAATTCTGAAAACCTTGAATAGACCTAAATACAAAACATAACTTTCAGGTTTGAGACAAGTAACAGTATGAAGCTGGCCTACTGAGTAGGTAGAATGAGCATATCTACAAATAAGACTTCTCAGATGCTTTTCTGAAAATCCCATTTGGTCAATATGATTAGTAGCATGAATGGCAGAAAAAGACACAGGAAAAGTCTTTTGTCGAGATTACTGAACAATGGCCATTGGAAAGCCCAGTATCAATGCAATAAGTTCTTTCAAAATAAAGAAAATATATTTAAAAAAAATACATAATTACAGTTAACTAAATTTATTAAGTATTTTGACAGCCTAGATAAATTTTAAGAACATTTTTAACTTGCAATTCTCTTTGCAATGTTCAGATTTACCACACAAAAAAAGGCAATATTGCAATCTGGATGTGATCAATCTAATGAGTGTGCTAAGGAACTGTCCTAACCAAGATGCTTTTTCCTATATCCTCAACAATATCCAAAGTTGAAGAAAAATCAGATAGCACTTAGGTATGTTGGATGTGTCTAACTCTATAATGTAAAATGAAAAAAAGATCCTATTTGAAATTCTAGAGATAGCCTTAATCTACTCGTAATTATTCTCTTTGAGATCTGTAAAATTGTAATTAATGCTCCCAGTCTTAAAGAGATATCTTATTTTAAAGTAATTTTGTTCCTAATAGACGGGCCAAGAATAATTTACTCTGTATCTTTGTACATATTAAGAAATATCCAATATCTGCTACAGGCAGCCTACTTATCCTGTGCGTAAAGCTTTCTCAACACGTCTGTCTCTTCAAGTGTAATTTCACCAGTAACTAAAAATTCTTTATAAAACCAATATTTAAAAATAATAGAAGGTAATAGCAAAATACATGTAATAAGACTGAAGCCAAAGTGGGTATTAGTAAATTGTCATTAAATTGTTCTGTGTGATTGAGCATTTTAATGATACCATTCATTCTTTTTCTCTGTCTACCTGTAACATTTAAGTATGCTGGAAACATTTGAGCTACAGGATGCTTCACTTCTCACCAAACATAGGGATCTTAAAGTTAGATGCCTGCCAAAATTAGTTAACTTGGCTTCCTCTGTGTGAAAGGAGACAGAGAGGAGGTATTTGCCCTGGTGTCCCCACACAACTGTTAGGAAAACCAAGAGTCCTTTGCTTTGAGATTTAGGTAACTAAACGCAGTTTTCTGCATTCAGGTGGTCTATGAAGAAGTGCTTATGATCCCATTTACATTTAGAGAAGATCTAGGGCTCATTTCGGTTTCCTACATATCCTTAAGCATGTAGGGACATTTAGATATTCTAGGCTATCCAAAATACTCTGCATGGGTTTTGGAGAGCTGACAAGGGAACCATGGGAGCCCTGTGACCTTCTGGAGCAGCAGCCTACTTTCAGCTATGTTTCAGCAAATAAATCAACCTGTTAGTGTCATTTTCAGTAGTTTGAGGTATCCCTGACAGCTTGTGGTAGCCACTCCAGGAAGCCGGGGGGTCTTCCATAACCCTAAGCAACGTCCATAAATCACAGATAAAATGCCAGTAGATGGCATTATATCCCAAGATCTTATATAGCACTCTGCATTAATAAATGTCAAAGTCAAGCACTCAGTGAACCACTTAGTTACCAAAAGTCCTGTCTGCATGGAATTTTGGTTGCTTAAATTCAGGAGAGTAGTTCAAGAACCTTTAAGCTGAGATACTCTCTGTGTTGATGGTTTGAGACAAAAATTTCAGTTCAAGTTACAGTACTGGACATGCTCTGTATTAGTTCCAGCTTGCTGACTGTTTAAGTACCTGTTTCAATGTTCAGCCTATCCCAAATTCAAGAAAGTGATATCCAGCACAGAGACTGCTTTGATCAACCTTCTCAGACCATGCTGAACCCGCTTGGATCTGGATGTAAATGTCTTTGGGTATGCATTTCAGTTTCCCAGATGTGACTAGCTAGAGGCATGAAAAGCAGATGAATTATGGAGAAGCCACAAGTTTAGGTTCCAGCTTTTCCTGTTCCTTGACTTTCCTATTCACTGACTTTGACATCTGTAGTACAGCCCCAGTCTGAGATTCAGTCTAAAGTCAAAGTTTCCTAGCAATCTATTCTAAGCTATCTGGAGTCAGCCTTGTGTCTTAAGAAGTTGAGCACTTAAATACAGATACTTGTAAACATGAGTATCACCTAAGCCATTTTGCTGAATGCCAATCCAGAGTTGCTGCTAAAGGGATATAATTAATTCCAAGAGTTAGTGAATAGATCTGAGCTTGGCAGGATTGATAAATTTGTCACTACTACAAACAGTTGCTCACAGTGTATGACCTTGTCTGCATAGATCTTTACTTGAAGCTGTTAACTCCGATGGTGGGGGATGTCCTCCCCTTTCCTGAAATAAAACAGAATTATAAGCGAAAACTTGCTGCAAAAGGTAGCTGACATGAGAAAGTATGAGGACAATGGACACTGAGATAAGAAAGACTTCATTCAATAACAGACTTTGAGAATACAATTAAACCCCCCAGAAACAGACCCAAGCCAGCACATGGCAGATTGTGAAGAACAGTTCAATCCTGCCAGGGCTGCTCTGGCTGCTGGCTCCACGTAGCCTTTGCTGACCATCCGTGGTGGGTGCAGCGTAATGTCCAGTAAGGCAGCCTGGCCTGCTGCCCCCTCAGCTACCTCTGCCCTGGGAATTAATGGCTGGAGAGAGGCAACCACAGAAAGGTGGGCCGTACCCCTCGCTGCAGGAATCACTGCTTGCTGTGGCAAAAGTCTTCTCCCTACCTCCTCTTCTCAGGCTCAGCCAGTTACCAACCACACTTTTTGAAATAGTTCCTTTTCCCTTGGTGAAGCCCCACAGAGTGGCATACGCTTACAGGTATGCTGACTGGTTTTGGTAAATGGTATTAATTATTAACAGAATATTCATATCAAAAAGGGCTACTCTTTATCACAGGAAGAGCAACGCTAAACTGAAACATTTAAGGAAGCAGTGCCACTTGCTGGTACTGTTGGTAGAAACACTGCCAGTAGTAAAGGAAGCATAGAGGAACTTCTGTTGTTTATAGATAATACACAGAAGATGAAAGCAAGAATTAAAGACCCACCTGTGGAAGATATACCAAAGGAAATTATGTTTGACCATAAAAGTTAGTGAAAAACGAAAGCTCAGTAATTAGGAACTGGAAAAACATTTTAAGTTGTATCTTCTGTCACTGTGGTTCAGGTGAATATATTGCTATTCACACCTTTTTTTTTTACAAGTGGGAGAAATATTTACATGAGTGGTTTACTACATAAAAAGTATTATTTGCAGTAAAAATGTGTGAAAAAAGCACAGAAAGCGAGAGCCAAAATAAAAAAAAAAAAAAAGGAGCAGTTACAAGGGTATGTCCTTGCTGATAAAAACTTCACTTGTTTTAAAACAATATAGATGTTAATAAGTAGAACAGAAAGACAGGATTTTCAAAATTACTGCTCTAACTCTAATTACATTATAGTAAATATAAATAAATCCCATTGATTTCAATAGCTTGCTCTCATTACCTTACAGTTAATTTTTAACCTTCTTCTTCTGCAATATAAAAATGTAGCTTCTTTATTGTGCATGTGTATAAAACTATATATAAATCCAAAATGGGATACGCTTTGTGGAAAGAGAGCAAGAATAGAGATATATTATAGGCATTACTGTCATTCCTTGATGCACTAGCTGGTACTTAGAATTTATCAAAGTAAATATATGGAACATAAGAATTTGTATAGACTATTCTATAACATAGAAAAGAAGACTCAAAGCCAGAAATGAATGCCAAAAATGAGGAAAATTTGTCTAATAGTGTTGAAATCTGTGTGGAACAAACATTGGATGAAGTCATAAGCTATAGATTTTTCACTGCTTCCACAATGATATACACTCATCATTATGTGATGTAAACACAATTTTACTGAAATCAGACCAAATAGCAGTAACTACTGCCTTCTGCTAACAAAGATTTGTTCTTTACTTTTACAAGACTTGGAATCAGATAAAACTTTTTCAAATACCACACCATTTTATTTATTTATTAATTTAAAATTACATAATCGTGCTAATGAAAAATATTCTATGGTTTGGTAAGACACAGATCTCAACTACTTCCTTTAATATAAAAATCAATTTAATTGATTCTCTGCTGCCTTTCTTAGGTGAAGCCATAACCCAAGTCGAAATGGCTTTAAGCCACACCTTATATTGCTAGGACAAAGTGAAGCATGTAAATAACAAAAGGCCAGGTATTCATTATGGATGTATACTTTCCCAGACCTACACAGGTACGCATGTATCCACATGATCATAGAATCATAGAATCACAGAATCATTTATGTTGGACAAGACCTTCAACATCATCGAGTCCAACCATCAACCATGCCCACTAAATCATGTTCTGAGGAACTAATAAATACATTCACCTAATTTAACTTTTTACAAAATATTTCAGTTATTCCCTCATATCTATTTTATTGCTTTTTAGCAGCTAATGCCCTTTTAGTTAGAACACCTATCCACTTCTTTAGTCTGGTCTCTGTTACTGCAAGACGAGGGACTTTTTTAGCATTGACCCCTAAGCAAGCCATATTGATTAGGTAAGTAACTCATGAGGCAGGAATCATAAAAAGACTGAAGTTGTGTTATCTGAAGTAAGGCAGAATCCATCAATGGGAAACAAGGCAACTTGCTGGTGTCTTGGTTAGATATCCTTATTTCAGCTTTCCTTGTTCCTGGTTCCTCTGGTCTGCTTCTGCACTTTTTGTCTCTGCTTGCCCAATCCCTTCCCTCCTCTGTCTTAACTGCTCCCACAGCCTTTGGACTACTTTCCCTCTAATTCTTAATTTACTTGATTTTATTTTTCTTATTCATCTCTGAGTTTACACCTGTAAATATTAGTCATTTACCTCATTATCTTTCACGCATTTGACAGTGGGGGAGGAGGGTGCAGTGGCAGAGCATCTGCTTTCAGAGATGGGTCACACACAACACAAAGCTGAAGTGAGACTCTTGCCATCCACTCTTCAACTGAAAACTTTTCATATGATTCTTAGTGAATATTTACAAGCGATTAATATACACAGTTAAATCAAGAGCAATTCCTAGGCAATTCACACAATGGGGAAAAATACTGCTCTCATAATGAACATTATTCAAAATCCAGCTCCATGTGCAACCAGGGAAGGTTTTGAAACATTAGGGCAGTATCAAACTGAATGCATAAAATTTATTTTAAACAGACATAAAATCTCCTTATGGTTGAACAGCATGTTATGAAGGCTGCGAACACTGAGGAAAATAGTAGCTACTGATGAAAGCAGATCACACTGAAATACAACTTGGTTATAACAGTACATGTTTTCTAATTAAAATATTTCTGTAAAACTGTTATTGAGCAGATCTTGTGACACACAAAATTTGCAAATATGAAAAAGATACATAAAAGCATCTGCCACAAAATTACATCCCACATTTTTTAAAATATAAACAGATTTAACAGCCTTGAACTCAGTCAGTCGTGTTTTGTGTTCTTTGGATAAGCATCTGACAAACTCTTAAAATGTTCCAGAGATTGCATTAGTGGTCACGCTGAAGATGACTGTAGGCAATGGAATCACCAGGTCAGCTGCAAGGGTCACCAGTGACCATGGGACTGTGCAGCAGAGAGAAGCCAAGCAAAGGCAAGGAGCAGAGTGGCATCACACAGTGAGGTGACCTTGCAAGTGCTTTTCAGTTTGTGTGCACATCCACATAGACACACTGTGGAAGGCTCAGAAGGGACTTACGCCACAGCATGTAAATAGTTGTAAGACATAATTTGTTCTCAGCGGCAGACTACACTGGGAATTGAAAGTGCTCAGCATCTCGTAGGTCTGGACACAGGCTGCTTTTGTTAGAACACATGTGACATCAGAAGGAGGAGTGACAAACCACGCACAGTATTTTACCATAAAATATACATGAATCCAATATTGTTTGTAGTTATTCTGAGGATGGCATTAAACAGATCATGTATAACATATACACAGAGTGCATGGATGTCTAAAGCGCCAGCATTTCATTACTGCTGGACATTAATGGATCAATTTGCCTGCATGTTCCCTGACAAAAGACAGAATTATTTCAGTAGAATCTGCTATTGTAGCATGATATCATAGAACTAATGGAGAGAGAAGCTGTGACACTTCCTAGAGCTAGCCAAAGGCATGCCATATGGAATAGTAAGGTGATGTAACACAGACTGTAATGCAGAAAAAAGGAAAAAAAAAAAAATCTATCTAAGCTAGAAAAATGATACATTGTTTTGTTGTATCTGGATGTTAATTTCCTCTGTATGAAGGGAAAGGAAATCATAGATAGATCCTAAAATATTCAGAAATGTGTAGGTTAATGCTCAGGATACTGTCTTTACACACTCATCTTCAAGCTGGTGAGAAGGATTGAGATATTTCTGAGAACTTCTGGGGCAAGACATTTCTTTGGACTGCCAAGTAATCAGCATAAATTACGACTGCAATTTTCTTTCCTAATTAGTATTTTAAATGAGGAATTCTCCAAAATCAGGTCTATTGGCAGTAATGGGAACAGGGAAGGCTGCCACGTGGCGATGGAGAAGGGGGGAGCAGGGGGTGGCACATCCCCCTCTGTATCCCTGTGGCAGCCCCTGCCACTGCCTCTGCGTGCTGGGCAGGGACCAGGGGCAGCCGGTCCACTTCCAGCAGGTAGGAAGCATTTCTGGCAGACCTCACCTACAAACATAGCCACACCACACAAACAGAAACTGGGGCCCAGAGGTGCTGTGGTGTTAGTATAGGGGTTTCCCAATTAATGCGCTCACAAAAAGTAACCAGGAATGCTGTTAAAGGCTGTTCCCTAGCACAATGAAACTTGTTTATGCACATCACATGGCAGCTTTTCCAGGAAAAGGTGGTAAAATGTGCAACATCTCATTTAATTGTGCACAGCACGTGCAATCTTTATGTCTCATCTCACACTATCTTGATGTCCTAAACATGGTTTAACAGAAACTAGTAGAATAAAATTGCAGGATACACAAACTTATCAAATAGAAAATTAATCAGAGCAATGTTGTGTTACACTGCATGTCACTTAAGTTTTACCTTGATGACACCACAGCAAAACAAAAGGAAAAGTAAATGCACTGTCAGATTCTTGGTATATAAAAGACACACATTTGAAGTTATGTATGTGATAAAGATACACCAATTCAAACTTCTTAAGAAAACAAATGTATTTTTATGTATGTTAATTTCAATCATCTACTGATTGGAAACGGCACTAGTGAATCTTTGTCTGGCTTAACCGGTATTTACTGTCTTGTATTGAAGAAGTAAGGTATACAGATGCTCTGAGCAATTATGCAAACAAGAAAGAATATTCTCAGCTGTGCTCTTTAGACCCCTCTTACCAGAAATTAGCATATATAATAACATTAATTAGGAAATGTCAGAATGTTTTAATGCTAACAAAGATGAAATCATATAACAGAATTACACTGTACTATAAATAATTTTTCTAGAGCATTTTCATTTTTGTTTATATGTCATTTTTCTGCTGAAATTGGTAGGAAGGCAAATATCTGATCAGTATTTTCTGCTAGCTTGTCTTTCAAGACTGCACAACCATGGATATCTGACAAATTAATAGTTACATATACAGACAAAAAATTAGCAAAATAATTGATTGAAAAGCAGATCATTTTCAGGCTCTTCTATTTCAGTTTAAAGCTTACAGGCTCTTCTATTTCAATTTAAAAAAGATTGTACTACCACCTTTTCAATATCATAGGAAGAAGATGTAGCAAAAAAAATTTAGCTCAATTTCATATCTAATACATAAATGTAATACATAAATGTACTAATGGGTAAGCTCAGATCATGAAGAATAATAAATACCTCTTGAACTTTTAACAGATTATATATATATATATAAGGATACAATGTGCATGTAATGCTGCAGTATGTAATGTGACGGCACGTAGCATGTGCATTTCATACTACAGCAAGTGACAGCAACCTACCCCATTTGTTTAACTGTTATAACATGTTAGCCATTTCTAATTCATTGAAATGAAAACACAGTATATTGTTATGTATTATTTTCCAACTTTTCTTATTCTATCTTGAAAAATATTATCAAAGCCACAGAAGAAAATCAGTCATTATTTGTTTCATATATGGAAGTTGTTTATATAATGAATATGCAGAGGGATTGGAAAACAATCCATTCCACATGTATGAGAAATTAGAAGACTAAACTGTCTATTTGCAGTAAAAGAAGCAGTATTTCATTATGGAGAAGTGAACTAATCACTGAAGCTCTTGACCACATGAGGAAGATGTGATAGGGAATGTTTTTATAGAGTGAGAAAGGAGATTTCAGTGGGTTTGGTCCAGAAGCTCAGAATAGTTTGTCAGCAAACACAGTGGTAATATTGTTCTGACTGTGATACTCTGAGGTTACAAATCAAGAAAAAGTATGTACAGAAAGATACTATCTTTTATGAAATTCAAAAGCAATGAATTTGATATGACACAGAAGTTAAAAAAAACTGGCCTGAGTTTAACTATTTTATGTCAATTGGTTCATTAATTTGAAAGAAAAGTGTGGCTGACAGTTATGAAACAGAAGAGGAAGCTAAGGAGAGAGGTGATTGATCCTTAACTTCTGCAGGACAGGACAAATAAATGCTAGTTCCTGAACTTGGAGGTGTAAGATCCCCTTGGAAATGTACACAAAATATAATTATTAGTTATGTGAATGCTTAAGCTTATTTGAAAATTTTTATGCACCAGCACAATTTAATACTACTTATACAGTTGTTAAGCCCTATTGAGGAAAGTCAAATTTACACTTTCATGCTCACCAAAGATATGCATTTAAAGATTAAATACACACACTGTGTTTCATTATATAAACTGTAGATTTGGGTAAGTGATGTACAAATTCACTAATTGTCCCACATGGCCATTCAGCTGTCTGCTCATTGTATCATTCTGATCTGTCACTTTACTGCAGAATTCAGAATGCTTTTGGCATTTGTAATCAAAATGAAAATACTTAACACCAGTATAATTGACCTGTGGAAATCTAGGGGGCAGGAATCAAAACAAATTACTTGTCCATATGGACTGCAAGAAAAGACTTACCCAAGTAAATGCTGATCTGTGAAATTACTTTGTTAAAATCAGATTTTTTATTCCTCTCCACATTTTAAATTGTCTTATCATTAACATTACATTTATAAATGTACATTAATTGCTTAATTTACCATTTTATTTTAGGAATCCATCTGCTTTGTATGCCAAAAGCATAATGAAAATGTCAATTTGAATTAGTTTTCTTATGGTAAATACTGAACACAGCAGTATATTCTGTGCTTTCAGAAGAAAGTGGTGCAAAGACAATTTTCCAAGCAGCATTTATAATGTTTATATACTAATTCTTCTGCTAGCTGTAATGCACTGTAACAAACAGCCTGAAAAGGTTCTGTCCAAATTCTAGTGACAGAACAGAAACTCGAACTCAAAATCCCTTCCTGCTCTACAAGTTGTTCAAGTGGAAGGCTGCAAAAAGGGAGGGTTTTTTTAAGAAACCAGTGCCTGCTTTTTAAAGTAAACTACTACAACATGGAAACATGGTAGAAAACAGTATGAGAAAGCTCTTAAACATGGGTATCTCAAGTGAGTATAAAGGCTGATCAACACCTCTACATTAATATCGCTGCAATTGTAAGGAGAGTCAATACAAAACACAGTCACAGAATGATTCTATCAAGGGAAAAATAGTTCTCCAACTCATAGGGGTTGTTAGACTGCCTCAGACCAATGTAGAAGATAGTGGAAAAGATTTTGCACCAAGTCCTCTCTCTGTAACTGTAGTCAGCTTTCCTTAAGCTAATCAACCTGTGTCCAAAACCTAATATTTTTTTCCTTTGCACTATTTTAATATTCCAGTACTTGCTTTATTTGGTGGCTCCAGAACTTCCACTGATTTCTAGCCAAAACTTACTTATGGTATGCTTATGCACAGTTTTTCTTAGGTTACAGTATTTTGGTGAAATAGATGATTTCTCTCTTTGGTGTTTTTATCTCTGAGGCATTTAAAGAGACAAAATACAATTTATGGTTATATTTTCAGTGTCCTCTGATAAGCAATATTACCTTGATCACTTTAGTAGCCTTCTAGAACTTCTGGAAATAAATAGCAAGAAACCTGTACTAATTTGACTTCCTTTTTTGTTAACCATGTCACAATGAGAATATAACATGCATTCTAGGATGTTACCAGTGCATTTGTCAGTGATTCAGCTTTTCCACTGGCTATCACAATTGTGATCATCACCATCCACATGAAACTTGCTCTGAGGATAAAATACCTTGGGTAGGTGTCTTCCTGCAGGCTTGGTCTTTAACTCCATTACACACAATGACCACAGTCACTGGTGCCTACAGACCTTTTCAGCTATTTGGGGCAGGATTCAGGTACTGAAACACACTTGTCTCATTCATTTACAATGTTCTAGGTTTGCCAACGTAGGCATGTAGTCTGCCAAATCTGACGCAAAACTGATAGGAAACCTTCTTCCTTTTAAAGATTGGTTCAGCCACCTAAACACAGACATCTAGCACCAACTCAGGTGCATGGGGCTGACAGGATATTAGGAAGAACCTATGAGAGACCCAGCATGTGGTGAAGCAGCAGCCAGAGACCAAGCAGGATATCCTAGTGTGTCTCCAATAGCACAAGGCACCTATTCGGTTCTGGGGCAACTGAATAAAGCCAAGATCTCCATTACCTACAAGACTCTAGACACCTACCGTGCCTATAAAAAACAATAGGTAGGCATATTTAGGTAACCTAAATCACACTGCATCCTACTCCTTAGTGACTGATAATCCAAATATTTTATTCCATGTGGTTGCTTTCAATTTTCACTTTATAGCTAATAAAGTGTGTGAGCTTGAACATTTATTATTAAAACTATCCTGTTTCTATTAATTCAATCTTCAAGGTCATGTAATTCTTCCTCTAGGTTCTTTTTAATATTCCCGTGCTTTAACATGCTTCCTGATTTTCATAACTGTCCTGGTTTCAGCTGGGATAGAGTTAATGGTCTTCCCAGTAGCTGGTACGGTGCTGTGTTTTGAGTTCAGTATGCGAAGAATGTTGATAACACCCTGATGTTTTCA
>JAVJGG010000017.1:5980413-6047116 GCA_035590195.1 Aviceda cuculoides | reverse complement strand
GGTAGGGCACCATTTATACCATCGTCGAGTCTGGCTTGTGGTTGTCTATGGTCATATTGGTCCTCATTGGTCGAGGGTCAACACTTTGTTGTTCCTACACGTGTACCTGGTGGTTGTAGCTCGACCATGCGGGTGGGGCGGCTTCACCCCCCGACTGTGGCTTCTGGAGTTTTTTTTCTCTTTTCACATCTTGTCTTATTTGTGGTTTAGAACAATACTTCATTACCACAGTTTTTGAACCAAAATTAAATAGATATTGCTTCTAACGAGGAAAAAACCCAATTTTCTTCTACAATTAATGGTGTGGTATCATGGTAAGTCAGTAGTAGTAACACATACTAATGCTATAAAATATATAGCATTATCATAGACAATTTTTTTAAGACACTCAGTTTTGAAGAACATAGTTTTTACTGTATCATTTCCAGGACACAATTTGTCAAATATTGAAACGACTATATCAAAAGTACTTTTTCCAACAAAATCTATTTCTAATACAAATTCTCAGCCACAATTCACCTCTGGTCTGTCTGTGACCAGTACAAGAGGGCATACTTGGGTCATGACTTCTGAAAAGGTGAAAAGAAAAGGGGAAGATATTACTGCAGGACTTCCTGACCTGACTAACCTCCATGGCAGAAGCATGGCCATGTGCCAATACATCCCCCGCAACTGTAAAGACTAGACCACCTTGATTTAAATTTCTGCAAGTGTAAGAAATGGTTTTAGATAGGGCAGATATTCTAAAGGTATACTAAGGAAAAAAATCCACAAAAGTTTATACAAATCTTAGACTGGGTCATATAAACAACTAGGCAAAAAGTAAGCAGTAACCTAATGAAATTCTACTCACACCAAATAGAGATAGTCCAAAAAGTAATTCTCAAAATTAGAATTTTGTTTAGCTGTGACTAAAGAAATGCCTCAGCATGGTTAATTTAAATAAAAGCTAACGAACAAGACAAAACACCAAAACCATGTGCAAGAGGGAAGAAATGATCACTCAAAAAAACCCACCAACAAAGTGCACTTAATACCCACAATTGCAGCTCAACAGACACAGGACGACAGGGCTTCAGATCATCTAATGCAGGGAAGAGTATTCACTTTTCATGTAATTTGTAAAAATTCTGGTAGACATTACATAGACACTTAGGACAGAACAAAACCATACCAGATTTAAATCTGTTTAAGTGAATATTTAGCCTGTGCTTGTAGCTTATATAACTGAAATGTTAGACTTGTAGAACCTGAAGGATAACATATAATTGCTATTTCTTGCTGAAAATAGTATGGTGAATGAATCAGCTCAAAGTTTGAATGATTTTATTCTCCCCAGGGTAGATGAAGCTGTGTTGACACATTAAGGGAAAGCTTGCAGGTACTTCATCTGTCTTTTCTGGTCTGCTAAGTCTCTGATAAAAAAATCATAATGGACAAAATGTGGAAACAAATATCCTTTTGATTAGCTATTTATTTTCCTGAATTGATGCATCCTCACTAACCGTGTAATCATTGGTTAAATTAAATAAAAGCTACCAAGTGAAGAGATGATTTAGTTACAAATACCTTAAAAGAAATATCTTTAAAAAAACATAAAACATAGATTGCAGTTATTGGCTAATTTCTGAAATGTGTTAAGATAGTGTCTTAGTTTCTAATTTAAATGAGTTCCCAATGTAATTATAAACTAACTAAAAGCTGTGTCCCTAGATTTTTTTTAGAAGTCCAGTTGGGATGGGCAAGAAAAGCCAGGAAGATCATGCCTCTGCTGGTTTTACACTATGTTACTATCTACTGTCTTTAAATTATTTTTTTATTTCTCTATATACATGTGGTGGTCAGCTTAAGGACTCATATTTTATATGTATAATATGTGTATGCAATATGTATTTATATAATTTAACTCATATTTAATGTGTCTTGATGTCTGTTTATTCTCTTCTGATGTAATGAACAAAAAAATTAAATGTAGACAATTCAGACAAGGGCAAGAAAAGCATTTAAAGTTGAAGTCTTAAAATGCTATTTCCAACTCCAGCATGGAGTGCATAGCAATAAAAATTGTAGAAGGACTAACATGAAGCCAGGAGGAGAGGATGAATCTATCAATGTCAGAAATAATTTCTGCAGAAGTGCAGAGGGGGTTATCTGGGCAAGGGACATTCAGCTTCTAGTTTGCTAGCTTAGCCCTTTTTATTCTAGCTTCCCACCTTTTAATGGCTTTTCTTAACATAATGAACTTGTGTAATAAAAATTGTAACATCCATAAAGCAATAGAAATACACACACACACACGTGTATATATATATGAGAGGCTTATATTAAAAAAAAAAGTTGCAGAAGCCTGACGGGAAGCTGTTTATTTTAAAGTGTTCGCACAAAACCTTGAGAAGCCATTAGCATTAGACAGGTATTTGAGTTATAGAACCAATCTGACCTTTTCAGGGATTTGTCAGTATTTATTGGCACTCCGAGTGACATTTATATTGTTAAATGAAAAGCTAAATGCCTGAAGCTGCCAATGAAGTAGTTATGAGGACAACACCTGATCACAGAATACTATAAATTACTTGGCCACAGCTAAACTACGTAATTCAAGATCTCCTGACGATCATGCTAAAAACCTGTTCAGTCTCTACAGTCAATTCATAGAAACTCTGCTAAAAATACCTTTATCCAATTATAAAACTAACTTATTCAGTATTATTTAATCTGCAATGATTCTTCTTCTGCAAAGCCTTAATGAGAAAATCACCACTGCAACAAATACCAACCATTAGTCTACAGGTCTGTAATCTCAAATTTATAAGATGTTTATCTTTTGTAATCTTAATAATATTATTTTTAGCTATAAATTGTATTTATTTACATTTTTACATTCTATTAATTAAGTATAATTAATATACTTGATACATTTATTTTAAATAACTTGTTAACCTTTGTAAATTAACAATCTTTAATATTAAATTTATAATCTAAGCCTACAGTTCTTAATGCTCAAGTCCACAAAGGTCCTGACTGCACATCTTGCACACATCTATGTTAGTGCGTGATCACTTTCAGCATCCCCAAGGCTTGACATCAGCTGGCAAAGGACTGATTCAGACCACTGCACACCAGTATGTAACAAAGGGAACGCCAAAGTTCCCCTCTTCACAAGGGGGTGATATTTTTAAAAGAACTTCAGCTGAAAGTTTATTAGCTCAATATCACTACCTTAAAATGGTAACAATTATTGAATTGATATTACTAAAGTAAGAGGGAAACTAAGCTATGATTTACATTCTGAAAAGCGCGCCACTTGCATGTACCAGGAATGAAAACCTCTTTAAAATTTTCACAACAGCAATACAGACAACTTCGGTACCTTGTTTAATTTGTCCACCATCCCTCTTAAACTGAAGTCAGCCCAGCAACATCAATTCCTCTACATTTTGCATCATTACACATTAAGAAACCTTTTTTCTCTAAGGATGTATTTTTATTTAACTATAGCTCAAAAAAATGAAGTGACTGCATTTGTTGTGGGACTAGAGTTTGGGGTTTGCAAATGATAGTCAAACAGAGGAAAGACCTGTATAATGGAAATATAATCCACATTAACAACACATTCATTATTCATATACATACACTGATTAGCTAACACTATTTCTTTCCTAGATCATGGGGTTTTTTTGATTACTGAAAATATTTCCCTGCCATGAGAACCAGATATGTTTCTCCTCCCAGAGCATGAAAGAAAACATTTTTTTCTAAGTTACTGTAGAACAACCCTAAGCTAAAGCAGTTTTACATCAGCTAAAAGATATTTTTAATCAATTATATGCCTCACTTTCCTTTTCTGTGTTTCTCCATTTCCTCAAGGTCTCCAAATGGCAATTCCACACTAAAGGAAGTAAGCCCATCCTTGTATTATTTCCAGGAAGAACCAGACTTCTGAAATGAACATCTGCTCCATGCAATTTCAAACCCATAGCTGTTTAGATTCAGAAAGTTCACAGGTCGGAGTAATAGAATTCTACATTTAGACAAAAGCAGAAGTTTAGCCAGGCACTGGTAATCAGAGCCGGTAAAAATGATGGCCCAGAAAGTTTGTCCATTTCTTCCCAATTTAAAAACTAATCTAAGAAAAATTTTTATCTCTCTATAAAAGAAAAATAAACAAAAAGTGATGAGCTGATGCTATGGTTTCAGCAACAGAAGCTATCCTGTCTAAATTACTGGATAAGCCCTTAATCAATCAATTAATTTCAATCAGAAAAAAGGCAATCTTCCACCCACAACATCTGGGTGGTTTTTTTTTTCAATTTTTCCCAAATGCTAGCACATTAAGATGAAACACAGTACTTGCCATGCTAGAATTGGAAAGAAAAAAAAAAAAATGTTTCTCCTTTGTCCCAGAAGATGAAAAAGAAATACAGCTGATAAAGAGGCAATAAGAATGAACAATGAATACTTATACACATATTTACTACCAGCTAACTGGTCTCATCAAGTAATAATACTGAAAATAAAGAAGAGACAAAAATCATTATCAGAGTGATAATGAAAAATAAGTTCATAAAGGTAATCTTGTCTATTAATGACAGGTTAAACCTTTTTCACATAATAGGGTTTCCACATAACTGAGTTTGCTCAATCTTTTTTGTTCCTTAAAAAAGGCACATCTATTCACTAACCAATAATGTTCCATCCAGCAATGCTGATGTTGTTTTGCGTTGCTTTTCCCATATCAATTATGTGCACTCCAAGAAAAATGTAACGCCCACATAGTATTTGCCCTGCTGATTAAATAATATCCCATGATTAACAAATTGCTCAGATTTCTAGATAAATCAGAAGGAAACCACAGGCAAGGCTGTTTACACTTGCTTTCTCTGTAGGGATCCTAAACAAAAACACCTGCAACAAGAACAACAGATTTTATTGACCCAGTCTGACACAACAAAGCATAATGTCATCTCTAATAGACAATTTCCTGACTGCACTGTATTTAAAATTTAACAGAAACATAAAAGAGAAGCAAAAGCAATTTACTGAAAAAAGTTACACAAAGATAAAGCATGTTAAAAAATCAAAATAAGATTTCTTCCTATCAGCTCTACCTAGCTAGGTGAGGAAGACATTTGAAACTTCAGCCATTTCCATGTCCTCTGTCATGAGGTTCCCTGCCCCATGCAGCAACGGGCCCACATTTTTCCCTAGTCTTCCTTCTGTTGTACCTCTAGAAACCTTCCTTGTTGCTTTTATTATCCCTCTCCAGACTCAACTCCAAGTGGGCTTTGGCTTTCCTAAGCCCACTCCTGCATGCTCACATAGCGTCTCTAAAGTCCTCCTGAGTCACCTGACTGTTTCCACCTCTTGTATTCTTTTTTTTTTTTTTTTTTCTGTTTATGAGTTTTGTCAAGAGCTCCTTATTTGTCCACACAGGCCTCCTCCCACCTTTGCTCAATCTCCTGCTTAGCAGGGTAGACCATTGTTGAGCCTGGAGGAGGTGTTCCTTGAGAATCAACCAGCTCTCCTGGAGCCTCATTCTCTCCAGGACCACATTCCATGGCATTCGCCCAAGCAGAGCAAGGCAAAGTCTGCTCTTCCCAAGTTCAGGTTTGAGACCCTGCTATTTGTCTTACTTTCTCCTCTGAGTATTCTGAACTCTACCATCTTGTGTCTGCTGCAGCGGAGACAGCCCCTGCTGTTCACGATCCTGACTAGCTTTTTGTAAAGCACGACATTTAGCAGAGCATCTCCCTTCATTGGCCCCTCAGGCATTTGTCTTAGGAAATTGTCATCACCGCGCTGTAGCAGTCCGGATTGCTTGAGCTCAGGTATTGTTGCCTCGCTCTTCCAGCACATATCAGGATGATGAAAGTCACCCATGATTACCAGGGCTTGCAAACACACAGCTTTTTCGAGTTATCTGAAGAAGGAAGGCCTCATCTACTTCCTCCTGATGAGGCAGTCTGTAGCAGACACATATGACAGTGTTGTCCGTATTAGTCATCCACTATCCTGACCCATAAGCTCTCAGGTGACCCATCATCCATCCCCAGCTGCTTTCTCACATTAAGGGCAACTCCCCCTCCCCATAGACCAGGCCTTTCCTTCTTAAGAGGCCTCCAGCCATCCATTGCAGCACTCCAGTTGTGGAATCAGTACCAGATTTTTTTTCACTAAAAGTTATGCCCTCATTTAGATAAAATTAATTTAGGAAAATAGTTTAAGCTATGCAAGTGCTCAGACTGTGTCATCACAGTATTCTTGCAACTGTGTAAGCAATTAATTATGAAATTGTAATGAGAGGGGAGGGAAGCCAACAACATCTGGATTCAGACCACTGACTAACTCTGTGGTATCCTCTTTTTTTTATTCTACACAATGCATAATAGCTGAATGAATTGAATGGGGAAAATGTCATTCATCTTAGTATCACTACCTTTAAGCAACACACATAGCAAATGCTTCCTCTTTGTTGTTAGTTCTGTTACTACAGTAGTCAGGAGAGCATGAGCTTAATTCAATTATGCCAAACTGTATGACTTTGGATCATGAGAGGCAGACCTATGGAATCCCCATCCTGGAACATATCCCTTGGAATGCGGTAGATACAAAACATCATCACATGTTTAAGTGGAGCCTTCACAAGTGCTTCTGAAAACGGTAAATTGAGAATTATGAAATACCTGTATACTAAATACAAACCATATTAAGCTGCAGAAAATTCTTCAGCAAAAAAACAGAAAGGGGCTAGGAGACTATAGGGGGCACATTTCACATATTTTTGCCTTTCCTACTCTTTCTTAGGCATCCATTCATACCTAGCAGCATAAACAAGACTCTTGCTCTGAACCAGTATAAGGAACTTTTATGTTCTTATGGCTTTTCAGATCTGAAAGTTGCAGAATTGCAGAAGTTTCTTCATATCCCATTTATGCCTGTTACAACTAAGGAATGCTCAAAGGCTTGTGAAATTGAATCAGTGTCCTCTGGGATTCCTCAAAGAGTAAAAGAGGCAGCAAGGCAGCACATTCTCCATTACTGAATTAATTTCTTCTAAAAAATGCCAAGAGTTTCCCCCCACCTCCAAACACCATGAGTCCTAAATGAATATTTTTCCTTCCTTTATTTATGGATAACCCAAGCTGAAGACTATTCAGCCCAAAAGTATACTGAAAAATATTTTCTGGCATTCTAATTTAAACATACCAGCTTTCAATATAACTTTAAAAGATAAATTATAAGACATTAAAAATGTGTTAAATCTCAGGACTAACTAAGAAGAATGGAAATAGAAATGAAAAATGTCAGGTATAGCAGGGCTTTTTCATATTTTTGAAAGCAATACCATATGATTTGAAAAACAAAAGTTAACTAAAAAGAATGGACAGCCCACAGAACCACTGGTTTTTATCTCCCAGAAAAATATCTTGTGCTTTTGTCTAATCATTGCCAATACTTGTGATGTGGAAAAACAGCTTCACAGGTTGAAAAGCACATACGCTTTTATACTGCTTAAGAATAAAAGATGAGGAATTTAATTCAGCCACCTTATTTATGCTGTAAGCATAGTGCAAGGGTATTTAAAGGAATTTCCATGTGGGATGTATCAGTGAAATGATGACAGGGTCTGTTCCTTTAAAACAGACCTTTAAAATCAAATCCTTTGATTACGATTTTTTCACTTAGTTCTCTAATTTAATAAACTTACGTTATGTGGAAATGCTGCTAACATTACTCTAAAGCAAGGCAAAGCTTTGATAAAGTCACTTTTAAAATCCCTGCATGGGTAACTGACAGCAATGGAGGCTCACTTCTCCTTCTTGCCCCGTGGACTGAGCGGAGGTGTCTGCAAAGCACAGTCTATGTCCTAACGTGTCTTAGGAAAGGACGAAGAGAATGCCCATTTCCTCCTCTGTGACGAGGACAATAAGCCCATGTTGTGACATCAAGGTGTTGTGATACCTGAGAAGTTCAGATGGCATCCTTCTAGCTACATCAGAAGGAAGTATTTCAGCTACCCACTAAGCCCATCAGGGTGGCCAGAAGTGTGTATCCCTGTAGAAGATGGATAGGACGGCTTAAGAAATTACACCATGGGAACCAGGGGAGGAAGTGCCCACACTTTAAATGACAGGTAAAAGTTACAAGGACCTTTGGACATGTAGTGAGACAATGGGCAACACAGCTGAAACACATATTTCCCCCAACAAAGCTGTCAGAGTAGTTTTTCCCTGCCTGTGTGTAAATACCAGGCTGCAGAACTAAGAGTTTTTTTACAGAAACACGCTTTCACTACTAGAATAAGTTAGATTTTATCATAAATATGAAAACATTCTAAATCTTATAAAGATTGGTCTTATCTCTATCTTATTCTATTTTTACAGGTACCAGAAACATTCATTGATTTTCTGTATTTCTATTGAACACATTCATGAAAAATTTCTTGTTCTCATTTTCAAGGACCTGTTCAGCCTTTTGACTCCTGTGTTTCAATTTTTTGTTTCCTCCAAACTTTTTCAAACCTTCTTCCAAATAAACACATGGCTTCCCTTCATCCTGATAATTCTGGTGTCCTGTATTAACCCCTACCCATGAAACAACTGTCCACTTGCTGTGTAGCAGACATAACAAAATGGCCCTTGAGAAAGCATAACTCTTAACAGAATCATTCTTATTTGAGACTGCTTTGTTATTTTAAAAGGTCACAGCATTCCAGCCTGAATATAATATATTAGAAAAAGGGGAAAACAGAAGCAACTATGTTGTGTTACCTACTAGCCCAGTTCACAAAAGGAACCCATTTCCTTTGATAACACATTCAAATTACTGTTTAAGTGTAATGAATTTTCAGAACAAAGATTAGGCAAGGTGAATCAAAACTAGGCATTTTCTTTTTCTCTTTATTACCTATAAAGGAAATCTAAAGTGATTACCTCAGATGTAGACCTTTACTACACTTCAGCTGTCTATGTTTGGTCAGATGAATCACACCTTAAGTGTCCTTACTTCTCACAAAAATACCTCAAATGTATCAGTTTCACAAATAACTCAGTATGTCAGAGAACCCCATTTACTCTTCTCAATCCCTTTATGTCCTGACTTCTCTCAGCATCCTATCAAACAATTTTTTTTTTTTTTAAGGATGTCTCAGGTAGCAGTAAATTCAAATACTTCATCTGGAAATGGGTCCAAAAATTAAAATAAAAAAATATTACAGATAAATCACTTTCCACTGCTTATCTTTCTTATAATGAAGAGAAGCTAACTCTATCTGCTTTAGCTATCAAACATGTTGGTGTGCCTAGGAACCATAAAGAAATAATCGTACAAGTAGGCCAATGATGACTTTAAAGGTCAATATTCAACAACTTAAACCCCAGAATTTTATTTAATCCAGATATATTCATCCCTTAATAAAACAATAATGGCCACACCTGGGCAACTAGATTTACAAATGAACTTACAACCGTAAAATTTTACACAAGGGCGTACAGAGATACAGAAACGCACCTAGGAAATTAGGAGCTATCGCCAACTGAAGCCTCTGTCCGTCTTGTCTCCAGAATCCTACCCACCACTTGCACTGCTCAGATCCTAAACAAGTTTGTTTCTGACCATAATATCAATGATTCTGAACCTGTAGAATTACCCACAAATGTGGAGACAAAATGCCATGATTACCATTTTCTAGGACAAAGCTTTTGTCCATGTGGGTCTACAAAACTCCTAATCTGTGCTTCGCCTAGGAATGAACCACCACCATCCTAATCTTAAGTTCATTGTATTTACCCTCATAAGAAATTTATAACAACACAAAAGTAAAGCAGCACCACCTGAGTCTAAGTGACAAATTTAGAAAACTTCTACCTACAGTTGCATTTTATAACTGACTTCAGAAACCTGGCAATGCAGCTCTATGACTTCTCTGGCTGCTGGGACGAAAAAGTGTATACGTGCATTTACAACTTTAGAATACCTATTTTCAAAAATAGCATTACATTAGGCAAACATTATACAGATATTATTAAAAACATCACATCTGAACTTTTATTACTTTTGTTTTCTTCTCTTTAAACTTAAAATGTAGGATTTAAACAGGAAACCATATAATTAATGCTTAAAAACAAGTAACATTCTTTAATAGAAAACAACCTACACATTTTATACAGTAATGAAAAATCCTACCAAGAAATAACATTTTTTAAGAGGGAATGGGGAACAGTTTTTACATATTTCAAGGACAAGCAATAACTGTAACAAGATTAGTTATATTATTTCCTGCATTCCCACATTGATTTGTTGCCAGACTTGCACTATTTACAAGAAAATAAATATTTATTGCTGTCCCTGAAATAAATGTTCAGTGCTATTGGTAACAAGAGAGGGTAATTGAGAGAAAAGAAGTGCATTGATCTCAGTCTGATGTTGCCAACTGTATGAATGACTTTCTTGACTAACAGCAAGAATAAGGAGAAGTTTTTCCTACATCAAGTATACCAACCTGAAGTTCAGACAACAGTATCCAATACTTAAGATTGAATGCAAATAGGCTTATTTTTAATCACTTGCCAAACACATGGGGTTTTAAAGCAGACTTTGTCTTTCAAAGTGGTGTAAAGTACCTAGAGGTGGTATGTAAGGTGGAATTTTAAAGCTCATTTAAAAAGAAAGAAAAAAAAAAAAAAGAATTTCTGACTAGGACAAGCTAGCTATTAGGCAGGTCGATCAGCAAACCAGCTTCAGACCTGAAACTACCTTTATTAAAGGCATCTGTGGTTTACTACACTTGTTTGAATTGTTTTCAGGTGGACAATCATCACCATATTTAACTATTTTGAAGCTTCCTCTCTTATTACTTGCTGGGTTGTATAATTAAGAGCTAATCACCACAAACAGAAGGACCAGGTGAGGACCAAAGACCCCAGGGCAGGCAGGGGCACCCCAATACCCCGGTCAGGGCCGCGGGCCCCCAGGGCTGAGCTCTGGATCAAGATAGTTTGTGGAAGACGGAGCACGGGAAGAGAGAGGAGGAAGGGAACACAATGGTCCCTGGTCCTTATGCTTGCCTGGCCGTGCCCGGTGCCTCACTATTGCAGCCTACCCTGCCTCCTCATTAACTCCATTCCTACTTTCTGGGCAGAGACGGACTCTCTGTTGCTAGGGGGGTGATTGTGCTGAGCATTTTCCGCCTGGGTTAATCTGCATGGCCAGCTGTGTGCACGCACCCTGAGCACGAGTGCCTGCGTGGCAGACAGGAGCAAACGCTGTACCGGGAGCTGCAGCAATCTTGCACCTATTGAGCTACCAGCTTTGGCCAACCCTATCAATGACAGCTAAAATTCATTTATAACTGTAGTTGCACACATGCTAAAATCTAGTATATTTTTGAACAATAGCAGGGTTAAAAAAGTCTCTCTTACACCACCTTTTTTTTTTTTTTTTTTTTGTTGCATTTATTTTAAATAATTTGATTGTCAGTGTTCCAATCCTGTACTGCAGGTCTGTTCATCTGGGTTTGAAATTTTGTACATGCTATTCAGAGATTTAGTTCATGATGGCTAAAAGGGAATGCTTCAATGAAGAAATAAGACTGAAAACCTGCCAGGGAAATTCTTTAAATGGCTACATGAACTGTAATAAAAAGAGCTATTTGATTTAATTGTTAAAAATGTTTGGGATGAAACATGAAAAGCTTGTAGATTTGTGGAACTGCATGAGGACTTTCAGAAAAAATAACCACTCTGGTACTAAATAGACTTTCTATATGCTATATGCTTGCATAATAAATATTTCTAAAGCAGACTTTTCAGAACCTCTTTTTTTAACCATTTTGAAGAATAGCTATGTGAAGCAAAACTCAAGTCCTGATTAATTTTATGTATTTTATCTGCTAAATACGGCTATGTTCTCTTGCAGCTAAGGACCTCAATATACAACAGACTAAGGATTGACTCATAAATTCATGGAAAACCCACAATCATTTGATAACTTCTTGTGGCAATGCAAGCTGTAGGGTAAAGTGACTATTTCATAGGAGTTACCACTGGAACCACTTTCTATGGTGAAGAAAAAGTGGGTTTTACCTTGGGGATTACTAAGGTAGGTCCTCCCCAGAAATTTATAAATCTCAGGAGTCTTTTCCTGAGTTTTGTTTTACTCTTATAGTAAGCACAGAAAGCAGTTATGCTAGGACAAGGCCCAGCACTACAAGATGCTGAAACAAAATATTTTGCACTGTGTGGTTGCCCTGAATGGTGATTTCCCCAGCTATTCCCAAAGTCACAGAAATGGACCTATGGCAACTCAGGCTAAGCACAAAAACCAAGACACAGGAGAAAGTTACAGTCTTCTATAAGCTAATGACTATTGTTTGTTCATTTGTTGGGTTTTTTTTTTTTCCATTTTCCAGTGCATACCAGCTCAATAGTTTTGTTAACATCATCTAGAAAATGAATAACCTATACAGTTCTGGTTCTGTAAGATACTGCTCTCTCCATTGTGCCGTACTCCACTGGCTTGTATACATGCATGCCTGGACACACACACTGTTCGTATACTTGGAGTTTATATTCTGGTTAGGCACAGGACTGGCTTAAGCTGAAAAGCTAAATCTAATTAGGAAACAGAAATTAAGTATTCTTCCTCCTAAGACCCTTGACAGGGTCTTGATTTAATAGTTATTCTTAGAACATGCCATGCTAGGGACTGGGTTGCCACCACTTATCATTTCTATTAATTGCATGTTGGTCAAACCTATGTTTAGCAAAAGACTGCAATAAAAAACAGCAGCTGCAACACTCTACAGTCTCTAACGGAAAGTGAGCTAACAACTAAGGATATGTAAAGATGTAAAGGTGTGCTGGGAAGAAAATAGATCTGTAATCTAATAATTAAGGTATCCAGGTTCTAGTTCCTATCTCAAGGATTTTTTGATTCAGCCACTGGATGTTTAGTATGTAATTAATCAGTCCTATGAGAAGGGATTTGAAACCTCAGTTTCAGGGTCCTCATGTGAATGTTATAATTATGAAATATAAACTGAAGCTGTGTTTCTTCTTTCTTGCATCCTTCATTGCCTGCTGAAATTGGAACACTGCACAGTGGCAAAGCTTCAGTGGGAGCCACTCCATTTTAAATAGCCACTGAGAGGCCACAAAATCAAGTTCCTGGTAAGTAAGAAGTTTAAGGTTTGATGTCCTTAAGCACATAAGGAAACAGAATGTGGATTTCCCATTGGAGTGGGTTAACCCCCAGCAGGCAGCTAAGGTTGACACACAGAGCTGCTTGCTCACTGCCCCCACCCCAGTGGGACAGGGGAAGAGGAAAGGGAGAGTAAAAGCAAGAAAACTTGGGGGTCAAGATAAATATTGTTTAGTAAATGAAGGAACAGTGGAAGAAGAGAGAAAGAAAACAAAACAAGTGATACAAGGGCAATCACTCACCACCTGTCACTGAGAGACCGATGACTGGCCAGTCCCTGAGCAAAAGATGGCTAACGTCCCTAAACCCCGCTCTGCTCCATTTTATTGCTGAGCATGACATTATATGGTATGGAATATCTCTTTGGGTAGTTCAGGTCATCTGCCTGGTTGTGTTCCCTCCCAACCTCTTGAGCGCAGCCCAGTCTGTTCACAGAGCGACAGAGTGAGAAACAGAGAAGGCCTTGATGCTGTGCACGCTGTTCAGCAAGAGCTAACACGCCCGTGTTACCAACACTGGTTTAGCTGCGAATCTAAAACACAGCACCATTTGAGCTGCTACGAAGAAAATTAACTCCACCCCAGACAGAGCCAGTACACCCATTTACAGAGTAAAGCTCAGACAGTAGGCAGCATGTCAGATGGAGAAAAAAAAAAAACTACCTTCGCCCTTCGCGGGAAAAGAAGCAGCCTTTAACAAGGCTGTACACGTCCAACAGCACTGGAGGATTCTGAGGTAAAAGAGGTGAATGAGTGCCAAGAGAGAAAACACATAGCCTTGCAGGTCACTATATTTTAGATATCCTTACTGATTTTGGCTAGATTTTCCATGCTGTTAGCACCCTTGTATGCAAGATAACTGGCATCTAACATAAATGTGTGAAAATCAGGAACAGAAATGACACATTTTTCAGCTGACTTTATGCATAAATGAGTAACAGTGTCAGTGACTGTAAGTGGAAAAATTATAAAACCTCTCTGAACTTTTTCCATGTTTTACTACAGCCTTTTCAAGCATTCTGCTTGGGGAAATACTGATAACTGAAGTAGGGAAACAAAGAACGAATCAAATCCTAAGAGCTATGTAGCTGTAAATTTATGTATCATAATTTGTAGGGAGGGGGGGATATTCTGTAGGTACCTAAGTAGACAGTACCAGCACTTCTTCAGACAATAAATGTTAATGATACCTGACCCACACAAGATGCATTTTTTAGTTCTAGGATTAGTGAGGACCTATTTCGCTCCTTGGTATGTTCCTACAAACCTTGAAGAGAGACGTGAAATATTGTCTTAGTAGACATGAACTACAAAATCTTTTCCAATTGTCCCACAAACAAATAATCTTTAAGTTACATTGCATTATTGTTAGAAGGAAACACTTTCTTATCTACCTAAAATTACATTTGGCGGGTATTGCTTCAGAAAATTTAGTTTTAGGAAAGGCTTGTATGAGCCCAGCTACTGGAAACGCCCATACAGTACTGTTTCATCACCAGCTACTTCTCATGGAGACATTTGCTTTAAGGTTACTAAGAGTCTGAGGAAGCAATAGCAACATATTAACCAGAATTGAAAATATATCCTTCAAACTATTTAAATATTTTGCTGTATTTGCATGTCCTCAAGTCACAGGAATGTTCACTAATAGGTGCCTCCATTTAGAGACCTTTTTCATAACTTCATTCTACCTGGAGTATGATAATTTCAGACTGTATCTGTTACACTTATTCAGTAAGTGAAGAATCAGATGTCCACAAAGCAATTTTTTTAAGTATAAATGATAGAGGAATGTTTATTGTCTCCCTATGGATTGCAAAGAGAGTGTTTGTTTTGGTATGCCTCACCACAGCCTCTTGTGACATACCACAGAAACTGTTCAGGACATCACTGAGGATACATCTTAGTTTCTAGTCAAGATTCCAGTTCAAACATGAACACGTATGTCAGTATACACTAGTTAAATTAAATTATGCATCTTTTATGCCCTATAAATATATTTCTTTCAACTTAGAAATCTCTATTTATGTCAGAATTTGGAAAAAATATTCTAAATTCTCTACACTATTCCCAACTGTTCTTCAATGCACTGGATAAAAAGCAAAATACCAAGTTTTTGAACAAAGTTAATGTAAGACACTCTTCCATGAAATTGATAAAAATTAACAAACATCTATCAGAAAAAAGAGGTTTCTACATTCCATTTTACAAGGCTATTTAAGCAGTTATTCTCTCTTGCTGCATTTGTCAGACATGTTCAGGCTTAATATCTGTAACAGCTTTCTAATTGACTCGGTATTTTTATTAAAAATGCATCCTTTACACTTGATCTTAAATACACTTAGTCCTAGCCTAAAACTTCATTAACTTACAATTAGAGTTGATCAGCTGAATTTTCTGTCAGATCCACAGAATAAAAATCTAAAGTCATCAGCCACACCTAAAATTTCACTCTGTCAGCATGCTGTCAGTTTACAGTGTATTGCCCTCCAGAATACAAACAGATATTTGGTTCTCCTTCCTGAAAGCTCAAATGCATGCTTTAATTCCAATCTCACAGTGGTAAACCTACTGTGGAACAGTAGTGCTATACAGTTCTATAATAATATTATTATTAGCTGTTTTGAGGGAGGTGCACTGCAGTTAGCAAGTGGAATGACTGACATTAAGAAGTGATCTACCTGATGTGCTTCCTAAGGTGTCAGGGCAAAGTTCTCAAATGAGGGACTTCACTACGTTCACTGAACAAAAGCTCCTACTTTGACAAACCTTATGCCATCGCTGGGGATGACGAGCAGGCACCAAGGGGTAGAGACACACAGAAGCAGGAAGGGTGAGGACCTAAGAAAGGCTGGAGGTGGAAAAGAAGTCAGAAGGCAGGATGACTTACCTGTCAAGAATGAATATATTTCATAACCTCTCACAAAGCATTAAAAGGAAGCTCTTACTAAAAAATAAGTAGTCACACAGATTACTATGACATTATTCGTATGTGACAAATTATCAGTAAGTGTTTTTGTTATCAAGCTTTAAAAATCACATTTTGACGAATTAAATTCTGACATTTTAAACAAAGGATTTCATCATAACTTTTAGTTTGATGAGGCAAAAGCTGTCATTTTCCCTGTAATACTGAACTCTCTTTGACCTTCATGAAATCAACTCTTGACATGCAGTGGTAGATCAGAATGTATTAGAAGTCAGTATGGACCAGAGAGCCAGTATTCTGGCTGTAGTCAGTATCTTGTTAGTGAAAGATTATGAAGTATTGCTTTAAAGGTGACTTTGGGGAGGATTACCTATCTACCTTTCCGAAGAAAAATTCACCGTAATATACAGTAGACTCACATATACCGAGTATATCAAAGCATTTCAGTAACAACCAAAAATACGTGAAGAAGGCTCAGACACCCCGTATATTATGGATTGTGTATTGAAGAAGATAGAGACTGAATGACTTGCCCAAGGCTGCGCAGGAAGCTTGTGATAACTGAATCCAGACTTGGCTGTAATGCTTTTTTGCTACGGTGTGAGTCCACTTGCAAATACTTTGAGAGACAGAATGACTTCCTTGGAGACCCAGCCTACCTTCTGCCTCTCCAGACCGCCAGAGCTTACCGGCTGCAGGAATCAGCACACCTCCTGGGAGACAAAGTGCTTGAGGGATGTGTACTTCCTCCAACTCAGTGAGAGTTGGAATTAATGTGAATTAATGTGAAATAAGGATGCAATCTGTTGGTGCACATAATTCTCACAAACAAGGGCACACGCTTTCTAAACTTAAAGACTTAGTAACTTTCCTGATATTACTCCCTGCCAACTTTGCCTGATGCGATGAAAAGCATAATTATTATATGCTTATATTAACAGAAATATATATATATGATATATATTTCAACAGAGAAAATTAAATTTACAATGTTATAAACTGATATATAAAGCATTTTGAACAGTCATAACATCTACAGTCTATTACTAACCATTTGAATTCTGGATATATTTCAGGTTTAAATGTGCAAAGACAGAAAAAAAATAAAAAAATCAATCCCTTATTTTACAATCCATACTGCAGCTAAAAAGCCCCTTAGTTACACCAAATAGCTTCCCAATATTAGGTACTATAATAGTTCTGGTACCCAATCAGGAGCAAATTCTATTTGCAAAACACATTTGATGAGTTATCAGCATATGTGAGGGAAGATATAATGGTTGAATATTGGAGAATTTCGACTCTTTTTATACTTAAACACTGACTATGGTGTAAAGTAAATCCATTCTTTATGAAATCAGGAATCTGAAAGTACAGAGAAGACAGTAAGAATGGCTGTATTATCAGGCTGCTTTCTGCAAGTGGTTGGACACAAAAAGTACATGCTTAGCTAAAAAATATATTTATTGAAAGAGGAAAAAATATAAAAATGTAAAACTGAACAGAAGCAGCCTTCAGCATGAAAATATGACAACTAAAGGAAAAAGTAAGCCTTTCAAATTGATAGAAAAACAGAATATAGTGCTAGGCTTACAAAACATGGTCTGGCCCACTTGCACATCAGCTTCTGATCAGAGGCTGAAGGGAATTGAAGCAACTTGAAAAAACAATCTTTAATCAATATTGAAAATCATCAGAGGCAGTTCTACTTGCCTCACAAAAAAATACAGCTGTGTCTGAAATAAATGAAGTGCCCAAGGCAGGCTTCGTATAGGAAACCAGTCCAACTGTAACACCTCTGTACCTCACTATCACACATCATGGTCATTATGACCTATACAGAAAGATCCCTCTGGAAAACAGCATGCTCCCTATTGCGCACATATGACCTAGAATACTAGAAAATTGGTGAGCAGCTGTGAAGTGTGTGAACAAGCAAAAGCCAAACAGAGAAAAAGAACAATGAAAATACAGAGCTAAGAGACATCAAAGTAAAAAACAATGAAACTTTTCCCATCACAAATCAAACTACATTGCTGTTCTAGAACAACACTGAGATTGTTTTGATTTAAGCAAACAGTTGGCTACCACCACAGGATCACCCTGGAGAAAGCCATGAAGGATTTCAGCCTCTCTGGAACCTCGTAGATTCAATCTGTGACTATATTAATCTGTGAAATTTCATGAAGAAAAGGAAATCAGTCATCCTCATATCAACAGTATGGCTGTATGGAAACACGCTCGCTGTAAGAAATTTATCGCTATTCTGCAAGACCCAGCTTCTGTTTAGTTGTATCGGATGAGGAAAGGTTGCATCTGTCTTGTTTCAGTTCCATAGCGCCTGCCATCAGGAGGAAGAGTAAAACTCCCGATTAAAAAACAGCCCCTATATTGACACCAACATATAAAAACCAGCTTTAATCATATGTCTGAATCTTTCTGGTCCTACTAAGTGCCTATATATTTCTTATTTATTTTCCCACACAATAATTTTTCTCAAGTTTGAATTATCAGATGTAATCACTTATACACAGAATTCAGGCTGCAGTTCTTGGATACTAAATACCTCATACAAATAGGTTCAATTTCATTTAGCATTTGATATTCAGTTTCCTCTTAAAAATAATGACTGCAGTCACAGTTTACGCTAAATTCATTTCTCACAGATTGTTTTTCTACTAGTCTCATCTAAAATCTACAGGTATCTGTCATCATGCCTCTTCCTAAAGCACAGCAAGCCTTTTCCTTCTCTCCTTTCCTTCCTCCTTCCATCTCACAGCCTGGTAAATCTCTTGGCTCTTAGCATTGCTCAGTAATGTCCCCAAGCTGCATGAAAAGAAAATGTTGAATCTCAATGATAGTTTTCAATTCTCTTTTGGTATGTCCTTACTTGGGAGTTATTGTCTTATTCTGTACAACAGTCTCTGTTGACTGAAAACAAAACAGGTGTACAAAAACCCCTAACTGATTACAATTATAAGTTAATAATTATAAGCAAAAAATTATAAACAATACAATAACTCTCAATTAAACAGGGTTTTTTCATGGTTTTATTGCACAGTAGCAATATCAGTATATCAGTGCCAATCAAAAGGCAAAGATGCATTGGAAACTGGTATCATTAATATTCCAGCAATGCAAGCAGTAAAAAACACAGGGAAATATGTCAACTGATCCTTTAACCAAGCATTTCTCTCATATGTCGTATATATATGCTTTATACTGTATTTGATGTCAATCAAATATTTGGTCACACATCCATACAACTACTCTGGTCAGCAGTGATGGAAAGAATGCCACACAAGATGGTCAAAAAGGAAGGGAACCATGAGGCGTTAACCTTAAAGACATCACAGATGTTTAGTCTTTCAACAGTTCCAATGTATCATGTTCCTGAAAGGAGCCCGTATGTATCACCATGAGTGAGTGGATATCCATTTCATCAAATTCACAAATGTTTCCTCACTACAAATGAAAGACAAAACCCCGGGCATAGTGAAAAGTATACAGTCCTGAGACTTATTATTCCAATCCAAATGAAATATAAGCAAATGACTGGTAGATATTGGAAGACAAGATATTTCCCAAAATACACAACATCAAAGAAACATAGTACAAGGCAAACAGAAAAGATTTGCACAAATACCCAAACACAAAATCACCCGCATTATATGGTAAAGAAATAGCATAATTGATTAGCGAGTAACCAGTCTGCTAAAAAAAGAGAGTTTACATAAAAACAAACGCACATCTTGATACAGACTTCAGGGACAAACATGTATGTTAATGACAACATATAATGTTAACACTAGCTGTGCATGCAATTGATGTATTCTGATTTATGTTTGCTCTCATTAAATATATGAAAGGGGTATTAGCATAATTGGTTCTTCTACAGCTGCCCAAATGTGGATGGTGAAAAAGAATAGCATAAAAAAAAAAAAAGTAAAGATCTTCTGAACTGCCTCAGTATTGTCTCCTACTATTGCTAAACTGAATGTTTCCTGTATGTTGAATGCCTCTGTATCTAGATAAGTAAAATCCACATATCTAGCATGAAACTTTTCTCTGCAGATATTTGTTCATCATTATCCCTAGCTCCTGATATTTTCACCACTGTTCTTCTCTTCACCAATTTGTCCGTACATTTTTATATACAGTTAAATCTGTAAACTTTGGCATCATTAGATGAGACTTGGATTTCTGCCAAGCTTTTACATTTTATTCCTTTAAGGTATTAATTTCTCAGATCTTTGAAATATCTCCTTACTCCCTAGAAGTCAGAGAATTTCTACCCCCCCCCCCATGACTCTGATTTTACTCTGGCAGGAATTTCATAAATGGCCACAAAACTCTGTCCGTGACAAAATTAACAAAATAGTAGTAAAATTTGAATAAGCTGTGGCTTGCTCTGTACTTCAGGCATCCAAACATAGCAGGGTTTTTTTGTATTATTGTGGTAGTCTCCAACTAAGTTTTGTAGGAATTATTCCAAATATATTAGTGTTCTGGTTTTAATATGGAGAAAGACAAATTATTTTAATATACTGCTATTATGGTTAGTAGGAAAACAGCTCAATATTGCTAATTAAGCTATTTGTCAGATCCTCGGTTTTGGTTTTATTATATACATGGGCATTTTGGTTTTTTTCCCTAAACCACTAGGAATATAAAAACAAATCAGGTAATGTTCTGTTAGTACACTATTTACCCCCAGAGTATACTATTATGAAAGCAGTTAGCTAAGTACAGGGTCTGAAAGGTTATCTTCAAAATTTAATTTAATCTAAATGTCTTCACACATGTAGCTTTTGTTTGAGCATGCCACTAGAGCAGAGTGTGGTTCCAGGTATATTAAATACACAGAAAAAACTTTAATAATTTAGATTATCAGACAGATATGGGGAAACAAGAAAATCTAATTTATTTTAAGAATTTTAGTAATAACTGTATTTTCTGAAAGATTGTTTGGGTGGTTTTTGTTTGTTTGTTTTAAAGAAGAAAGGCTCTAGAAACAAATATGTAATTTTCAATGTTGATTGTTAGTCAATATTTCCTGTAGGCATGCATACAAAATTTTATGATGTAAAAATCTATCAGAAATTTAGCTGTTTTCTCTTATCTATTAGCATCTGCATAATCATTCCAGTTAAAAACAAAACTAAACCCAAACACATTTGTAAAGTAGCAAGATAGGCTTATTTGCTTTTTTTTTTTTCTCAGTATAAACTGTAGTGATTCCAATGAAGCTTTGTCAGGGATAAATGTAGGATAAATGTAGCCAAAAATAGCAGTAAGTACCCAACTTCTATCAGTTTTAATAAGGTTGGCAAGGCTGATTTCTTGCACATCATACAGAATACTTACTTCTAATGTTCTATAGTATACTCAACTAAATCAGGAAATAAGTTCAAAAGCAGCTGATTAACATGTTTAAGGTGAGTTTTCATGCTTTGTCATCTGCTTTTCTTTTATATTTCACATATTCTTCTATTAAATTTATTTTTTCAGATTCTTTCCAAATTATCTATAGACTTAAATATGACTTCACAAGAATAGTAGGAAACATATCAGCTTTTTTAATGACACAAGGTATCTTGAATATGCAGGTATATCATAAAAGGAAAATAGATCAAAAAACTAAGAAAAGTATTAATTTCAATTTGCTGTATCGCACTCACTATAGACTACCTGGAACACACAGATGTATTCCTAACTCATGTATACCACATGAAAACTTAAAATTTCTGAACTTGCATGTCAAAATTCATAGAGAAATGCCCAACATTTAGATCTGTGTCTATAGACAAGACCATTAATTTTCATAAAAGCTCTACACTACTCAGTGCAGGATGACAGCATGCTGTATGAATATTTTGCACTTGTTGGTGTCTGTTTCTGAGCAAGTAAGTCTGTAACATATTTGAAGAAGTGGTATTTTGAATATATAATAAGAAAACCCTATATAAAATCCTGCAAATTTCCACCAATGTAAATGGAACCTATTTTGTCTACAGAAAAATTGTCTAACAAAGAATTGTTTCAACTGTTTAAAACCAAGAATAATTTAAGTCACTCTTTTCACTCCAAAGTTGCCATTCCATAGGAGAGATGCCTTCAAGAAATAATAGTACACAATAAAAAGTGCATTATAAAGAATGCAAAGAATGTACTAATATTCACAGTGAGTAAGCTGTAGATACTTTGAAAAATTGAATTATATTAAGGTTATTAATTTCTTAGGAGCTTATGGGTACACACAGCTCTAAGGGAAAAAAAAATAATTTTATTTCCAAGAAACTAAAAAGTTTAAGTTTAGCACTTATGTTATCTATGTGTTAGTAACCCTTATTTGACCTTTTTTTGTCATTTGGATGACTAAAGAAGGTAAAAGATTTCATCCTGAAGATACATGGCCGGGAGTCATTAATATTATTTGATTTTTAGGCAGAAAAAATATTAAAGGTGATGATTCTTCTCATACAGCACATACTAATTTTTCTTTTCCATTGGCCATTTTTGCTAGGCAATACATAAAAAACCCAAGAACATTAATTTTCATATCACAGACTGACATAATATAGGATCTATCTATCTATCTATACCTGACCATTTTCTCCATGGATATCAATGCCACCATGTTTATAGTCACAGAACACTAATACCCCTATTAAAATGTCACAATTGGTAGTATATGATAATGAAATGAGTATGGTTTTGTGCATCCACAAGCTATCATAATTTAAGAAAAACAGTTCCATAGGAAAATTCTGCAAAAATTTCCCATTTAATCAATATGGTCTTAAATACTTTTTTTTTTTTCCCTAAAAATATAGATATTCTGTCTAGATTCAACACTCGTCATTAGTAAAAAACTTCATAGAGTGGATGAATTCACTCTACCATCTGCCCTTCTAGTCGGGTACCAAAATGCTGAACTCACCTTACAGGCCCCTTGGAATTTACAACAGCCTGAAGGATGGCAACAAACCCTGATGTAAAACCAGCTCCCAAGAGCTGATACTGCTGATCTCTGTCAGTGGCATATCCTTAGCTATGCCTCGTCCTTTTCTACCTTTTTCCATTCTAGCATCTCCCATACATGGAAGAATCAAAGTGTTTGATCTTACACTGCCAGCTCCATGCTGGGTGAATGTGTCCAGTTGGTGAGGACGTCCTTAGCTGCAGCTAACCAGCTGCATTAAGGACTTTGGTTTTTACTTAATTTATGTATTTATTCCTGCATTCCATTGACCTAAGCCATATACGGAAGCAGTAAGAAGCAGAGAAGCAGATGTTTCTACCTTCTCTTGAAAGACAGAAGGTGAGCAGGAATATTGGAGTTCAAATAAATTTGCTTAGCTTATTCTTGTACCATTGTCACTACCCTAGCTTTCCCTGTATTTCATTTAATATACAAAACACCTGCAGACTGTAGATTTTTAATGGCCACCATTATCAGCAAAAATAAAATCATTGTAAGCTATTAACAAAAAGCAATATAACATTTGCAGTCTTCTTTTAAATCTCTCTACTTAGGTAGGAGGCAATTAACATGGTCGGCTGCTGTCAGTCAATGGGAGAGATTGATTGCTTCACCCATTGAAGACTTCTTTTTTTTCTATTTCCATATTCTAACCCCAAATTATATACAATTCCATTCCTTTTATAATGCTCTACTGTGGCTTTTTGGTGCATTTTTCCACTGATGCATGTTCTATTTGTTCAAACTGATTTCCATAGTTAATCCCAAAGATTTATTTCCTTAACACCCACTGGAATTGTATTCATTTCTTTTTAATCATCTTTCACCTCTTTATTAACCCCTCCTATTATTTCTCTATTATAATCTACCTTTTTGCTAACTCAGCTTCAATGACTTCAACATGGATTAGTTTTCAGGATGTTTAATCACCTAATTAAGGCACCAGTTTAACTACAATGAAATATCCTTTGAAAGCAGTACTTGTGTGAGGATTCATACAAAAAGTATCAATAAAGCATTATGAAACTTTGTTTAATCTCCATTCTGAAATTTAGAAACTTGTAAACTCTTCAGTTTGCATTTATTTTCATTAAATATTATCACTTAATTTTAAATGCTATTTGTTTGACTATATTCCATAATTATTGGCACCACCACAGAAAGTGGCTACGCCTGAGCAGTTCCATTACTTCAGTACCAGCAATAAGATGAGCGGTACACCTAGATAAGTACTCTGTCTGTCAGTCATAAAAAACAGATGTCATACAGACAGCAATTTGAGGGTCAGGGACTTCCTAAGACCAAGGTAGCTTCTTTTTATTTAATAAATGACTACACTGTACAAAAAATAATAGCAGTCTAAGGCACCAAATGAGTCTAATTCTAGTCATTTCTCCTTTGATTGTAGCAACAAGTTATGTTTTAACAGCAGTGCTGGTGTCTCTCTGCCTGCATTTGCAACTGACAAATCATTTGGCATGCAATGACTTCTTGCAGTGCATTTTACAGGCCATAAAATGGAAAATGTTCACTAGAAATGGAAAAAAAAAAAGAAGTCATACAGTTGACAATGTCTTGTGGTATATTGCAATACCAATTTCTCCGCCGTTCTTATTCAATTCCAACTTGAATTTTAACTAGCGTACAACCAAACAAGCAACAATACTGTTAAGATTGGATTAAATTATTAAAGGGTTAGATGGTAATGCATAACTTTTAAATGCTACAGGTTAATTACAGTTAGATTTTCATAGCATCTCCAGGTGATAAAATTTCACCTGGTTTTACCTTGAAGTTGTTATGAGACAATATCCAAAACATTAAGGCACTGAAGTTTCAGCAAATCAGACAGCACAAAGTGTGGACAGTGGCTTTGGTTTGAAAATAGACTGTTTGTTCTTCCAAGATGCAGCTTTCTTTAAGAAACAACTTTTAGTATGTGAAATACCAAGGATTCTTTTGTTTTTAACTCATTACTGATAAAATAAGCTGGGAAACACCTTGAAAAATGGGGACAAAAATAAACCAACCAACTCAGAAATATTTCAATTTGAAAATGAATCCCAGCGCTACCCCATAAAATGTTGAACACAGCTGTATATTTTTAGACAGATTCACACATCCATGGCCTCCTGTGAGATATAGAAAATGGTGTAAAAAGTGCAGGAAAGCAATCTACTTTGAGTATATCAGATGAGCCATGTGAAATCTATATAAAAGGCCTTTGAAAAGGCCAATTAAGAATATTTCATGTATTATGGAGAAGCAAGTGAGTCCAGTCAGTCAAGATACCATTTCAATACACAGTTTATAAAATAATAATCCTGTAATAAGGAACTTCAAACCTAAGTCCAACTAAAAAAAAGAACATCTAACATGATGGATGAATATATTGGATAGAATATGGAATTAAAAATAAATTGATTTGTAAGCATAAATATAATTTATGCAGTATCCACAAGCTACACAAAAACCTACCAGAAGACTCCAAAGGTATATAGCATGTATTTCACTAAAACAAAATTATAATTTAATCTTAATAGTAGCATGAGGCATACATAGAGTTTAGAGTCTGATACATAATACTTATTCCAGCTTTAAGACTTACTATATTTGTAATGACCAATAAATACCCAGGTGTTATAGTAGGGTATACTGAAAAAGGTTCTGTGTCCTAAGAATCACACAAGACATTTATGTATAAATTTCTGTGGTAATGAGATACAATTTTCTTTTGTGCCCAGGAGACCTAGGCCTCAAATTAAAGGACTTTTTAATTTTTTTTCCCTTTCTTTTTTTTTAACTCACAAGATTTTGTTTGCATACTCTCTGAACTGTTCCTAAAATGAGTAACTTATAGACGGAAATAAAACAGCTTTTTGTGGAGGAAAGAGAGTTTTGTTATATGCCACTGAGTTTGCAGGAGGGAGGAAAAAGGTTTCCAGAGTTGGACTACTTAAGTTTTTAGAAGGTAGATATCTTCTTTTATATTAAAATGCACCCATAAAGATAAATACTGGAGTCATTCTTTTGGGAAATTAACCTACACTATAAATACATCACTCTGTGCTGAAGATTCCTGCGGGTGTGACTGTCTTTTCCTGTTTTGCTCTGTGCAATCCTTCACACCAATGTCAGCTGCGAAGGTATGAAACTTGGTCAGCACACTTACAGGACGTACAGAGAGTACCTGTGGGTTGCAAGAACATCTAGGAAGATGCAGACTATTGAACTACCTCATCCATGGATTTCTCCCTAATTACTTGCATAAATTACATTTAGCAAGGGAAGTTCCTATTGCATTGCTTTGCAGTAGGAAAGAGCTTCTCATTAGATTATCATATCATTATCCCTTCAGCCTCACCAACTTACATGCATGTATCACTGAACATATAAACAATTATATCTAAAAAAAAAAATTACTAAAAAGAAGTCATGAGACATTGCAACAATTAAAGCTAAGCCTCCATGTGGAGAATTCTCCTTCCACAATCTCAAGGACAGATTTGGTAAAAATGTGAAAAACCATCCTTCAAAATGAAGATAAAGAAACTGAGCCATGGCATCCATGGCTGGGCAGAATAAGAAGTAAACTGTGTTATGTAAGTTGAAATCTAAGTTAAATCATTAGACTTTTAATAGAGCCAATGCTGCAAATGTTAGAGGATTCCTGTAGTTAGGCTGTAGGAAATGTAACATCTTTTTTCTGAAACTTTCATTAAACTGTGAATAGTATTAAAATAAAAGCAGTGTCTGAAGGTGCTTTGCTATAGCTCTTCTACAGAAACTGTCATCTGCAAGTTACAGTCACTTGGATTTTGTGAGTGAAGACACAAAGGAAAGCATCACCATGACCTGACCAAAATAGAGAATGAAGTGCTGACAAAATGCTAGTTATAGATTCTATTTTGCATGACCCCCTTCCAGTCTTCTACCTTTATTATTTCAAGGGAGAAATTGAGTAGTGCCAGGAGTGATCAAGCCACAGAGGATCATCATTACTCCTGATTTTCCACAAAACAAAATATGAAAATAGGCAGAGAAAACAGGAAAGGAAAATTAAAATACTTGGGTTTAAAATACATATTTTTTTGTGGTTACCCAGAGGCCTGAAAGAAACTACTATTCTGGTATTGCACACGCGCTGCTAAAGGCACTGCAAACTAGCTTGGCCTGAACTTGTGATGTGGGATGTTCTCCGGTTCCACTGATCACTGAAGAACCTTAGAAATACTACTCCTTCCTCTAATATCCATTATGTCACCAGTAAAGACAAATAACACCATTTGGGAACACTTTTTTACTTGAAACAGATGCCAAAGACATTGACATTTCCTGTTGGTATTTCTCACTAACAACTAATCTCGAGCCTGGCAACAGGATCTTGATATGTAGGGTCTTAATGCTAAACCTGCTGCAAGTGACAGATGTTAACTGTATTAAATCAACCCGTTCACACAATTATAGTTCTGCTCAGTGCAGCTTCATTATTAGTCTGTCTAGTTTGAATCTAGATACAGTATCAACTGTCACTGAAAATTTACACTGACATTTTGTAAATTGAGGAAGTGACCGATAGACTGAGCAATGAAGTTACAATATGTAGCTGGCATTATTGTATATTCTCAAAATAGAAAAGATGTGATAAATTGGAAATAATATATACTTTGATGCTGTTGTATTACTCCATTGCTTCTGTGCAAATATGTAAGCTAGTTTTATAGGTCACGATCATTTCTGAGGTACATTTTTTAGTTTATTTTTTCCTTGAAGAACATAATAAAAGATCAACACCACTCTGTCTTAAACAGTGTGATCTTTAATATTCATACCAACTAATACGGTGAATGTCTATTTTCTTTTGAAATCATTTGTTTACTTAGTTTCACTTAGTTTTGAAAATTTTACTCAAACTTCATCAGTGTCCTAAGTCCTGAAAAATACAACAGAACAAACCAAGCAGGTAGAGGTTATGTCAAATTGTAGTGTGCTAATTACTAGAGTCATAACTAGCTATAAAATTTACAGAGGAAACTGTAAATTACTGTGTTCTAGACAGAATAACCTACCTGATGAATTAAAAAAAAAGTAATTTTCCCTAACATCAATTTCCCCTGGTGCAAGACAAGAATTTTTGTGTGTGTTCAGTAGTGCCGTATATGTTGAGGACCATCTCATGTGCCAAGTAGCGAAATGAGACATCTCACAAGCTATGAGATGTTGAGTAGTGAATGCCATAGATGTTAGGGAAGCCAGAAGCTTGGAGTTGTCTTGAAAAAAGAGTGTGTTAGAAGTTATTCACTGATACACCTTTAGTATCTGCAGCTCTACAGAACAGCCTGAACAAGAACGATCACCTATACAGAGGAGGAAGAAGGGATTCCACTTGATCTCTACATTCTAGGACTCTGCTTTTGAAACCAATGGTGTAACAAAACATCATTTACAAAGTATGACTAGTAGAATACAGTATTAATTACAGATGAAAGCAACTGAGTTTCTCCTTTGCCCATCATCACCATTAACACTAAGATAATGTTAAACTTGAATATCAAAATGAGGTCAGAGAGTGTCATAAGAATGTGAATACTCTTGAGAAGCAATAGACTGGAAAAGGACAAAGAGTACCAACATTTCATATGGGACAGAGTGAACCAGGGTTGCCTGGAAACCAGGAAGGCTAATGGATGAGAGCCACAGGAGAAGTATAAATGTGAAAATACAGTAATCGTAACCTGTTCCCACATTGCACCAGTCATATTAATTAAGCACTATCTAGGTTACTTTCAAGCATACCAATATTTTTAGGAGTTCCAGTTTTGAAAACACACTGACACAAAGTAAGATGTCGTATATTAATGTTTTCTAATGATACAGTGCAATAAAAATAATTCCCATCCCAATCAGATCTAAACCAAGGCAATTAATGCTGACGCAAGACAGGATTTACAGAGTATTTGATGAATGGACAGAAACCTCATGCTAGCAGCCTTTTCACAAAATTATTCACTGCATCTTGAAAATTCTTTTTGAAAGTATATGATTGTGTTCCTTTGATTAATAAGCATGAAGTTTTAACATATGTTATCCATTAAGGGTTTTTTTCAGTGGACATCTTACTGCATTTACAATTCTAATTCAATTAAAATACTATGTGTCTAAGGGGACAAAAAAGGGAAACAAACCTTTTGTATAGTTATGAATCAAGTGTACATAAATTTTTCACACTTCTTTCCAGAAACACAAATAAGTACCTAAATATCACGCTGATGAAATTCAGAAAAGAAATGCGAGACTGAAGATTTCCAATTATTCTTTAATTAATTCCAGGAATTGAAACCTATAGATGAAAATAATTAAGATAGCAGTCCATCTGAAGCTAGTACAAAAACATTTCAGTGCTTGGTTTCATGTAACTTCTAAAAGGAGAGATCAATTCTAAAAGGTACAAAGATTTATGTTAAACGTCAACCTTATTTTTTTTAAGTCATTCAAAAATCTGCTCCAGCAGTAACAGCCTATGCTCTGATAAGTTCTCTACAGGTGATATTTTCTCACAAACTCTGCACTGAAGTTTTAAACATAGGGAATATAAACATTGTGACCCCTATGAGATTAATAATCAGGTAAACATAGAGGTGCTGCTTGTATTTTCCTTCCTGTTTCATTTCCCAATGTTTTCTACACCAGCAATTATCATCCAACACTTAGTTTTAATTCAGACTTCACTGCTTACATGCATATTTAAAGTTCAGCCTGTGTCAACACGTGATACCTAACTCACAGATGATTTCTCATCTCCTTAGTCTTGCATTCTCTAGTCCTATTGGAGGAAAAAAGTTTTACTCCAGACTTACTGGCAGGAATATTACTTATATATATTTTTCCAGTTTATGGGCCTTAAAGAATGAAGTTGAATACATATAAAAATCTCTGGTTTTCTGTATTTTCTTGTTCTACTAATATAATTAAAAAATATATGGACATATTGACAAATACAAATTTAACAGCAACACTTGCATTTATTAGAACAGTACTGCTGGTATTTTTATTTAGGGGATAAAGAATTCATCATCATGTCTTCGTTCGTCTTTATTAGAAAATCACACATCAATTCACTGGTAACTACTGTTGTTGAATCACTGCCACTTACTGTCAAGCACTGGCAAATTGGTGTTCCCCTTCTGCCCACTTAGTTTTCTTCTAATGAAAATATTTTTTATGTCTTAGTAAATGGAAAAATGCTGGATTCAGTGAGGGATCAGCATAATAATGAATAAAGACAAGGAAAATAATACCAATTTTGATGAGCGTGCATTTTAGCAATATACAAAAATAAACAAATTACCTGCATCTGAGATAAAAATAGAACTAAGAATGAACAACAATAAGACTAAAAATGAACAATGTGTATTATCCTCTAGTTGTGGATGATGTCCTTCTGTCCTAACACAAGGAAATCAGAAATTAACTTGTGTCTTTTGGCAGGGAAAACGAAAGGAAAATAAAATAATTCTGAACAGGTAGCCGGATTTAGCTAGTGTTATAATACAGACAAAAGTTAAGCTTTTCTAAAAATAAAGTATTCAGAAGCTGTTTACTTGACAAGAATTATGTTGATGATCTATTTATTTCAAAATAAGACAAATTCATAAGGGTTGCCTCCATCCTTCTGGGTGATTTTCTCCCATTATAATAAATAGTTCACTGAAAGATTTTAATCAGATTTTATTTCTCTGATGTTATTTTTATTTTTAAAACATTTTATGTCAGTTATTTCATCAAGGAATTCTAAAATTCTGTTTCTAGAAATAATGAACAGTGAAAATGTCTTAATTTCTGTAATTTTTATTTTGCTTTCTTTTTGTTACTGTGTTCAGTTTTCTAAGTTGTCTTACCTAACAAACAACTTTTGCAGCCAACACTTTCATAGGCAATGTTAAGCACACACACACGAACATTTTAAACAAAGTCATTGACCTCCAAGAGATGTTAGAGAGGCTCAGTACAACATAAGGTTGTGCATGAACTTTGATTGTATGATTACACTATGACTTAAGAAAAAAAAAAAAGCATGCAACAAACAAAACCCCACAAAAAACCCCCAAACAAATAAAGAAAAACAACCCGAAGAGAACTGCTAGCTAACTTCTGGATAATATTAAAAAAATGAAAAAAATATTTCAAGTTTCAATTACAGTAGGGAAGCTGAAAATAGGCTGTCCTGAATATATTCACAAATTTAAAAGACTCATAATTTTTCAGATAAATATGTTTCATGAAAAATCTGTCTGTATGTTCCTCAATATAATGGGTATCAAACTGAAAAGCTGAGTGAAAGGCCAATAATTCTTTTTAAATACTATGAGCCAAAGCTAAATACTTACTTAAGAAAATTAATTGTGCTCATAGACAAAATAGATTACAGAGAGAATTTTTTATAAATCATAAGTACACAGAGAGTTCCTTAAATGTAATGAGAAATTAATTGCTTCATTTAATAAATATTAAAATGTGGATGGTAGTTTTTACATATTTTGCTAAAAGTTATTAAAACCAACAAAACAGACTGAAGCCTTTTGTTTTCAATTCAACTTTCTAACTCTGACATAATTAAAATGCTAAATTCTCCTTCCTAATTTGCATGGTAGATCTCCAGCTTTTCTATTTTCTCTGCAACTTTTTTTTTAAACAAAGTTCCATACACAAACTCTGAAAGGATTAATTTAGTCCTAGGAAAAGTAAAAAATTCAAACCGTAATTGTCCACATGCTATCAGGCAATGGGATTTACCCAATACCATTTCTGTCAGCCAGGACATCTGATTTTTAGAGTAAGAAAAAAAAGAAACAACTATGAGTAAAAGAATTATTGAGTAAATATTTATCATCTTTGCACCAATCACTTCCTATGCCACAATACAAAGAAGCATAAAGTAAGAAAGGAGGCAGAAAAGATCAGAAAATAAGTATACTGCTTAATTATATTTAATGGAGTGTATCTAATGGACTTCCCTCCTCGCTCCACCTTCAGCTGGGCTGCAAACCACTTACAGATTCAGGCTGGTAGATCACCTGGAGAGCAATAGCTTCCCCAGAGCACAGTGACTGGTTGCTGCTCCTTCTCACTTCCTCACAGTTCAACTGCCTCCCTTGTGGGTGTCGAGGTTTAACCCCAGCTGGCAGCTAAGCACCACGCGACTGCTCGCTCGCTTGCCCCCATACACAGTGGGATGGAGAGAGAATTGGGGAAAAAAAAAAAAAGTAAAACTTGTGGGTTGGGATAAGAACAGTTTAATAGAAAGGAAGAAAATAATAATGATAGTAATAACAATTAAAAAATGACGATAATAATAATAAAAAAATTGGAATACACAAAACAAGTCATGCACAATACAATTGCTCACCACGCGCTGACCAACGCCCAGTTAGTCCCCAAGAAGCCATCTGCCCAACCCAGGCAACTCCCCCCAGTTTATATACTTGGCATGACATCACATGGCATGGAACACCCCATTGGCCAATTGGGGTCAGCTGCCCTGGCTGTGTCCCCTCCCAACTCCTTGTGCCCCGCCAGCCTTCTCGCTGGCTGGGCAAGAGAAGCTGAAAAATCCTTGACTTAATCTAAACACTACTTAGCAACCACTGAAAACATCAGTGTGTTATCAACATTCTTCTCATACTGAACTCAAAACATAACACTCTGCCAGCTACTAGAAAGAAAATTAACTCTATCCCAGCCAAATCCAGGACAGTGCTGTAGATCAAGAGGACACATAAATAACCTGGCAAATTTTAAATATGTTTTTTAAAAAGGAAAGAAAATAGTAGCTTTTCTAAGCAGAGCACTTTGGTGCCTGCACAGACTGGCAATAAAGAGTAGTAGATGGACTAGGTGGTGGATAAATTCAGCAGAAAAGGTGGTCCATTCATAAGTAGCCATGAACACCAGACAAATTTTCCTTGATATTCTGAAGGGCTTTACCTCTAAAAATGCTGCCTCAGACTGCAGTTTCTAAAGACCAGAAGACAGGAGAAGCCTGCACTGTGAATAGATGTGCTCCAGTGAAATGGAACGCCATGGCAGACTTCAATCTGAAGAGTCATTTGCGGTGTGAAATCTCTCTGCACAGCTCTAGGAATTATCAAGGTTTTTTATTTTAAAAAAATCAGTGCTAAAATTAGCCATGCCATTTAAAGATCACTCACATTGGAAGAGGGATACAACAGACCATTTCAAAGGTTTTTAAACCTGCTTGGTCTGCCCAGCAATATAAAACATGACTTAACACAAAATACAGGTGTTTTCCCAGCATTTCCATGACTGCATCAAAAGTTACAAACTTTGTTTATTCAAATGAAGATTTGGAATATTACCCACTCCTTACTGCAAACTGCTATCATGGAGTATCAGCACCTCTTTTTGTCTTAAATTTCAAGTCAAGGACAGGCATACATACTATACATAAGTTTAGGTTGGGATTAGGTGTTCATGATTCTCTCAAAAATAGTCTTAAAGATCTTTCAAACAAACTGTTCACTCTAGAATTGCTTATTCTCCTGTCTAGTTTCTATTAAGAGTTAGTACTAAACCATTATACCTCTTATATCATTATAGCTCTTCTCAATATATCCAAAACTGTCAGTGCATATTGATTTGAAATAAAATTTCAAGTTTTTAAAGAGTTTATTTACTAAGGTTTCAAATCTGCCATGCAATCCTTCAGGGTATTTAATTTTCAACAGAAAAATATTTTATTTAGATTAAAAGCATGTCATTTATTCTAGAATTCTGTACTACATAGCCAAAAGAAAATGCTGTTTATCCATGCTAGAAGAATATTAGGATTTTTAAAGAAAGGTTATGACAGTCATTAATTCTTTGGAGACAGTGTTCAATATTAATAGTAAACAGTGAGTTTCTGAATTGAAATTTAAAACTTAATGGAACAGCCAAGAACAAAATGGGTACACAAAGACAGGTTTGTCTCCAAATCAAGATCCTCTAGAATGAAAGCATTACCCTAGGATAAACAAAATGCCCTAGAAAGGAGCCCCACCATATAAGCTATGTAAATTCCTGAAAGCTTACTAACTTTATAAAATAGGCATGGTTATAGTTTTTTGCTTTACAATAGTTCTGTGAAGGTGTGTGTTCTAATGTTTACTTGGGAATCAGATACCATAACAGTGTAGATGGTATATACCTACAGAAAAAAAAAAACCACCAAGAAAGACAGAAAGAAGAGGTGGGATGGAGGCAACCATAATATATTTCAGGTGCTGCACTGAAGTTAAAAAAAATGCTTATAAAACCCCGACAATGTAAGGTTTCAGAGGTTTTCTGCACTATTACAAACAGCTTATATATGTGTATTCATGAAACATCTTGAGAACAATTTCATCTCAAATCAAACAAACTTATTTATGGAAAAATCATTGAAAACAAAGAGGATTTCAGAAAATTGCTTGACATGGAAAATTGCTTTATATTAGTCCTTTAATTTCTAAGCTGATGTAACTTCAAGTGGCATAGAAGTAATCTAGTGAGCCCGGGGATTTCTGCGTTATATTTCAGAGCTTCTACAGATAATCTGAAAATGCTGAGAACGTACTTTTCCTCTTACACTATTGTCCTCCAAGAAATATTTATTGATCCCCTTCTGAAACACAACAGTTCAGCCACAACTAGGGAAACGCTCACTGGGACAGAATGTCCTTAGTGGAAAGTAAGATCTCTTCATCAGCTATGACTCAGAATTAATTCATATTTGAAGTCAGGTAATAAGTTTTCATTCTGGTCAAATAAGTAAGGACTACCTAGTTTAGGATTCGCTCTAATCCGCAGCAGGATGTGCTCCCACAGAGGATTTGAGGCTCTGCAGGAACTCTTCGCAACATCCTTGGTGTACAAAACTATTTCAGCCTTAAAATCTTAGGATTTTAGTAGTTGTTAGATAGCATAAGGTGTGCTAGTGCTTCAGAATATATTGTCTTCATTCTCTTGAATTAGTGATGGTTGCTTGAGACTAAAGAAACTGAACTCAATGACCTAGATGATCTTTTGTATAAAATGCCATTGGGCATTTTTTTGTTTTCGTTTCTTTTGTTTTACTTGATGCATTTAATGTACAACTGAAAAGTTACTTACACTTCATAGAAGGGAAAAAAAAATATTTGCCTATGTTTAAATAAACAACAAACATTGCTACTCTTACAGACTCCAGAGGCATTGCATTTTGTCAGCCCAACACAGCAACAAACCTATTTAGGCCTAATAAAACCTGTCAGTCTGGACTTCACCCATTTTTTTTGCCACATGTGTGGGAATTCTTTAAGTAAAAGCAGTACAAGTACTTTCTAACAATAGAGAGACATTTAATAAAACAGTCTGATGAACACATGAAATTTTTCCTTCAGGTAGTTTCAGTTTAGAGAAACACACATTAATCCAAACGCTCAAGGACCAGAACATAGCATGGGGAAATATCACAGAAGAAGAAAGAACAAACATTACACTAAACATTATACTAAACTTGTATCTGGAAACACATGCAGCTGCCCAAAATTCTATTTCTGGATACTTTAATAAAACCAAAGCATAAATTTTTGACAGCTATAATCCAAAGACACACTTCCACTTGCACTTCTAACTTAGGTATTCATTAAGGAAGGACTACACTATCCTTGCCAAGTTTTTTGAAAGCAGTTGTTTAAAACATCTCAGAATGATCTGCTGGCTCTAGTACTACAACACAGTGCTGTTCTAGCACTTGCAAAGACAAAAACATAAAATCACATTACCCTCATGCATTTCAAAGGTTGTATAGCAACTATAAACATTGACTCCAAGGCTCCAGAGAAAAGCTTGTATCTGATGTAAATTCCACTACAATTAACACTGTCAATCATGCAGCTGATGGCGGTAAATGAGTCTGTAGAAAAAAAAATCATAAGCTACCAGGAATACGAAAATGATTAATCTATAGTATTTACATTTATATTCAGGTACATGTGTAAATTATAATCACAAACAATCCATTGATTATTCTCTACAGCATTAAAAGAGAATTCTTTGTGTTTTAAAAAGGCTTAACTTGGTGCACTGTATTCATGTTAAGAGAGATATTGATTGTGTGCTCGTGTTTTTAAGACCTTGTTATAAAGACTCACAGAAATATGAATGACAGGACAGAAGAAAAAGTAAACTTTTCAGTGATTTCCATGTAAGAACAGAATGCAGTACAATTTTTAAAACAGACTTATTGTATCACTGCAAATCACTGCAGGTCCTACGGTCCCCAATAGCACTACATTTCATATATGCATATACTTTACAATTCTCTTTCTCAACATAAAGACTGTGAAATTCTCTGGCACTTTTAGATAGGGCTTCATACAACTGTATCTGCAGGAAGCACTGCTGCTCACTGTCCGTTTATCCTAGCAGCTATGGCAAGCAAAGGAATAGGAAAGGCATAGACTTTGCAAACTTCATAGAAGCTTATGGAATGATGGTGGGGTCTTGGTAAAAGAATGACGTGGGAAAATACAAATACTGGTGGTGTTTGCAATTAAATGGAATATGAAATAAAAATCAATTTGGATAAAATGAAAATGCTATTTATCATTTTCGTTGGAAGTAAATTTAGAAATACAGCATAAATGGAAGGCAGATCTGGAAATCATTTAGAGCAACCCCCAGCTCAAATTATGTGGTGATGCTATATGCCTTGTTCAGCAAAGTTTTGAATATCCTCAAGGATGGAGATTCCTCAGTCTTTCTGGGCAACCCTTTCCCATGAGAATTTCTTTTCCCTTATATCTAGCTGGAATTTCCTTTCTTGCCTTACCATTATGTACCTCCACAAAGAGTCTGGGTGTGTCTTGCCTCCATCTACTACCTTCACATTAGGTTGAAGACTGCAATAAGTTTTGCAGCTCCTCAAACCTTCTCTCCCAGCTTGAACAAACCTAATCGTCTCATCATCTTCTCATATGTCGTGTGCTCCAGATCCCAGTGGAGCTCACAAGACAGTCTGGGGAAACATGAGGGAAAATTTTGACCATCAGAGGAACTGATCAAAAGTGAATGCCCTTGTCTGATGTGGTGCTCTTAGAGTCCCTGTTCAGTTATTCCACAGATACAAAAATACCGGTAACATTTTTTCCTGAGACTTACTGTGGCTTTGAATATAGGAAGGTCAAAAATGGCAGTAAAAATCAATTGGTCTATCATGTATAAACCAAAACACACATATTGACAGTCGATCCAAAGCCTACGTGAAGACATCAGTGGAGCAAATCTCTTTCACAACCTGTGACTGTTTCCCTGGAACTCGAGAAAAGACAAAAAGAATTCTGATGATGTAGGAGTGGAGAGAAAAGAGGAGGAAATTTGGAAGTTTGTTCCATTATTGAAAACAACAGGACTAAAATTTACCTTTTATTCCCTTCTGATTTTTTGTAAAATTGTTCTTATTTCTGAATTTCCCTCACAGTTCCATGTGCATCATACAGCTTTCACTTTTGCAGTAATTTGAGGTACAGGGGGGGGCGGGGGGGGAGATATACAGCAGTTATGGAACAAAACCAGTATGGTTTTAGTATAGGCGTTAATCAACATGGATTTAAAATATCATACATATAAATTATACTAACGAAAGACATTCCAGAAAACAAGCTTACTCAAAAAATATAAGCTACTGTAAATATATTCAGCGTTAACTTCTCCAGCTGACAACGTTTCTCATGTTAAAACCACCACAGATGTTTAGATGATATACAGGAGCAATCTTGTGGTAGTACCTGAGAGAGAGCTTGGGAGGAAAATGAGTCCCCATAAAGTATCTGCCAGGGTCATATGAGCGTTGTAAGTACACATTTGCATTTAGCAAAGCCACACTCCTTGAGTTTACTTCTGTAGTTTCTGAATAGAGTTGATTGCCTTCTAATTGCTTGCTGGAAGCTTCTGCCAAAAATAAGGTAAAGGATGTCTCCTCTGAACATCAAAAGCTTCTGGTTCAGTTTTTCAGGGACAGGGAAAACATAATCAACTACTATGCGTAGCTATGCATTTTTACCTCACAGTAGTGTTCACTCTATATGATAATTATGTAAATGCCCGAGTATATAAAAATTCCATGTAAATCAAATAGAATGACACACAGACTTATTTAGGTGTATATAAAAGTTCTTTGCTGAAATTAAACCATTTTTATTTCCATTCACAGTGCACTTGCACTGAGAATGGAGAATCGTGCAAATAAGCTTTTAATTTTTCTGAAAGAAAATTAGAAAGATTTGAGGCTTGTTATCTGGATTTTCTTATATTTTAAACCTGCCCAATTTAATATAACCACACAAATATGCTTGTTGGTAGCAATTAAGGCTCAAAGAATTAATTTAGGCCATAGTACATATTGTAACTGAAATATTAAGAATATATCCAAAACTGTCTCAAACCATGGAAGAATTCAGTAAATACCACTGGAAAAGGCAGATGGATGCAAAATTTCTAATTTGGGAGGCAATCAAAGTCATTGACTTGCATACCCTTTCCGTAAGTAAGGACACGTGTCAGTGAAAGTGCATTTAGTGAAGTCTCATTCTGTAATACAGTCTTAAATATCTTCCTGGACAGATAACACAATTAAGCATTACTGGGTACTTACTTAAAACATTGTCTCACTAGGCATTTTATTTTTAAAGACCTAGAAAGTTATGTCAAATTTCCCTGGAATAGCTTCTACAGCATGCACATTAGCTTACAGAGTTGACAGTTACAGAGTAATACGGTGGTAAAATTCATCTGCACAGATGGAGATAAATTTTTTTAGCATTTTATTTATGAATAATACACTTTAAAACAATATAGATAGACAGGCAGGTGGGTGCATAGGTACAGGTCTTTGTACTAGAAGTATCTCTGCATTTTTAACAGCGAAGCTTCAAAGACAAATACTCCAGTGCCTGCATTTACAGCTACTGTTAGTTAAAAGACAAAATCATACCAAGACAACTTCACTTCATACCATTATTTCACAAAACCAAAACAAAATATGCAGAAACCTATGTTGTATTTCATCACAGAATAAAAGTAGAAAGTTTACTTTGAGAAGCTGCTTTGCATTTTTATTTCATACCTGAATTTCTATTTGATTTTAAATTTGTTTCTCCCTTTTTTGGAAAAGAAAGCAATGGGATTTAACAAACGTTCGTTCACACTGGAGGACTTGAAGTGCTGACAAACCACACAAAAGAATTCATGATTCACATAAATTATTTTTATCAATAGCGCAGTATGAGGTACTTGGCCAAATAATTTTTCCCAATACCACAGAGAAAAAAAAACAACTTACAAAGTAAATTGTACGTGAAAGCACAAGAAAAGCCTAACAGAATTTGCTTCTTTGATCAATTTAGTAAGAAGATTTGTAAGAAACCATTCTATACAGTCTTAATAACAAGCACAACCTAATGTATGATGAACTTCCACTTGCTTATTGTGGTTATCTTCCTCCATTTGCTATAACTATTGCAAATTATGCACCGTAATTGACATATACAAGTCAGTGAACTGAAGTACCAGCTATGCTATCATTAAACACTTGCTTCTTTATCAACTTCAGAAAGTTCTAGTTTTGAAATTTAAAGCGTTATTTGACAGTTAAGTACAGGACTTCTAAACATACATCCAATTTCCACTTTGGGCGTCCCTTATTTTACTGGTCTGTATACAGCCAAGGGGAATTCAGTGGAGGAGATGTTGACTTTTACTTTTGCTGCCCCATGGACAAGAGTGGCTTGACCCCACATCCATTACGAATGGAAATGCCCTGGTCCTATGTCAGGCACCATGAAACTTCCAGGCAAGAAACCACTCCTTTCAATCCCTCTTGCTTTATGCGCATAAGGTTTTGTATTTCATATCCTGACTAGAAGTATGCAAGAATTCTTTCTTGGCAATATCTCCAGGATACCACCTATCATAATGCACTGGCAGCTGTAGGGTTTTTTTTAGTTTGCCTTTGTTTTTAACTGGCTATGAATGAAATAAGCTTTTCACACAGAACTCAGGCAATATTTAAAAACAAATGTGATGTTAAAAGATTATCTACAAGAACAGGACCAAATTCTTATTATAAGAAGTGTATAACTTCAGTGCTATAGCTTGATAGTAGCATTTATTTCCTTAATCTCAGTTACAAATTAGTGTTTGCTGGCCTCATACAATGTGCAGTTATAGCCATTTTAGTAATAATTGTATTGATAATGGACACTAATGTTTTTGGTTTAGATTTTGTTTCCCAGACTTCCTATTTCCTGTTCCTCCACTAACCTTGAGGATAAAGCAGTCCATAGAACTGGAACAGCTTTACTCATATGCTGTTCAGCCATACAAAATACAGGCATGCATTAAGATCTACACACTCAAAAGCACTTGAGTTATGATCTCGTTCTTTTTCATTGAACATACCTTTGAAAATCTAGCAAACTTCTGTTTAAATAAGTGTGACTGAGAAAGGATCTATTTTAAATCAAGAAAATAGGATGCTCAGGTCAACCAGAAGTACACAAACATGTGAAAAATTTAAATAATAGAAAGAGAAAAAAACACACAGCTTCTAAAACTCAAGAAAACCATTTGGTTTGTGGCTGAGCAGAAATAAGTTTCTCTAAAAGTAGTTTTATTATATTTTCCTAAATGATGTGTTGCAGAATATTCCTTTAAGTGCTTCAGCACCTTCCTGCGGTATAGTACAGTTAGCACAGTAGTATCCAACTAAAAGTATGTGAATGCTAATGCAGAAAATCCAAAACCTCTACTCACAAAAAAACTAAGTAACACTAAAAATCATATAGACCTAGAAGGTCTATGATAATAATGTTTTTCCAAACAAAAACCTACTTGGATTATTAATTACACAATAGGAAAAGATACACATATATTCTCCCTGAAGGCTTTCTACCTTCTAAACACACGTACAAATGCATACACATTTAAAATTAAAAGCAACGTAAGGAACTGATACAAAAATTCTCTAGAATGTAATCCAGTTCATTGGACTTTCTTTTAGGAAACTTCACTTTCTTTTTTTTTTCCTGTTTATTTTGGTTTGGTTTTGTAATAACAAACTACCCAGAAACTCTACAGATATGATTGCATGTATGCTCGGAATTCTTGGAAAACTGTAGTAAGTCACAATTTTGTTATGAAGAAAATTCTTGGATATTGCTTGCATAATGGTTACCTTTGGGGGTTTTTTTTTGAAAATTAGAAATATTTCTCTGTATAATCTCAGATCCTATAAAAACAGAAAACTTTATTCCCAGTCTTATTAGTTCTGCTACTAAAAATTAGTGGATCCTACCCATGCACTTCCCAAAATGTAATACATTTCACACAATGCCTGAACTGCATTTACAGGAATTTGTCAGTGAAACTAAATGACCACAGAAGAGTAGAACAAAGTCATGCAGACAACTGATGAGGAAAGAAAATTCCAGCGAACAGTGACAATTTTTTTTTTCTTTTTCTTTTTTTTAATCAACACAGTTACAGTCAAGATTCTTGTGGGAGATTCACAAGACACCTTCTAAAGCTGTCTGGAACCTAAAATTATTAATTCAGATTGAATACTAAACATCACAGATTCAGGAGAGAGATGAGCTTTATAGCAATTCTCTTCCAGCTAATGCCTTAATGTTGCACAAAATTATTTTCTCACTGTCTTATAAGAACTGATGTACTTATCACCTTTCATTTTTAACACCTGTGACTGCTCAACAGGTACCTTATGAGATTTTTGCCTTGGATCATTTAAATAGTTAAAGCATGCAAGTAAAAAAAAAAAGGAACAGCTGCTCTGTATTTAGCTTTCATATTTGCTTCTTCTACCTCATTCCAGAGGAATGGATTAGGCACCCAAAATTTGCGTATTTTACCCAATGCTAGCATTAGCCTAAAAAACGTATTACCTCCCTCTGAGAACCTTATTTATTTATCCACCAAAAGCCACTAATGTTAATGTTTTATATTATATATATATATTCCTATGCACACTTCTGTATTCATATGCTCCACTCCCTCCCATATACTTTTTTTTTTTTCTTGTGTTCTTTGTTTATTCCAACCAACGTGTGTTTTTTGTCTAAGTTTAATAGACGTAGGTCTTTCAGCTATGCAGGTATATTCCTTCCATTGTATATTTTAAAAATATTTATATTTGTGTATCTTTATATATAGTGTATACCTTACATGGGTTCAACTCTTCTTTTTTCATTTGAGAATACTATAGGCATAGGAGCATAAAAGGGGGAAAAGTGCTACAGAGATTACATTTCATGTTGTAGAATCTAACTGCAGGTGCTACAGAAATCTCCTGTAAGATGCTATTGAGTACTCTGGGCCCCAGCCATTGCCAGCTTTAGCTACACCAGACTGCTTACATGCAGTTGTCAAATTACACGTACGCAGCTGACTATCAATACAGAAATCATTAATCTGTTATTGCTGAAAAGAAGAGGATGAAATATGGCTCTGTGTTTTTATGACACTGTAAAGCCCCGGTTTGGCCAGATTATTCTCCAATTACCAATATCTGTCATTGCTCTGGAGGAATTAAGTCTGTATTTTAGATCAGTTGTGGTTTGGTTTTTGGTTTTTGGTTTTTGTTTTTTCCCATGCAGTTCAGTAAAAATCTGTCATTAATTAAGTTTACACAAAAACTAGCACTTCAGAACAGAAACACATGCATTTTCAATTCCTTTACCTACTCAGCCTGTTGACAGATCACTTAAATACAAGTAGCAGTTTGAAAAGTAGTGGGAAGAAAATACTACTGTTTGATAAAACCACTGAATCGAGTCATTGTACAACGTCAAAAAACGAGATACACATAAAAATAGATAAAAAGGGATTAATGAAATGTATTTATGAATTCAAGTATGTCAGTAGTTCTATATAAACTATTCCAGCAGTATCATGACAACTAATTAGCTTTAATTGAGAAATATGTAAATCTGAACAATGAGGAACTTGATCTACTCAGGTTTCAGATTAACATCTTTACTGCTCGTCTATGACATTTTCTGACATTTTCTAAAATATAAAGATGTGTTCTGCTGAACAGTCTCTATAACCAAATGGAAACACACCCCCCCCACATCATTTAGAAAAAACTCTATGACTAGGCTATATTTTTTTTTGTTTTCTAATATTTAATATATAAGATCCAATCTGCAGTTTCCTGATCCTAATATTTGCTTTAAAGCCCAGAAAAGATTCCATGTCAAGTTGCTTTCACTTTAAGGATTCCAAGAGAAGCAGATACAAGTAAACTAAAATTTCTTTTAGAAATGTTTTTATGTTTTATTAATTTAAATATATCTTGTATTTAAAAATTGGGGATTGTGTACTTTGTTTGGTGATAATATTACCAATTGTAATGTTTTTAATATTTTTTTCCCTAATGAAAGATGACTAAAATGTGGTAAATGTGTAATACCATTGCTTTCCTTAAAAGTTAAATTATTATCTTCAAAAACTGGTGGTGATTCAAAGAATTTAGAAACCTACAAAGTGTATTAATAATTGCTCTGTATTTTATATGCCCTTGCTGGCAATATATAAAGAGAGGCAGTCTTCCATAAGCATCTCTATCTGCCCTCTCTACATTTTTCTCTCTGATTCTGTGCAAAATTTTGCAAGTTTTTTTTAAAATACAAAATTTCATTATGAAGATATGAAATCAAGGCATAGATGTACTGAAAAGTTAAGTGTCAAAAGGTTATATTTTCTCCGTACTTTAGACACTGGAAAGCAGGCAGACTACAACTTGCAGTGAGAGCTTCATCTCATCAATGTTAGGTGCTAACTAGTGTTGCTGACTTCATGTTTGGCTACCTTAAGCCGAGGTTCAAAAGACTGATTCAGAGTTACAGCAGAATAAAATTTGGAATTAGCAATGCCAGTTTTGAAATCTCATGATCTACATTCACATTTGTGCTGCATTATTAAAAAACAAACAAACAAACAAACAAAACAAGAAAAATTAGAAAAATTCAAACTTTTCTTAAGACTTAAATATGACCCAAATCAAAGCTCTGTGATTAGATTAATGTTTCAGTGGTTAAGATATTTTCATCAGACTCCCACTAGAAACCTGAAAAGGCAGATACAGTAAAATGCTGTTGATCTTCCTACCTCAAATTAATAAAAAAAAAACCCCAAAGCAGAAAGGTGGGAATGGGAGGTAAGCACTCAGCTGAGGCATGCTGCTATCGTAGTGTGAACTACTACATATAAAGATGTTATACTGTGGAAAAATAAGATATGATTGTGCCAGTTGGGTATCTTTCCTGTAAATTGTATTGACCTGCAAAAAATAAAAACATATTGACAATAAAAGAATGCTGATCTCTCTGTGATTCATAGGAATGGAACTCTTTAAAATGCTTTCATTTTAAAGTCCTTCGACTCATGGTTGAACCTTATTAATCAGCAAACACGGCTCATTGATACTTATTTCAAGGTATAAAGTAAATAAGTAATCAACTTCATAAAAAGGAGCATTGAAATGAAATTTGTCTGCAATTGAAGTGTTATAAATGATAGAACACAGTTTTATAGACTTCTAATATGTAACATGTAACAATTCAATACAATACTACTGAAGTTCCATGTTCTAGCTGATAAAAAGAATGTTCATGCAGAAGCATATCCTAATTAAATGTAATTTAAAAAAAAATTGAGCGAGTTAGTAAGATCTTCGAAGTATTCTTTGTAAATAAAGTCATCAGCAGTTAAAATAAAATAAGCACAGCAAGCACTATTTTATTGTAGTGAAGCTAAAGCTAATTATTAGATGCAGTGATTAGAAACTGAATGGGGAATCTCTGTTATATGAAAAAAGTCATTTGAAAGACTACTGCTAAGGGAATACTTTTGAGAAAATAAATACTGGTTTGTATCAGTGAATGAGAACATTTAGTACTAAATTAAAGTTGAAATAGAATGTTTTTCAGCATGATAGCTTCATGGCAGTAATTCTGTTAAGTGTGACTAGATAATTAGGAAAATAATATAAATAAATACAGAAATAAAGAAATAAATACTAATAGTATATTTTATTTACCAAGAATTATCTTCAACTCCATTGAGCAAAGAAATATTTAATTTCTCTCTAGTTTTGCTGGAAATACCTCTAAGACAAGTTAAGATACTAGCATTTTTGTGTTGGCTCTGAAAACAATATATGCTTTTCTGTACTGATCTTTTATCACAGCAATATATTAGAAATTAAATCACATAATTTAAAAAATGTTCAAATTTCTGGTTTCTTCTTTTTTTTAATAACAGAATAAAAAGCTCCCACATTCTTTGATTTTGATTTATTTTACATACTTCCTGACTATATTTCTGACTCTCTGCCTATTTTTTTACTGTTCAACTTGTGATTTACATTCTCCTCACCTCCACAAGTACTCTCAAGAGCTTCTACACAATGCAGCTGCTGGGTAGGACAGATGTACTCTATTTCTAGTAACATGCTGAGAATAAAAATTATTATTTGTTCATTAACTTTTCATAACCTATTTTTCTAAAATTTACTTTCTCCACACCTTCTGAAGTTTTTGGATCTTGTACAGCTTGTCCAATAAATCAGGCTTAGTACCTCCTACAAACATCACTGAAGCATAGCTCTCCAACTGGTAAAATTGTTGGCTTCATTCTTCGCATGAAGCTACATCAGATTGGAGTTTCTTTTTTTTAAAATAAAAGAATACAGAAAGATTGCTGCTGTACTGCTAAAAAGAAATCAAATTAGTAGTCACACTATATTTTCAAAGTTTATTCTTCTTTACAACATAATCTAGGTAAATCCATGTTGACTATATCTATTAAATACAAAAGAACCCAGCTTTCACAAAGTTAGGCACCAAAAACAGCCATTAAAAATTTCAGAAGAACTTCCCAGCTGCAGGTAACAAAATTCAGTATACGCACAACACATAGTACTGTATACTTTACATGACTGGTTTTGTCAGGTGAAGCATCCTTAAACTAAGTCGCATATGAACACAGATACAATTGCTGGTACCTCTCAGTACGTTCAGTGTAAAGGAATACGCATGCTCTTTGCGGATGAGCAATACTTATCTGTACTGGTCGGGGTGTCAGCATGAAACCAAACTGCTTTGTGTATGACTGTGTCTGGGCAAGATACCTTAGTGAAGAAACAACTCCCTGCCATGCACAAGACCATCAACCACTTGTTATAGGCAAGGAATTACTAGGTTATTGCTGCACTTCCACGGCTGAGGGTTTCCAAAGCAAAACATGCTCCTTTGGACCTAGCAAGTGTTGACAGACATTAGCATGGCCATCTATATTCAAGCCACATATAGAAAGTCAGTCAGTTTTCGTTGTTCAGAGACTGGCCTGAGGCTGAGGCCATCGGCGGCTTATACCAGTGATTTAATGTAGAAAGCTATAAAACGTTAAAACAAAAGAACCTCGGGGGGAATATACTGAGACATTAAACAGAAGGTGTAGAAAACCAAGCACAAGGTGAAACACAGAGAAGGCAAGCCACCAGCAGACCTGACGTGGAAACCAGCTGGTGTGAGAGCCACAGCCTCCCAGCCACAAAATTAGACGAATTCCTGCTAGATCTCTAATGTCTCAGGGAAAGCTCAGTGAGGACAGATTGCCTTTGTTTAACACTGAGGCTAGGAAACTCCATGCCATTGTGTACTTTCCTGCCTCCCTATTTGCTACAAACTCATGTTCTGGAAAAGGTGCTTGGGTTTCCTGTGTGGATTCTGCAAAGATCTGCTCTTGATCTGTTTACCTTCATTTCCTAGTCCTCCCAGGCCCTTTAAATAGCCCAAAGGACAGCTGGACTTGCTTTATACTGGTAAATGGAAAGGTGCAGGGAACAAGGCTCCCAGAACAAAACCGTGAAAATCCATCCCAGAAAGGGAAAAAGAGGTATTTGCTCTTGATTCTCATGAGGGTGCCAAAAGGGTGGTCTACAAAAGTGTATCCCAAGGTAGAGAGTTCCTTTGCTTCAGTTGTCTGGAGGCCTGTTACCTGCCTTGAAGGGGACAAGTTTTCATAGGATTCACTGGGCACAGCTCCTCTATTGGTTTTGTTAGAATTCCTGACAAAGTCCAATTACAAGAGAGGCAGTGGCATTCAGTGCTCTGGGTTGGCAGGAGGGAATATTGGCCGGTTGTAACTTGATATACTCATAGAAAACACAAACTTGAATCTATGCTTCTTTTCTATTTAGCACCAAACTGTTTTGATCCAAACAAAATTCTTGAGCTTTCCCTCAGAACATATCTAAACAACAAACCAACCAACCAACCACTGCACTACGTGACATGGGCACCAACGGGTAACCCACGTCACCCGAGCTTGTGTTACAGTGGTAGGGAAATAACAAGCAAATGTCTGCTACCGTAAGTCTCTTTCCTCTTTCACAATTTTAGTTTGTAACAAAGAAGATAATGCAATTTGCAGAGGATTTGAAAAAAAAAATAAAATCAAGAGTAATTAAAAAATCAGATACCATTTTGTGAAAAACTCAAAACAATTGATCACTTTATATTATCAAAGAGGATGATGGGGGATTACTTTGTAACAGTTTGCAAGCACTTACAGGAGTCTGATAACAGCTCTTCAGTTTTGCAAAGACAGAACAGCATGTTACAGCTGGTACCTCAAGCTACCCTTACACAAGCTTGGAAATAAGATGCTTGTTTTTAACAATAAGGATAATTAACCATTAGAACAGATTACAAAAGACTCTGAAGGACTGGAGAACACTAAATCAGGGATAGATGTAACTTTTTTTCTGAAACATATGCTCTTCTTCAGATAGACATTTTTTATGGTTTATTTTACGTAGATCACAGCTGATTATTAGAATGGAAATGTCTTGTTTCTAATTATGAATTTCATATCTGTTGCCTGAATTTATCAGATCACGATATCTTAACAAAAGTGTACATTAGTTCTGCATCGGAGACTCATAAAGAATACAGGTGGTTTGGTTTGTTAATAAAATCAGTCATAACTCTAGAATAATGAGAGGAGAAAACTTGTCCATATTTGTATCAATGGATGTTATGCTTCATATACCAGGTTCTTACTAAGAAAAGCCCAAGACAAAAAGTGCATGTAAGCTGTATAAAGACTTCTAAATAATGGAAAAATGCTCCTGTTCTACATACTTTAGTTTGAACAAACAGGAAGCTGTTATAATTCCTGAGAAGTAAAAGTTTCTGAAATAATATCCAAATTTGGAACAAACAGGAGCTGAAAACACTTTAAAACATTTTCATATCAAACAAATAATCTTTCTTTTCAGTCTTCTGAGAAACATATTAATATCCTTAAATTTTTTTGAAAGGATAGATTCTCTTTTGTTATAAACTCAGTGATTAGTGTCTAAAATTTGACAATGACTTGAGATTCTCCCAGTATAGAACCATTTAAAATGTGGATAAATCCCAAATATAAATAAAACTTATTAATTCAACTCTCAAGTCTATGTAGATTTGCAGGGCTTTACTGCTACTTACTGTACACAGAAAAATTAACATTTTTAAGTGCTTCATCTATCCCAATGGGATTGCAGTGAATTGCTTTCAAACACAGCAGCTGAAGCAAACACACTACCCATGTTTTCTATTACCATATTGCTACCCACGGGGCAGTGTGCTAATTCTAAATATTTATTGTGAAAACCTGTACACCAGTTTCTAAGAAACCAAGATTTCTCTTGATAGTTGCCCTCCTCAGAACAGTTGAAACCCGCAGCTTTAGAAACTCTCCTAGTAAATAGTGCCAAATTCTGGGATCCCACACCTTCAGTGCTAAATACATGATTTGCTACTTCGAAGTTTCTTTTGACAACAAAGATATAAAAAGAATTGGTAGAATGAAGTCTTCTCATACAGTCAGTCCTTAGACCTAGGTTCCGTATCTTAAAACTAGAAATCTTGTTGCTACCCTGGGCTGTACATAATAATTTACACCTGATTATAGCACAAATCAACAACAAATATCTATTTAAAGAAATAAGGAGATCATAGAATCATAGAATCATTTAGGTTAGAAAAGACCTTCAAGATCACCGAGTCCAACCATCATCCTCAGATGGAGAAATCAATGTCAACTTCAAAATCTGCTAAAACATTTAATAAAGCCATTCCTTCTTTCAACTGTGGTAACAGATTCTGGTTCTGTCTTAATATGCTTACCAAAGGTCTGTTCACTGCAATACTGTACTGAGAAACATGTCCTAGGGATTCACGTGACTGGCTCAAGCATCATCCTCCTCTGCTATCACTTCCAAGGTTATGAGGACAAACGTTTTTCATATCAGTTGAATTCTTGGCCTCATTTTTTAATTTGTCAGTCTATCACTAAGCTAATTCATGATATGAACACATCATTGGATTGAAATAAAATTCACAGCATATGAATGTTAGAATCCATAAACCCATTATTTGGAAGTCAGTCTCTTCTACCCCTTTCATACATGGGCTGTACATGATCTACAGAGGTTCTTTACTCTTCCTTCCTTTTTCTTTCTAGTATATTTTTATATGACCTTCTTTAAGTACCCATCATGGCTGAACAAAAGAGAAACAAATAGGAATACTGGGAATGACATCGCAGTAGTAGGTAGCACTTGTCCTAATATCTTCGAGGAGACAATATCGAAAGGACATTTTAGCATCCTTTAAATATTTCTAAGATGTAGGCTGGCCATAAATGTTAAACTACAGTTTCGACCTCTGAAACAGAAAGTACTAATGGTGATTTTTAATGCTTTCACCTTATTTCTAAAAATACATTTAAATTTTTAGAAGCTTCCATAGGAAAAATGCTGTCAGATTTATTGGTTTTTATTTACCAAAGTGGAATGCTATACTTCACTCAATCAAAAACGATCATTTTTTCAAGGTTGATAAAACAAGAACTATTTCCCCTCCCCCAGAGAGTGAAGATGAGTAAACAGGGATGCTTATGGTCTTAAATGCTATATCGAAGCACTATTTTCAGTCTGTGAACCTGAGATGCAGCCCTTGTCTCCTGTAGAAATTGCTAACATTACATGATTTACAGGAGGAAGAGTCTTGAGCAATTCCTATGGTACAACTACTAGAATAATATTCAAGTTGCAAAGCGGTGGGTTTTTAAATAAAAATTATTCAAATTAATTCATTCCTTAGAAAAAAATAATAATTAATTCATCTGGTTAACCAAGACCGACACTAATTAAAAAGGGTCCATAAATAATGAATGAAGTAAAAGATTTTCTCTATCTTTAAATGTGCTCCCTTACAATTGCTAAAACTCAAATCATCTTTTTGTTTATGTTTGCACAATGTTGGAAGATATACTGCTATACTACTACTACTGTTTTTTCTTACAGAGCAAGAAAGATAAATATAAACCCTTAAAATATTTATTTTCCAGACATGAAACATTCTCTTTGGCACTGTTTTTTTTTTCCCCCAATAAGAACAAAAGTCTGAATAGTAGAAATAGCACCAAAAGAATTTTAATTTGATACAAGACTCAGACCCATGAGGGAAAAAAAAAAAAAAAATTCTTGAGTACCTATAATCTGTTTGCTCAGGTCAACCTTCCATGGGCTATAGTTGCAGTTGAAAGAAAAGCTAAAGGAGCTGTACAAGAAATGAGGACGACAGTAATAGCAAGAACTTGCACAAATCTTGTCTGAAGATACTTGCTATCATGACGTAGCAACCCTGTGAATAAAGCATGTGTAAGAGCCAGATTTTAAAGTGGTGCTCCATTTATTTTAATCATGAGACATTCCTTTCTTTTCCTTTAATATCCCAGATAATGCACACAACTTATAATTTCAACATATGTAGCTGCAGTCCTACTGACTAGACTCTCTTTAAATGCAAATTCAGTTTCAGAGCACAGTGAGAAATAAGAGCATTTGATGGTATAATTAAAAAGCTATGTCAACTTTTATATACAAGTGGGTCAAACTAAAGCTGGCATTCTTTATTCTTGAGTGCTCAACTTTGTAATATTAATGATATTTTTATGTACACAGAAAGATGACAAATGACACTCCAGTAAATCTGCATATATGCTCAGCTAGAATGTATCTTACTTCTGTTTCAGTGTGTATTGTAAAATACACTGCCCTCACTTCAGTCAGCTAAAAAAGACAACTAGATTATTGTGACAACATAACTAAATACGCAATTTATAAACCTCATTTGAAGTTATTTAAAATAATTTACATGGTACTTCCTATATGTTTTTTTTAAATTTGGTCCTGCTGTTCTAATTTCAAAATAGGGGTGCAAAAATGAATACATTCTAAGAAAAGTGTGGATTTTGTTTTGATATAGAATAATATCTGAAATTGAGCTCTTCTTTCAATACCTTATCTATAATTTCCAAAAGCTCTGAATACAAAATAAAACCAAATGTTTGGTCTCCTCCAAAGGCAAGCGATCACATATCTCTACATGGGATTTTGTACAAATTTAATATTACAGAATAGCACTGTATTAGTCAGATCTTCACATCATATTTTACTGTATTGTTTCTAATCAATAGATTTTCTAAAGAAATAATAATTTTCCTAATATAAGTTCTCAGTTTCTGGCCTGGAAAACTTTAATTTCTCTTCTGCCCCTTTTATCTGCTTCAGTAAAAGTGGGATTCAATTATTTGCCAATCTTATTAGCATACTGAATAGTTTTTCAGTTAATATAGTCATCAGCTACAAAGCATCCAATGTATAAAAAATAATCATTAGAACTTCTGGGTTTAATTTTATTTTAGATGGTTTACATTTGAAATTCATACTCTTCACTGCGGTGCTGCTGCAAACTTGGCTAAACTGTCATCAAAATCCTTGTGTTTCCTCTTTATCCATAGCAAATTGCCTTCCCTGCTGGTTGTCCTCTCCTTTGCCTACTTGGAAGATGGGAAAAACAGGAACAATATCTCAGTCACTGCTACACATCATATCTAAACTTTCTGTGCTGTAACTATTGCTTTAAAACATCAGAGACACAAAGAAGCACAGTGTTTTCTAAGTGCAGACCTCTGCAGAAAACCCATTAAGTCCAATTGCTAGCCTACTGTGCAGACATACAAAAAAAAAGAGTAGTCATCAATAAACACGTTATTTAAATTCAATTAAACATTCTTTTAGAGTCAAAGAAATAATCGATGCATTCTGTGTGCTAACTAAACAGAAATACCAGGGGCCAAGGTATTTATTAACTGTAAGAATAGTTCATTGACAGGTTTACTCTGAGCTGATGTAGACTATAGCACTGGGCTCAGCAGAAGAACGATGCAACAAACTAACAGGTGGTTGGCCAAAAAATCTTGCAGTGGAATTTCAGGAAGAGCTTTCTGGAGGAGTATGCCCACTTCTGTATATCTTGTTGGGACAAAAAAAACAAAACAACCTTACTAATAAATGTTTTAGTTGTTTTGTGGCATGTTATAGTAGTTTTCAGCTCATCCAGGAAAGTAAAACAGACTTATATTCACGCTTAAGTCTTACATCCTAAAATTCTATCCGTCTTTTAAAAAATAGTGATCAATTGCTGAGATAATTTTATTTGCTGTTTAACTTGCTGGAAAGTAAGAATGCATTCAGCTATACTAATTCCTACCAAACAGGTTTTCATATACTCAGGTAGTTGAAAACATATGTTTAAAAAAAATCACAATAAAAAAAAATCTACTGTATCTTTAAGAAAATGACAATAGCTAGTATTACAATTCTAATATATTTAAAATTTAACATAGAAAACCACAGTACATTAGAAAAGACCAGTTTGGTAAATTACCATCCTTCAGTGGGAAAAGAGGCCACTACTCATGCTAATGTAGCTTTGATACACCATGATTGGTTTTCCTTCTGATATTATTCCTAAACTAGGTACCAGCAACAAAACTAGAACTTGGCTTAAGCTCCAGGGAATAACTGTCTTTCCGTTTTCCAGACTGAACTAATATTCCCAATACTGATGTCTGCAAATTGTGATTTGCCCAGATGAAGTGAATCATATTACTTCTTCAATTTCATAACTTCTCTTCATATTTACTTGCACACACATGTTCTCAGCGAGATTGTCTTTATCAATCTTTTTCATTCTCACATGGTAACACAGATCTCCACAGATATATACATTAATCAACTCCAGTTTGAATTCCAGATTTTTTAAATTATTCTTTTTTGTGGAAAAATCAGGGAGTAGACGCATTTTTTTCAGAACTACTGTGATTATTGCGCACAAATCTAGAATCATTGGTAGGGCTATATGGCAAAAGGAGGGGGGAGGGCGAGAATTTAATCAAAAGTTCGGAAAGTCAAAATATCTGTAGGTTTTGTCTTGCTAGGAAGCTACACTTGAGGCTGACTGCAATGGATAGGTAATGTGTAAAAGCAAGAAAAGTAGTGATTCATAAATATCTCTAAGAAAAGCTTCTAACAATACCTGAATACACTGGTATGAGCTGTTTCATCATTAGAATCTGTTTTCCTGAATCTAATCTCAAGGATTTGGGGAGAAAACAAAGCTAACAGTATAGATATTCTAGAACAATAGAGCAGACCTAGTAGAAGGAAATTTTAAGAGCACACTGAATCCCCAGGATTAGACAGTCTGGTTAGAAGATAGCAAAGCTAGTGGTATTTTAAGCAATCCAAGCTCTCTGTTAATATATTTAAACCTTGATCACATACTTAATTTAAAAAATCTAGTGCTTTTCATGTTATTTTAAATGTGGTGGAAAATTATACTGTAGGTCACAGTCCTTCCTTAAGTGAGTTCTCTCATTCTTACGTTCCTGTCAGTTTGTGATGCTGTATGAATTAAACCTTTATACCTCTTTACCACAGTAGGCTGTAAATTAATAGGTGCAAAGAAAGCAATAGTCTTCTGTGAATTAAGCATCAATTTACTGCTTTTGTACTTCTCACTTCATACACCGTTCACATGTTGGTGTTAACAGCTAAGTGGTCTCTGTGCCTTTACAGCTAACACAAGCAAGAGATTACATTAGTCACTACTGCTAGCATGAGGTACATTTACCATTCTATTTATTTTAAGGTCAAAATCCTTACAAAAGCTTCCAAATACTTTTATGCATGCAGATACTTATATATATATTTATATATATATTATTTAGCATGAAGATACTACCAAAGATAAGCAATGCATTTCAGATACACCTTCTTTAAATACAAGCCTAAGAACTTTTGCAAGATTTCTATGTGAGGTATTATCATAAACTAAACATATTTATTAACTGAGCCTTAAATAGATTTGCCTTTGCCTCAGGACTCTACCAACTTTTTTTTAAATCAGATTATTTCCATCACCTCCATCTCTGAAGACAAGATTAACATACAATCCAAAGGAAAGCTGTGGTCCAAAAGGAAGAATGGGAAAGTGTTTTGTTACACTTGCCCCTGAAGCTCTCAGAAGAATTACATATCCATTTCAGCACTTGCCATCATTAATATGGGTCAGTATTTGGGTAAAGGCTGCAGGATACTGACAGAGCCGCCATGTATTTACCACGAAAGAAGAGGGCAGGCCAGGCTTCACTGCTTTCTGACACAGCAAAGGTAGATGTACCGAACCAGTCCTCTTTGGGGGGAAGAGGAAAGTAGAGGGGCTATGCCTGCTGGATGGAGACAACAACATCAGTGACGGTGGTATTCCTGTGGGCTTTACATCGTTCTTTTCACTCTGTGCCCGTGGGACGGCTGCCTCAAGTACAATTCCCGTGCTCATTTGGGGTATAACTCTGCAAAGGTTCTCCCAACCTAGAGCACCAAATTCCCCCACTGCTACTCTGAAGTTCGAATTTCCCAATCCCTCCAACCCAGCCTGAAGTTGTTTCCAAAACCTTTCTAACTCTTTAAAATCTATCATACTATCCCCCAACATACCCAAACAAAATTCTTCCCACGTTAAAATCATTCTTGTCTCCCAACAAAAAGCCCTCATTCCCTCCATCATCCCCTTTCTTCCAGTCCAATGCCAGCAACTCAGAGATCACGTACTCCAGGTGTTACATTTCAGCCTATTTTTGAAACCACTACCTGTACTCTTTGTCCTTTTCTTTGTTATAGTCATTTTGGCAATTAGAATCTGAAGGTGCCTCACTGCAACTAGCAGAGCTCATCTCCTTATATAATATATACTGTATTATTTAATACACACTTAAATAATAAAACAAACAAAAAAAATCACACACGTTCTTCTGTATCGAAAGAGTTTAAAAGGAAAAAAATTGCCTTTAGGGTGTTGAAAGGAAAAGGAACACAATGTCCAGGATGGGAGAAAGAAATGTAACCCTGTCTTAAAATAATAATTTCTTTGCAGCTTTGTTTTCTTATCAATAGTAGTCAGGTTTCATCTTTCCTCCTGTAGAAATGTTAGGGAGGGGGGACTGTTCACCATCTGTCTCATCTATGTTTTTTTTTTTTTCTTTATATGGACTCCAAAGGTACTGAGCACTGTTCATTGTATTTTCCCAAGTCTGCTAACAATTTACTTACAACTGTGGATAATTCATTTTTTCAAGTAGGCATTTGAATGCCTGCAGAAAATCCATTTTGGAACATGATGATTTTGATAAATATAGCAAAGTACAAGATACATCACTGATGAGATCAGCTTATTAATCCTTATTATGGGAAAACTGTAGGAGTGAAGAAGCTGTTTATCTGCATATGTTTGGGTATAGCAACTGCTATGACAAAGAACTGCATGTAGATACTGAATTAACACATGCTATTTCCCATGCAGGGGATTTTAAAAGACTCTGGAAAGCAATACTTTAAGAACTAGAGTATACCAGTTGCCTGTATGACGTGTTTAGTATACATAGCTGGCATCCTATGCAAAACACTGTGCCTATTTTCTTTCTAAATTCCCTAATCTGAGAGTGGGATAATCCTTTCTGAGAATATGCTTAACACCTCTGAGACCAGTGAGACATTCACTCCAAGATTACAGAACTCCACAGGCACTCAAGTTCAGCACACTGTTTCCAAACTTTTTATACACTGACTATGACTACACCACATAACTGACTTTTTTTTTTTTTTTAAAAAAAGGCTTGGGGGGTATGTTTTCCAACCCTTAATCTCCTAGAAACCAAGGGAAAAAGGACAAGAAGATCAACTACAACGTGTCAATGCTTGTTTGGGATAAGTTTTACCAGATTTTGAGCTTAAATCATTGAGCATTGCAGCAAATGCTGAGGGAGGATGTAGAAACAGGACATGTTGGTGGGAGGGGAAGGGAAGGGAGCAGTGGAAGCATAGGTGTTGCTAACAGAAAATAGCTAGGAGAAACCAGGAGAAACAAGCATCACCACCAAAGGCAAGCAACTGACAGAACTCAGAAAATGGGGAACAGATGTATTCCACCGAATCTTTTAAAGAGACATGGCATTTGCCATATTACTTATTTTAAGGATTCTTCTATCATTTATTCAGTTTGCAATATGTGAATGCCTACTGATGACGTGTGCTGTAGCAAGCGTCTGAACAAATGGGGTATGGCAGAACTCAGTTAGCATAATCGTATTTCATGAACAGAACTCTAATTCTCATGAGGTAAATAAACATATTAATTGAGAATACCTAATATTCTGTCACAAATACCTAATATTCTGTCACAATCACTGTATTGTTCAGTCTTACAAAGCTCTTCATACAGACACACCTTCACCTTTCTTGCTCACCGTAAAAGTATCTTTGTCTTTCCAATGTATCTTGGGGGTTTGGAACTATGTAGCATTCTACAGTAAGTCAATTTAAGTTTTCATCTTGCTGTATATAATTGATAAATTGGGTACAAGTGCTAAACAGCATTAATGCTGATTTTGAAATGTGATAGACTACGGGATTTTTACACAGTAACTGGAAACTTTGCAACATAAAAATCAATAGAAAGAATTTGATGGTAACTATGCAACTTCTTTTCCTGAATAAAACTGAAATGTTGTTCATGGCAGGTCAGACGGACAGAAGCTTATACTTATTGGATTCAGTTTCCTAACCAAAACAGGAAAAAGAGGAAATCCAGTTAAAAGTTAGAGAAATGTCAAAGCTTCCAAAAACTAGTAGACAGCAAGAGAACCCTTTACCAGCATCTCCAATACAAACATACAGCTTTGCAGAGTTTCACTGGTGACATAAAAGGGATGACTGTCAGAAGGTCTCTAAAGAGGCTAAAATAAGTAACTAATTACAAATAAATTAATAAAAATTTAATAGTGTTCTCAAACAAAAAAGCTGGAATCTAACTGCCTTCCTCTTGTTGCATGGGCATGGCACATCCTTCCTTGTCTGATGGAGAAGGAAAAGAAAATAGAACCTTATATTGCCAAGGGTATGTCACAAGCCCTTTTCTGGTATATTAACGCCAACTTTATTGAAGGTGCATCCACAAGCAATACATCTTTTCACAGTAAACCAATAGATGGTGCTCTTTAGCTGTAGAATTATGTAATTCTGAGCTAAATATTGAGCTCATATGTATGGAGCTACTGCTATAGCTGTCTATCAAAAAAGTGATTTAGACCACTCCATAATCTCATGCGTTACTTTGCTATAGACCTTTCACAATAAGGGTAGTAAGATTAAGACAGATCTCTATAAACAGGACAGGAAACATACACATCGAAATACTACTGTTTTGAATTATACCTAAGTGCTTGGACTGGTTTATTTATCTAAAAAACACAAATTAGTATTATGACCCAGCTATTATAACAGTTATTCATTAACACAGAAGTAAGAAGTGAGCTTCAGATGACTCCAGGTACTTACGTCAAATTGTATGCCAAGATTATAGCAATTCATTATTGCTGCTTCCAAATCACTCTCACATCCACATACATTTTTATGGCCTTTCACTAGGATATTGATGTGATTTATAAGGAAGTCAGAAAAATCTTAAAGGTATTTTCAAATAGTGTTAGGAAATTAATTTGGACTAAAATGTATGAGGTGTAGTTCATTCTCATGTATTGGCAAATACTGACAAAAGCTCAAAGGATAATAATTTTAGGTTTAAATTGAAGCACAGTCAGATAACATCAGTATTGTAAGGTAAAAGAGGAAAAAATAAAGTTTAAACAAAATATGTTCAATATTAAGATTCCAAGTTAAAAAATAATAATTGCAGAATTATTGCTAGCATCATAATCACCTTTCATGCAGAATGTAAGAGTCTAAGAAAATTTTGTCAAGTAAGTTTTTAATCTTGCAAAAATTATGGCAAAGCCACATTTACATGAAAAAGCCTGAATCAGGCCTATCTACACCCACGTGAATTGTCCAGCTTTACCTAACCTGCAAATAATAAAATACTCAGTCCAAATTAAAAACAAACAAACAAAAAAAACAAACAACAAACAAACAAACAAACAAAACCCTACAACAAACAAAACCCTCAGTCTCAAGGAGGAATCCTGGGACTCACTAAGGGATTTTCAAAAGGATGCTTTCCCTAAGTGATATATTCCAGATTTTACTTCAAAACAATGTTAATTTAGCCTGGACTTTTAAGATACTTCTTAACGCTATCTCTAGATTCAACCTGGATTTAAATTTAAGTACTACATAACTTAAGATGAAGTCCAAAGGGACATGTTCGGAAGTATTTAAAAAGTTATAAGTAATGTTCAGAAATTATGCAAAAAAACATATTTTTTTTTTTTTTTCCAGTTCTAATAATTAACAACACAGGAGCCCTTCAGACTCAAAAGATCCAGTCATTTGGTGAACTTGGAGATGGACTCCAGACATAGAAAACAGGCAGTCTTTCTGTTATGCTCCCAGAAGTACTGTTCCTGGCATTGCAAGCAAGAGCTTACCAGCTCAAGATAAACATGGTTGTCATGGTTTAACCCCAGCCAGCAACTAAGCACCACGCAGCCGCTCACTCACTCCCCCCGCCCCAGTGGGATGGGGGAGGAAATCAGGAAAAGAAGTAAAACTCGTGGGTTGAGATAAGAACAGTTTAATAGAACAGAAAAGAAGAAACTAATAACGATAATGATAACACTAATAAAATGGCAACAGTAATAACAAAAGGTGAATGAGAATGGTTCCTGGTGCATGCTATGGTACAGAACGTGCCCGGACATTGCTTAGGTGTCCTGGGGCAACTGTAACAAGCACAATATGGATGAGCAGCAGTCTGTATTCAGGATTGATCTGTGTTTTATTCTGAAGCACAGATATACTCTCTGTGGAGAATAAAGCGTGCTTTATCCTAAAAAGTACTGTGGTTACAGATCAGTAAACAGCCTGTGTCAAGAATAAACACCAAGAGGAAACGTTGTTCAAGAGAAGACAAGTTTTCTTTAGAGCAATAGATACATAACAGTTATGGATAAATTTAGCTTGAAAATTGGAAGAAGGAACGTCGAAGAAAAAATCCATCAGTTTGATTAATTTCTCGGACATTCTAGCAACAGCAGTAGGGCAAATATCCCACTATTTTTATGAAAAGAACTATGATATTACGAATTATGGTGTGCTTATGAATTATGAATACTGCTTTTATGAAAAAGAACTATGATGTGGACAGCAAGACTGGATTTCGTTTGCAGATTCATATCAGTAGGTTTTGTTGACACAAGAACAGTTCACTGAAGTGGTTATATGTACTAGTAAGAGTAGAGCAGTGCAAATCCATACATCTAATTGAACTTGGGGTATGTTTGGCCAAAGTAGGATGCACTTAAATCAATTCATTCACATCCTCATGTCATCTGTATATTGACAAGGAAATATTAAAATGAAATACAACTGAATATGTTAAAAACCTTTTATCTGTGCATGAGAGCTCTGCAGTACTGTATTTTCAAGAGTTTTAAATGCTTTAATATGAAACAGATCAAATTGGGTTTTTTATTGCTTCAATATAACAAGAGTTAAAGCTTACACAACTCTGAGATTTTATATGTGCTTTTTCCTATTTCTCAGTGTTCATAAACAAGGTTCAGATGATATTTTAAGAATCAGACGAGGTATAAGCTTAAACCACTCCTACTTAAATAGGTGGGAGGTATGTATTTGCATGTATCAGTTGTATACATTTTCCTCTGTGTGTATACTTGTACATGTATTTATATATGTATCTACAGGTATATATGCACAGAAAGATCATCCAATAGTGTGTGTGTATTTATGTCTATAAACAGGTGCACACTGTTAGGTGAGTCTCTGTTTTGCAGGTCTGCAAGGGACTAAAGCTAGTGGGTTCAGATACTTTGAGAACACAAGCAGATAAACTAGTATGTGGCCGTGCTTTTGAAATTTTACTTCTGTCATGTTTTAAAGACCAGGAATATTTGAGCAGAAATGAACACAGAAGCAGAGAAAACATAATAGGTAGTTTCAGTGAGTTCAGTATGAACAGCATCTTTGTGGAGCACAGCAGATAAGGAGTCCTGGCCCTTGGGCTCAGTTTGCACAACTGGCTGATGCTTACTCTGCACCGGTATGCATGGTTTGCGTATGTCTGTTATTTTCAATTCATTGTGTCCAAATAGCATACAGACTACTGGTCTCATCAGAATAGTGGGTTTTAGCATAATGCTGATAAAGTGTCTTAGATCACGGCATAAGCATTTAGAGGTATTTGCAGTACAAGGCCTGCTGAAGTAGTTTTGGAGAACTTTCTCAGGCAAAGAGTAGCTAAGTTAGGGTGGTTTCTGCTCATGATGTTTTCTGGAGCTGTGTGAGTTACCAGCCCATCACATTCAATAAACTTCCTAAAGTAAAAACAAAACAAAACAATCTTTGACAAGGTGGATGGCAAAGTTTGTAACCTGAACTGTGTGAAAAGGAGAAGAGGGCAGGGAAGGAAGGGGAAAGAGGCCCAGAAAGTTTGGGCTGTTGCCAAAGAGGTCATTGATGGGAAAGGTTTGGGAATGACTGCTTTGCTGCAATTGTCCCCTGCCTTTCTCCCCAGTTTTCACCTCTGTGTCTTTCCTGGATGTGAACGTGGCGTCATCCTTGACAAGACACTTCACCCTTTTTTGCAGCATTCTTTCTTCTTTCGTCTTCAGCCTAAGTTTCCCATCTTCCACTATCCTTTCTTAAACACTTGTAGTTCCTTCCTCTTTGGCTTTTTGAAATCTCAGTTCATGCTTCTGTAATACTGTGTAGTGGTGCTGTTGAGAGCTGAGCTGAAATAGTCCTCAAGCATCACAAGATAAATTTTGAGAAAAAAATATGCATTTCTTCAAGCTCAAATTGATTTAATATATGCTTTCCAATTTACTTCATAGTCTCTTCTTCATTATGTTCTTCTAGTGTTAAGCTCTTTTTTCAGTAACCTTTTTGGTTAGGTATGCAAGAGGCTTTCTGACGGCCTGTCTTTTTTATCAAATACCTGTCTTAATTTCACTTTTCACAATAGATAGCTATTTCTCTTGTTTAAAATTTCTCACATTGGTTCTTTCCTCACATCTTCTGTTATTTGTCTGTCTGTCCACTCTGAATTTTAGAAAAGTGATGAATTTCAGAGAAGTGCTGAACAGTACAAGAATTTTAAAGTGAATTATACAAAGCCTAACGGCCCAAGGCTACATGTGTTACCATAGTTTCTGATGGGAGTGCTAAAGTGCTGTGAACTTCAATAATTCTCTGCCAAGAATAAGATTTATATATATTAGATTTAAAATATTTTTGAAATTGTGTGCAATTTCTGAACTAGGAAGCTGTGCAAATTCAGAACTAGCTGATTCCTTCTCCGAGTTGTTAAAACCCAGGACTGTTCTGACTTGTGCTCCTGGGCAGGATTAGGGAGAGTCCAAAGAAACAGGCAAAACTGGAACATTACATCAGAAGTGGTCACTGAAGATCCAGGCTTGCTGCTTATGCTGCTGGGAGCATATGTGCAGGCTTGGGCTGAAACTGGTTTTAAGGAAGAGAGCATTCTTCCAAGGAGCAATTGCTGTTTTCTCCATCCTACCGACAGCCAGCAGCCAGCAGCCAGCAGTCTGGCTTTCCAAGGTTTTGGTATAGTCGAAGCAGGCTTTGGCTACATTTTACTGCCCTCACAATCTAATGTACTGTATAGCTGGCAGCTTTGCCTGAGCTTAGTCTGGCTCTGAAGGTATGGGGGCATTTTTGGTAGAAATAACTACATTTAAATAAATAGGGAAAAAAATCTGATATTATTACAACACAATTTTTAAAGTTTCATATCTAGTGGTGAGTGGAAACAGATAATGTGGGTGGCCTTTCTTTTATAAGTATGGAAATCAGTCTGGGGAAAAATGCTGGCACAGTTATTCCAAAGCCTCTTTTTCCACTTAAAAAACCCCAACCAACCAACCAAACAAGAAACAACCAAACAACAAACAAACAAACAACCTGCAGCTTCTGATCTTCATCAAGAGTTGGAGTCAGGTTAAAGTTGCTATGGACTTAACTGGATGATCTGAGTTTGCAAAATAACGTTGTCAGTTTTGTAAGTAAAATAAAATGGCAGAGAGCAAATGAAGTATCAAGGTGGTGCTACTGGTTTACTTCAGTCTTTTAAGGCAGAAGATGGTTATTTTAAGTGTCGTAAATATTTTTATTCTAGTTTGTTTCCAAAATTCCCCTTTACCTAATACCAGTCTTCTGTTACCTCAGAGAATATGGTATGAGTGATGGCTGAACTTTGGGTGAAATGAGTAAGCAAAGGTAAGTACCATTACTTACTTAAAATGTGGGTTAGGCTCAGAAAATAATTTTGGAAAGCGGCTACCGCAGGGTTAGAAAACGCTGGGAAGAGAGGGAGGCGGAGTGGTGCCGTCGGCACTGGGCGAGGCGGCAGCGAGGGCCGGCTGTGCCTGGAGCAGGCCGGCTGGAGACGGAGGTGACCCAGCGCAGGCCGGGCCCCCGCCGAGGGCTGCCGTCCCGTGGGGCCGGCCGCGGCAGGCAGAGGTGGGTGCTGGTGGCAGGCTCCGTCCGTGGTTCCAGCCGCGCTGAGCGAAGAACCCAATCCAGGGTCCGACTAGGGGTTACCGTCGGAAGGAAAAGGGGACGAGGCCGGGGAAGGAGATGAGCTGGGGCTGAGACCAAGGGGTCTGTGGCAGGGCAGAGGTCCGTCTAGGCTACGGGGCCAGCGGCAGGGCTGGAGACAGGCCCTCCTAGCCCGTCACTGGGGCAGGGACTGAGGGACCCAGGCTGAGCTGAAAGAGGGCTCCTGGGCCCACGGGCAGGTAGCGGAGGCCCCAGGTGCTGCTCGGTGCCAGGCAGGCTCAGAAGGGCCTGCAGGGCCCGGGGAGACTCCTTGTCCGTAAGTGGTGGGTCCTAACTGCTCCTGCCGCTGCAGGGTGTATATGGGATATAATGAGTTCTTATCCCTATTGTACTGAAAGAAAAAAGATTGAAAAAAACAAACCGGATTTCTCCAAAGGGAAAGAAAAAGAAAAGACCACAGACAGGTTTAAAAAGATACAAACCTTCTTTCTGGTTCTATGCACAATTCCAGATTAATTGCCAAACCAAGTTATGAAATAAGGCATAATGTGTTTTAGCAACATCAATTTCTAATCTTGCTTGTTTTCCTTTATATAACCTTCTGTTTGAGCATCTTGTGTTTTACTGTTACTACTTTTACTATTAATTTCTCAATTTTTACTGGTAGAAATTAATTTAGCTAAGTTATATGAAAATACAAGACAATTAAAGAAGAATCTGGTTTTGGTTTTGTTTGGGTTTTTTTCCCCTCATACTCGTATCCTGGTCTGTTCTGTTTTGTTTAGTATTGAACTATTGGAGCATCTTCCACAAAAGCATTGGAGGATGTAGCTAGCATCTAGTTTCTTTTATTTTTCTTTGCTCCCTGTTTTCAGAGAACATTTGTTTCGGTAGTTTTTACCTGTGTTTCATAGTACACAGGAGGAAAGCAAAAACAAGAAAGTACCCTCCTACTATCTCTAGAAAATGACAGGACTGGATGGTGAAAAGAAGTCATATCCTTTCACTATTAAAAAAAAGAATATGAAGTCTTTTTAAATCGCACAATTTACTGTCAAGATGTGCTGGTTTTGGTTGGGATAGAGTTAATTTTCTTCATAGTAGCTGCTATGGGGCTATGTTTTGGATTTGTGCTGCAAACAGTGTTGATAACACAGGGATGATTTAGTTACTGCTGAGCCGTGCTTACCCAGAGCCAAGGGCTTTTCTGCTTCTCATACCATCAAAGCTGATCCAAGGGATATCCCAGACCATAGGACCTCATGCTCAGCATATAAAGCTGGGGGAAGAAGAAGAACGGGGGGATGTTTGGCGTGATGGCGTTTTTCTTCCCAAGTCACCATTACATGTGATGGAGCCCGGCTGTCCTGGAGATGGCTGAACACCGGCCTGCCCATGGGAAGTGGTGGATGAATTCCTTACTTTGCTTCGTTTGTGTGTGCGGCTTTTGGTTTCCCTATTAAGCTGTCTTTTTCTCAACCCACAATTTTTCTCACTTTTACTCTTCCAATTCTCTCCCCCATCCCACGGGGGGGAAGTGAGCGAGCGGCCATATGGGGCTTAGTTGCCAGCTGGGGTTAAACCATGACACAAGAGATGTATGAGATTCCCTGAAATAAAACAGTTTGTGGTTGTGACAGTGCAAATGCTTATCCAAGCACCTTACCCTGCTGTCATATCTGAACCAGCTTATTCAGAAGTTTGGTTGTCTCTGTTTCTTTGCAGTTTTTGGCATAAGCATCAAATACCTGGCGAGTGAAAACCCCTGTTGTGATCGGTGGAAGAAAGCACAAATATCTTTTCATTTAGTATAGATGTTAAGATAGGGAATGGGAAACATAATAGCAAGATGTTGATCCAGCTCTTAAATCTTACCGCTCTCCTACATGAATTCCAGCATACCAGTGTAATATATCCAATAATTAAGAAGAAAAGTAATTATGTTTTAATTATTCTTGATATTGTCCTTTTGCTTGTAGTGATTAACTGGAAAAGTCTTCATAATTTTATGTTAAATAGTAAAATGAATGACATTTTCCAGCTGCTGGCTTGTCTTATGCTACTGAACTGCTTCCGAAATAAGGTATACTCGTGGAGGTTTGCTTTATTTCAGTGACTGAGTGCAAGGCATGCACAAAATGGATGTCAAAGCTGAATAATTAAATTATGATTCCTTCTGTTCTTTATTAATTAGGTGAGCATGGTCTATTTCTCAAAGCCTGATAACTGCTGTCCACAGTTGCTTTTGTTCTAAGACATCAGAGATCTAGCAAAATAATGTAAAGTAAAATCTTAACAAAGCGGGTAAGATTTATCTTTGTAAGAAGCCCATTAAAATAATTAACAGTCAATATGCCAGACACATTTTTTATGTGCGTGAACCAAAGCCCTCTGAAAAGAAGACATGGCCTGACATCTTTTTGAAATTTATTCCCTTTTGGAAGGGTACTTTTCACATTTAGGAGGAAATGGAGAGATTTGATTGTTTTTTCTCATTTTTCTGCAAATTCTCTAAGATAAATTACAGCAGTTGCTTTTTTGTATGTTATAACTCTGTGGGTTTTTGTGGACACTGTTTAAATGACTGAATAAACCAAATGAAGAATTGATACAGATAGGGAAAGAAGTCAAATGCTTTTAAAAACTTTATTTGAGATCATTAACTTCACAGGTCAGTATCAGCTGTGTAAGATGTGATCCAAAGTTTGGATGAGACATTCATGATTTGTGTATGTAAATTCATTTTTTCTGTATTACACAGTGTCATAATACTAAGGAAAAAATAGTGTGCATTTAATTTCCCTGCAGAAATACACGTTATAATATCTTTGTATTTTAGTTTTTACATATGGAAGAAAGAGGAAAGAAAGAGATGTATAAAACCCTCTGCTGCTGCAGTTTAAGGAAAACTATGCCAAATGTAGGCATTTTTTCTATTCTAGTGAGATTCTTAAAAGACATTAATGTTATCTGGGTATTTTTGCTTAGAATACATTCCTTGTAATATACTCCTTGCCATATACTGTTTCTTTGCAAAGGGAGAAATAGAGAAGAAAATTAAATGGAGGAAATTTGTGTTTCTTGGAACTATTTCAACCATTGGATATATTCTCAAAGCATATGTATGTATGTAAATATAAAAATTAGTCTTACACGTTTTCATCTTCCATTTCAAAGCATTTTTTTAAAAAGTAAGATTAAGACATGTTTTGTAGTAGTTGATATTCCTTGGAAAACAATTTTTATCAGAACTAAATCTCTTAAGTTTTCTGTGAAAATTTAAACAGGAAGATGAAAGAAACATTGTTTTGATAATGTTGATTTGGTTTTGTTTGGTATAATTTCAATACGGAAAATATTTTTGCAATTTATTAACGTATATATTATATACAGATTGCTATATATTATATTCAGTAACTTAAAATATCCTGAATGGATCAAACCACAAATTCAAATGAATTCATTTGTTTGGAGCCAAACATACCGAAATAATGTGGTTGCTTTTTTTTTTTTTTTTGTTAATTTGGACA
>JAVJGG010000017.1:5958183-5980313 GCA_035590195.1 Aviceda cuculoides | reverse complement strand
CGGGTGGCTGGAGATAGGATGAGAGGAAATGGCCTCAAGTTGCAGCAAGGGAGGTTTAGGTTAGATATTAGGAAAAAAATCTTTACCGAAAGGGTTGTCAGGCATTGGAACAGGCTGCCCAGGGAAGAGGTTGAGTCACCATCCCTGGAGGTATTTAAAAGACATGTAAATGTGGCATTTAGGGACATGGTTTACTGGTGGACTTAGCAGTGCTACGTAATTGGTTGTACTCAATGACCTTAAAGGTCTTTTACAACCTAACCTATTCTATGATTCTATATAACATGAAATTAATTGAACAACTTAAAGAAGGTTTAGAAACAGGAGACATATAATTAATATTACTATTATATAATAAAAATAAGGCATATAATATAATCAATTACTATAATATAATATCTCTTATATACATATTTTTTATATATATATATATATCAGATTTTTTTTTCCTCAGCATTTAAATGCTACTTGTTGTAGCATTTCCACTGCTTTACTTAAAAAAAGTCCATCCAGTTTTTACTTTAATCATGCTGGAACTGTTTCTAACTTTGTTGATATGTCTGGAGAGGCTAATCCAGACCTATTGTACCATACACTAAAACCACTAAAGAATCATCAGTCTGAAATTATTTTCTTTATTCTCGCTCTCTTTCTAGCTTTTGCAGTGCTCATATATAATTTTTCTATGCTCTTCACTAGGATAATATTTGGCTTATTTTACAGCAAATATTCCTTTAACTGAAAAAACAATTGTAATTACCAGACCATGCTAATGGAATATGTGTCTTCTAACACAGAATTACTGTACAAAGCTGTTGATGTGATGCCAGATACAATAAAAGGGAGCAATTAAAAAAAAATTTCACATTTTAAGATGATACACCTCTAAACCATTAGTTTTAAGTATGGAACAACCTCACATTTAAACACACAGCTGATTTTAGCAGATTACAGCATGCACTACATTTAGCATGGCTCTAATGTCACTATGGTAACTGTCCTGGATTAAATATAGCTAAATGTGTAGCTTCATTCCAAATTATCCAATAATCCTTTAAACATTTTTTATAAATTTCCCATAGCTTCTCTAAACTTTTACCAGTGATTCTGTACTGATCCTATATTGGTGTCAGTGATACCAGTAGTGTTTAATATCTTCATCAATGACATAGAAAGAGGGATCGAGTGCACCCTCAGCAAATTTGCAGATGACACCAAGCTGAGTGTTGCAGTTGACACGCCTGAGTGATGGGATGCCATCCAGAGGGATCTGGACAAGCTCAAAAGGTGGGTCAATGTGAACCTCATGAAGTTTAACAAAGCCAAGTGCAAGATCTTGCACATGGGTCAGGGCAACCCCTGGTTATCAATACCAGCTGGAGGAATTCAGAGCGGCCCTGCTAAGAAGGACTTGAGGGTACTGGTGGATGAAAAGCTGGACATGAGCCAGCAATGTGCTCTTGCAGCCCAGAAAGCCAACCGTATCCTGGGCTGCATCAAAAGCAGCATGGCCAGCAGGTCAAGGGAGGTGACTCACCCCCTCCACTCTGCTTGGTGAGAGCCCACCTGCAGTACTGCGTCCAGCTCTGGGGTTCTCAGCACAGGAAAGACATGGACCTGTTGGAGCGGGTCCAGAGAAGGGCCACAAAAATGATCAGCAGGCTGGAACACCTCTCCCATGAAGAAATTTTGAGAGTTGGGGTTGTTCAGACTGGAGAAGAGAAGGCTCTGGGGAGACCTTATAACAGCCTTCAGTACTTAAAGGGTGCCTACAAGAAAGACGGGGACAAGCTTTTTAGCAGGACCTGTTGTGATAGAACAAGAGGTAATGGTTTTAAACTAAAAGAGGGTAGATTCCAACTAGATATAAGGAAGATTTTTTTTTTACAATGAGGGTGGTGAAACACCAGAACAAGTTGCCCAGAGAGGTGGTAGATGCCTCATCCCTGGAAACATTCAAGGTCAGGTTAGATGGGGCTCTGAGCAGCCTGATCTAGTTGAAGATGTCCCTGCTCATTGCAGGGGGGTTGGACTCGATGACCTTTAAAGGTCCTTTCCAACCCAAACTATTCTATGATCCTAGGAACATATAATAAAACCTTAGCTTTTAGTGATTAGAGTTTAGCATTATTAAAAAAAAAAAATCTCCAACCCAAAAAACAAATATCACAGAAAACGAGAAAAATGTTTAGACTGAATTCTAGGAGAAATAAGATTCTTATGATATCTCCAATTTCCAACGTAATGCTGGTCAACACCATATGAGGTCAATGCAGAGTATATTTCCATTGCTTTCTGCTCATATTCTTCTGCATTGCCTATTATCAGAAATCTTCCGGGAAACAGATATATAGATGTGACTCTCTGTAAATGTAAAGTTACTCCTATATCTGCATGTTCAATTCAGTACTAGATTAATTTCTTGCAACAAAGTTGCAATTATGTTGTTGGGTGTCTACTAGAGCCTAATACATGAAATTAAATGGACAGATTTTCATGCTCTGCTGCAAGAATCCATCAGCTCTTCCCCTTCAAGAGTTCAGCTTCTGGTCCTTAGAGCCCCTAATAAGAAAACATTGGCATTGATGACTGTTGTGCATGTTTGTGCATGAGAGAGAGGCAAACAGGGTACTCCCATATTGTACTCCCGACAGACATGAGCACTTGATTTGATATGAAGCTGCTTCTCTGACTGCTGTTACACAACTTTTTGTCATGTGGAAATATTAGAGTGTAATCTTGTGATACAGATCCAGAAGTATCTTCAAAACAAAGTTTTTACGTATTTGCCAAGCATGGTTGCCACACTTTTTTATTTTCAACAGATCAGATGCCTCCTAGAACTTCACATTTATTAATATATTGTACCACCTAGCCTGTTATGACATTAAAATAATAGTGAGATTGCTTCAGATCTCCAGAAAGGCATTCTGAAGAACCATCAGTCATCTGTGAGCAGCAGATCCATATTCTTTCTAGGCTACATTTTATAGCAATGGTGCATATGTCAAGCACAAGACATTCTCAGAGATGAAAATAATGAAAACCTGCATGTGTAGCATGCAGAGAAATCATAATACAAACTGTTCTGCAATTTAATCTATTCCCATAGACAGAACTGTCATCTTTTATTTAGTACAGAGAATGTAGATTTAGTATTATAATTATGAAGCCCTAATATTGCTAAGCAAACAGTTTTAAGATCAGCCAACATAAGATAATAATACTTGCATACATGAGTACATGTAGCAAGACTGAGTTAGAGCCTGTTTAGAATAAAATAGCATCTATTTGCTCTCTTTATACTCCTGTTTAACTGTGAGGCTGAGCTTTGCCCACCACTTTCATTGCTGGAGTACAGTATCATGATAAGCCATTCAAGACACATCAGAAAATGTTCACATACCAAGTTCAAATACGTAACATCAATAAACGCTCACTGCTAAGATACCTTACAAATATAACTCTCAAACATGGAGGAAAATAAAAGGAAGGATCAAGATTTGGAAAGAAGCAGAATCAAACTACTACATTTTTTTTCAGTTCTGGAGGGTGAAAGGGACCAAAGGAAGATGCATAACAAAATGGTCATTACTAACAGGTAGAAAATACCTCAAATATCTTAAATAACCTTTAATATCTTTTCACAATACTCACTGGAAAAGAAAAACAGAAACTTAGATCTTTACAAGATCTCTGACTTACCATATTGATGGTGCTTCTGTTCCACTGATCTCTAAGAAGTCATATCCTTCTTCTAACTGGAAGTCAGTAAAGACCAAAGCAATAGTATCTCCTGGTTCAGCCAATATGGTCCACGTGCAATCAGCATTATTTTCATACTCAGAAGGGAAGTGAGGACTTGAAATAGTTCCGCTTGTCCCACGTAGTGTCCCTCCGCAAGCTCCTTCAGCTGAAGAACACAATATCAATCACTAGTGGAGCTGCACTTTAAACAAGTGAAGCGTCATTGTTGTTTCTGCCATTGCAAACCCAGCTCTTCCCTTCTGTACGTAGAGTACCCACAAATATTTGCATACAGAGAAACAAAATACTATCCAGGTGAACAGAACAGAACATTTTCTGGCCTTTAAACTGCAGAGATTTTCGGTTTGTTTTTTTGAACTTTTTTTCCTTGGTGACACAAGGCCAAACAAGGATAAGGTTAGCAGAGACATTTTAGTACAAGTTGATTTGGAAAACCTGTACTTTGGCTCTCTGAAAGTGTCCACAGAAGCCTAAGAAAGAACTGGATAGAGAATCACAGAAATACAGTTAGTCTCTCTACAATATAAATTAAAAAATATGGAACATTTATTTTCTAAAGATCTCTCTCATTTCTTATAACTATAAAAAATTGCACAAAAAATATTCCTATAGATTTAAATGCTGTCATAAACTAGGAAGCATTAATGAACTCATACTAGCCATTCTCAAGTTTTTTGTTCTGAATCAGGATGTTTACAGATGGCAAATAAATTCAGAAGGTTTTGTTGCCAGATGGACCTTCCAAGGTTCATGCATCATCAGTTAATAACATATATTTTTTTAAAATGGTTATTAACCAAATTTCAAAAAATACAGAGCACAGGAATTTCCTGGTAAGCCTGGTATGCTGTTTAATATGCTGCCAAAGGATTTAGCAGACTTGTACTCTTCCTTGCCCCATAAGATTTAATTGAAAGCTTTAAAGATATGCTGATTATTAGTAGTATTGAGTATTAAAACATACAATTAAAACAAAACAAAACATGTCATCCATATAATTCACTGGCATAAAAAATTAAAAAATCATCAACTGGCTTTTGGTGTGTTGTAATGTGGCTATGAAAGCTACTGCAATAGTAATTAAAAATATTTATGCATAGGTGGATGATCAGAAGAGAAGCATTTAATTTTTATCAATTTTATCATCTTTACTTAATGCTATTATCATTAGGTGTAGCATTGCTACATATTATGGCGCTGCGACTAGATCACTGGTCGGCCCGGACCAGGGAAGAGACCTATAACACACACAGTGTGAGCATCAACTTCCTCGTTTATTGCACAGTTAATTCTTTTTATACTAGTAAAGGTAGGCGGGATTACATATGCATCACAGGGAGGTGGTGACTAATTCTTTCTCTTTCCGTGACATCGCGAGATCTTCCGAATGTCACACCCTACAATTAGGTATTATTTGCATACTATAAGTGCATGTGGAGAGTTAAAAACAAATAGCTTGGCAAGGTGCATGGCACAAGGAACTTACAGTTTAATTAGGATAATAACTGAATAGCTAATTAAGACCACAGAGAGGGGTAGGAGTAGAGCTGTTCTTCTCAATCACAGTTGAAAGCCTGTCAGTGAAAGTGAGTTTTAAACAAGATTTGAAGGAAAAAGGATTAATTTGAATCAAAGGAAGAGGAATACTGTGGCTGGACATTAAAAAAGGGAGACTATTAAAAGAGGATAAATAGCTAATAAGGGACTGAAACAAAAGGAAAAATTGGGAGAAAGGCAGAAACATAATAATTTCTTTACCATATAAGTATTGTACAGACCATTAATTTGACTAAAAAGAGGAGAGAAAGCTGCTGAAGAGATTCAAACAGGTAGTTATCTTTACTCTTCTATATGCAAAGTAAATTTTGACATAAAGAAATGTAACATAACCTTGGCTACAAAAGCCTTATTGAGTTTCATTATTTCCTGGCACACAAATTTCTAAGAGGAGGGCAGCTCTTTTTGAAAAATTTCCTATCTTACTTTCTGGACCCTGATATTTATGTGTTCTTTTTTAAACAAAGGAGATTTAGGGGAGGGATAGATCTACACTCCTAAAAGATATCTTTTTATTGGTGAAATCAGGCCATTTCTGTAATTCCTCCCTCAATTCCTGGCTTTTTATACAGTGCATGTTGAAAGGGCCATTGTGCCTCTGAGGGATGAAAGGGGAAAGGAAGTGGAAATTAAAGAACTCATGGATAAAGCTGAGGATCAGAGTCAAAATTCCTGGTGCGTAATACATGCAAAGATCAGAAAGGAGAACCAAGGTTTGTTATCCAATAATATCTGGAATGACCCTTTTTTCTTTACTTTTTTTTTTTTTTTAAACTGCATAGCTTTCAAGCACTTGAGATCATCATCTAACCCAGCAAAGAAAAAACAAATTAACTTCATACATCCTGTGCCAATACTTCAGTACAGACACTAACACTGAGTTATTGATTTCCACTGCGGTCATCATCAGTATCAGAGTTTGAATGAACAACCAAAATCCCAAACCTGATAATTTCCACCCTGTCTTTTTTTCAGGCTTTCTACTTGTTCATATTTTGTCATAACAGTGTGGGATTGTTTTTATTTATTTATTTTTTAAAGAATGAAAATGTAAGAGTGTAAGTTCCAATTAATGATGCATAGAGGTTCTACCTGCATTCCTGAAAGGCAGCAAGCAGGCTTTTCCCACCCAGGGTAACCAGCAAGATGTGCAAAATCCTAAGGCAGACATAACTCTTTGGTACCAGCCACTTGCTGTTAAATTTTGTTATGATGACATTCTTAATGACACCATCTCCCACTGTGTTTATACTGACATTAAGTAACATGCTAGTGGTAATTACAATGCTACTCAGTGTTTCTGCTGCAGAGCCCTTGAATAAGCTTTGAGCTCTAAAGCTCTGAATTTTACAGCTGACAAGGAAGGCTTATGTAGTTGATTATTTCTGGCAGTCACATGCAAAAATCTAAATTTATACGCTGTGCATTACCAATGAAAGCCAAAGGAACTCAGGCTGCTACAGATATCTGCCCAGAGGGATGCATAGCTTTTCAATCTATTCATAACACATTTCGAACATAACATTTCGAAGAGGTTTGCAAGAAACCAAGTTAGCTTAGAAATGGAAAGGGAACATTAGTAAGGTAAGACCACAGAAGCTAACACGGACCAGAGCGTCGGTATTTTCTCTCTGACAGATGTGGATGCGTCAGGGAAAGACCACGGCAAAAGCAGCTGCACAGAATGATCTTGCCTCTGACATATTCCCCATGTTCCAGGAACCTCTGGTTTGGGGACTTCCTTCATCATAGGTGGCCCCCAGGCTAAGGCAACCAGACTGTAGAATGCTAAAATGTAATAAATCACCTAAGAGTGAGCACAGGCAGGCAGGATATGGCCACACCACTCGCTCACAGGGTAGGAGACAAAGTCTCCGGACGTACAGTGTTTCACCAGCTGGCCCCAGAGCTACCTGGCCTCCTTGGACTGATCGTCCTTCTTGGCCATGGCCTTCTCTGTGTTATGCTTTTGAGAGAGCTAGAACAGTGCTCAAGAATCTTAATGCTTCACTGTGCTTGAAGTAATTCGATAGCAGATAGTGCCTCAGGCTTCATGAATTCAAACTCTAAGTGATTAACAAATTGTGTTTTAAAATGTGCAAGCAATTAATTCCAAACACTCATGGTTATTTTCAAGTTGTAAGCAACTGCACAAAGTGTTGTTTGTATCAGCATAAATGACTACTTGAAGTATAAAGCTACAAATATTTGGATCTCTCAGTAGTCAGGAATTAAGTGCTCTGAATTTAGAGAATGTGTATCATATAAAGTACACATGCAAACACATATGGCTGGCACCACTTGACAAAAAAAAGTATATACTGTATAGGTGTACAGCTTAGATAAAACAGATAAACATATCCATCAAGTTAATGTATGTAAAAATCAAAAGAATCACTGAGGAACCATTGCAGTCAATGAAAAATCTTCCATTTTTCTTCAAACTAGAAAAAGGCATTTCACCAAAAATAACAATCTGACAATTTTGGTAAGCTGTGTTTTGCATAAATGAGATCTTGCAACGTGAGAGATGCAAGCCCTGCTAAGCAGATATCCAAGGATGGGTTAAGAACAGAAACAGGATATTACAAAACTTCCTTATTTAAATTGGTTTAGATATCTTTTGAACATTCAATCATTTTTACTGGACTTTGCTCTCCTTCCCACACAAATGCCTTCCAGAGTGCAATGTTCTGTATTCTGTATGCCTTATTTATACAAAAACTAATAAAATGTTTATGCAAGTAAAAAGTGTTTATTGCATAATAACAAAAAAAAAAAAAAAACAAAAAAACCCAACACCATTTAAAACCCATCTAACCTTTCCAAATTAACTTAGAAACTGAATTTAAATGCTCAGAATTGGCTATTCAAGTTTAGTTGATATGGAAAGGTTCTCATTTGAAAGATCATTTTACTACATTACTGTTGTAACATAACTGATGAAAATATAGCTGTGACTTAAAATACAAATTTCATAGTAATAAAGAAGTTTTTTCCCGTTATGTCATTCATAGTCATTTTGTTACCTCTTTATCTCTAGCAACAGAATAGATGCAATTAAAAACTTGAGTGATCTTTTATAAATCATCATCAAATGACATATTGTCATTTGGAGTCACATTTCATAAGTCTTATCAATTAAAGAAAATTGCAGCTTTAGAGGGTTCTAAATGAACCATAGGCATACATTATCTAGCATGCCTTATTAAAAATACCACTGAAACAGTTCTTTATTTATTGGGGCTGGACAGCAGCCCCGCAGAAAGAGATCTGGTGATTTTGGTTGATGGCAAGTTGAATATGAGTCAACAGTGTGTCCTGGCGTGCATCAAGCACAGCATAGCTAGCTGCTCGAGGGAGGTGATTGTCCCACTTGACACTGCACTGGTGCAGCCCCACCTCAAGTACTGTGTGCAGTTTTGGGTGTCTCAATACAAGAAGGCTATCAAACTATTATAGTGTGTCCAGAGGAGGGCAACCAAGATGGTGAAAGGCCTCAAGGGCAAGACTTATGAGGGGCATCTGAGGTCACTTGACTTGTTCAGTTTGGAGAAGAGAAGGCTGAGGGGTGACCTCATTGCAGTCTACACCTTCCTCAAGGGGGGCAGTGGTGGGGAAGGTGATGATCTCTCTCTGGTGACCAGCAATAGGACACGAGGAAATGGAATGAAGCTGCGTCAGGGGAAGTTCTGATTGGACATTAGGAAAAGGTTCTTCACTGAGAGGGTGGTCAGTCCCTGGAACAGGCTCCCCGGGGAAATGGTCACAGCACCAAGCCTGTCAGAGTTCAAGGACCATCTGGCTGACACTCTTAGTCATAGGGTTTAGTTTTAGGTAGTCCTATGAGGAGCAGGGAATGGGACTCAATGATCTTTATGGGTCCCTTCCAACTTGAGATATTCTGTCATTCTGTGATTTATTAAATTCTTTATTAAATAGCATTTTTCTGTAGTTCATTTGTGAAAAAGTAGATTATTGTACCTTATTTAATAAAATTCTTCATTACAGAAAACGTATCTATGAAATAATCATGAATGATTACTTTCACAGATATATGCTTTGGATATTTTGGAAATAGTTAATATGAGGAGTTAGTTAAATGACTTTTTGAAATAAGACTTTAAAATTACCATTTTAAAATGTCTTACTGACAAAAACCTAAAAACAAGCCATAGTATATCAATGCCAAGTTTAAAAATAAATTTTAGTATGTCAATGCCAACTTTCAAACTGCTAAACTGCCAGATTCATAAAGACCAAAAACATCGCTAAGTGTTACAATGGTATAGCATTACACATTCATCAGACAACTCATTGATCTAATCTAGTTCCAACTGGCAGCCAGCTCTTTAACCATCAAAATATTCACCTCTACTTGCTAATCTTCTTTAATATTTCAGGTTTTTATAGACTTTATTCTGAATAGGTAAAAGCCAACACCTGTGCTTCTTTTCTGCATTTTAAAAAACAGAAACTTGTCAGAAGGTTGTGTTTTTCTTCCTATCATCACTTGAATCCAGATGTACTGCATCCCAGATAAGTGCTCTAATCAGTTTGCCTCCCTTTCTCAATTTCTTCTCTTGCTGTTGATCAACTTCACATAAATTAAATACTCATTAGACCATACATCAAAGATGAATTTTCTTTCTCTCTGCAGGGTTTTCAAAGGACACTTCAAAATAATTTGGATTGCTCTCTAAGTAGAATGGGATTTATTTTGTTAAAATTTCAGAAATTATTGTGGTTTAGGAAAATACTGTCTATTTTACATATATTAAAATGTCAGAATTCCCACCTCAAGTTAATAGTATGTACAAAATAGAAACGCAGAAATTGTTGCAATTTGTTTAGGCACCTGCGGGCACCCATTGCAGCTGTAGCACTACTTTGAACATTTTAGCTTTGATGTTTCAGTGAGCTTGGTCTAAGGAGACCCCAGCGGGGTTGTCCCGTAGTTACTTGCCCTGACAATATCAGACTCAGTGGGGGAGGTCTTGTACTTCCCGGGGCTTGAGATTGGTCCATTTTTTCTTTGTAAACGTTGTGCTTAATGAAGTAGCCTTTTACAATTCTTATTAATTCACATCAGTTTGTTATATTACAAAGATCTATTCCCCCTCCATCCACTCTGTAGAGGAAATCTGATCTATGAGTCAACAAAGTTATACATTTCAAACAAGACAGAAATAGTGATAGACAAAGTATTTGCTAACCTGGCAGAAAAGTTCAGCTATTAACTGATAGTATGTACTTGAGCAAACTTAAAATCAAAACCCCAGCTCTGAGACCTTTTTCATGCAAAAACTTGGTCTTAAGAGAAGATAGCTAGATTAAGTAGTTGAAAAATTAATCAACAGTCTGTAATCTCTTACTCTCCCACAGAAATAAAAGATCAGTATTCCGGATATCTTGTGAAGACTCTCTTCTTTTTCAATTAAATATACTAAGCTTTTTTCCAGTGATATGATAACCCTTCACTTGAGAATATATTTTTTTTAACACTGATAATGATCCCTTAAAATAACAGTCTACAACAAATTAATAGTAAAGACCTAATTTTGAAGCAAAAAGAGAAAAGGCTGACTTGTTTGAGGGCAAATTAATGACTGTTGCAGATTCCACATATTTTTTTTTAATAATTAGGAAAGTTAATCCAGTTATTCCCAGAAGTCTATGTGCAGTTATGAAACCCTTCATCTTTTTATGACTGCCCCTGAGGTTTGTTTTTAATTTTTAGTAAATCCTTATATCTTCCTCTGATGTTAACTTTGCTTGTGTTCCTAATGGTCAGACTGAAGTCCTCTTTTTCATTCTTTGACTTTACCCATTCTGGGTACCTTCACTATGTACTGTTCATCTCATTTCTCACTTCTTGTTTCTGTCTTCCAGGCACCTTATTGCACAGATCCAACTTTGACCTGGCTTATTGTCTTTTTTTTATCGGATCCCTCCATACCTACTGACACACATTAGAACAAGAAAATATAAACATAACTCTATGTATGTGTAAATATATATATATACTTATACATACACAGACATTTATAAGAAAGAACACTTGTAGCTGTGTCCATATCTCCATTGGGTGTGATCTAATCAGTCCTGCACTACTGTGTAAGAAGTCACACAGTATATCCTATCTGCTCTTCCTGAAACACTTCTCTGACTTCTTATTTCACCAGTCACAGTGAGTTTCATTCAAATGTCATGTCAATGTAAACATTGCAGCAATTCAGATTATTCTGAAAGTGAACAAAATTGCTCAGGCAGAAATCTGCCACGTTCACTCTAAAAATTAGATTTGGGAAAATATTCTCACTGTATCATGTAATGCAACATCAATAAGCAGAATTGTTGGGAAACTTTATTTTTCTTTCCCTTTATTTTTTCTATTTTTTTTTTTTTTTATAAGCATGGATAAATTATAGGATCAGGACATCTTTTTCTCCTCTTTAAACCTATAAAATCATATTTGCCTGAACCTCAGAGGCTGATAAGAAATTACATCAGAGAACTACTTCTTACCTCAGAATGTATGGATAACACCAAAAACATCAATTTCTCCTTGCTAGATGTTTTAAAAATATCAGCTCTGAATCTCTGTATTTAGTTTATCTTACTCTATATGGAATCATAAATTCTACTTGTTTTCTCCCATTATCCATTCTAACACCTTCTTGATTATATATTCTTCACCAAAGTATTTCTCCAGTAATATTTCTTAAATCTGGAGCCTGATTAATTATTACTTGATCCTCTTGGACCTTTCTGACATATGATCTCTTTTACTGGTTTGTCTTCTTTATTTATTCTTTATTTTCCCTCCAATAATTGGGTGTCTTTTTAATGATAACATATTACATGTTCTTCCCCTCACAGCTATTTTCATCGTGAGAAAAAGCTTACCATTGTAATATCACTAATCCAATTTGTATTCCTAATGTTAGCTTCATAAAAATCTAAACTCATGCAACTATAATCAACCAGGGATTCTCAAAATTACTGAGAATTGAGAACCTAATTATACAAAGTTCGTTTAGAAGCAGTCACATATCATAAATCAGCTATTAGTGGAGTTAATGCAGAGAATGAAATTAACTTTTAAAATGTTTCAGACTTGTACTGCACAGTATTTCAACCTCAAGATAAAGAAGGCAAATGTTTTGGGTGACACTATTATGGTAGCCAAGACTGAGAAAATAAAGACCTTTTTAATTCTTGGAACAAAACCCAGAAGAATAGAATTTCAGTGGGCCATTGATTCTCGCTGTCAATTTCTGTAAGCCACCTATATGAATTTTTGCAGAAATTCATGGTAAACTTCTTGGTTAGCTTCTAATAGCAGAAAAGTCCATGGCTGCTCTTACTTACCATATGGAAAAACATGACTAAGTTTTAATAATTACCTCAACTTTTCAGAATTTGTCTTTGAACCTTTCTTTTGGGGCTGTTTTCTGTTTTGGAAGGACTGTTTTCTACTTTTTTTTTTTTTTTTTTTTCAGTTTGGAAGTTACTGTATTTTCACACACAAAAAAACATAGTTGATTTAAAGAAAACAGAAAGAAAAAAAAGATAAAACAAATGTCTTGACAGTCAAATTATCTAAACTTTCTAAAAATGCCATTGACTGCACCTTTGATTTCTGTTCACAGTTGGTTCTAAGCCATCAATGAACCTGCAGTACAGTCCAGCTCCAGCACCCTCCACGTGGCTATACTTTAAGGAGAGAACCTCTGAAACTGAGTAGCAGCTGGAGAAACAAAACAGCCAATACAAGAGTCAATGCTGCCTACATCTTCCTGAAGGCTTAGTAATTCACTAGGAATTTTTCTAGCAGAAACAGCATTTGTACAGTTAGATAATGTATAAATTACTGGGCACCAGCTTCTTAATGCTTCTGAAAATATTAAGCAACAAAACTGCAGAAAATAGTAAGTTCCCAGCATCAGCAAAGCTAGAGAAACATATCCTAGAGAACAAGTTTATTATGATTTTTTAGTATATAAACCATGTAGCTTTATTTAACTCTGCTATATTATCTTGCATGGATGCTATGAAATTAGTTTATGATGACAAGAAAGAAAAATACCATCTCGAAACAAAACTGTAACAAAAAGTGCTTTTATGGAAAAGACCAAGGTTCTTAGAGTAACAGTAGTGGAACATTCCTTGCTTGAAGACATAGTGAATGGAAAGGGCTACCTCGTGGCATATGTTCCAGTCTGATAAAATTAAATAAAATAAGGAATGTCTAAAATCCCTCATCAAATCCACATTCCACATGAACTCTAAAAATCCACTGAGGCAATGGCTCAGCTCACATAAATCATTAACTGTTAAATAACTTTTCTGTTGCGGTTGTCATTTCTTGACAGAAGGTACACAGAATTCTCTGGATTTCATGTAAGTTCTGCAAGGGGTTTAGGACACTGCATGAGTTTTTATTAATAGGTTAAATTCACAGTTACATTGATGAACAAAATTTCAGTCCTGTTAGAGACATTCGTATGCAGCGAATACTGCCAAAATGGGCAGTATCTGCAGAAACAGCACAAATATTTAGTAGACACTGATGACACCATGAAATTACGTGTATATTTTTCTGAAACCTGTTTACTACTCATATTAGAAGGAAAAAATAAAAACAAACCCACACAAAACAACATCTAAGATCAGGCAACTGAAAGGTTAGAAAATTTTTGTTTTCTTCCTGTTTTTGAAGCACTAGTAAAAGAAATCTTTGTGGCATACTGATTGAAATCAAATACAAACAACAGACACGACCCAAAACTCTGCTGGTTTTTTGGTTATTAACTCTCACATTTGTTTTGGAGCACAGAAATTTCTAAAATATTTCTTTGCTGTGAGGAATTACATTAAGAACCTTCAGTCACAAGAAACCTTTACAAATTATAACAGAAGACAACAAATACCCTTTGTTGCTCATCCACATGGGTACCAATAATAGCGCCAAGGGAGAATTTGAACAGTAAAGGGTGTCCAGAGGGCTTGGGATTAGGGTGAAAAGCACAGGAGACCAGAGGGGTTCTCCTTAATGCAAGAGGAAAAGCTCAGGCAGGAGCCTGAGCAGATTCCTGCAGAACAACACTTGACTAAGCAGCTGGTGCTGGGCAACAGGCCTTTGACTTCTTTGACCACAGGATCATCTTCAAGGAATAAGGGCAGCAGGGGAGACCTGGGATCTGCCTGGCTGAACAGGGCAACAGGTTTGCTGACCTAGCAAGGAGAGCTCCAAACTAAGTTTGTCAGGGATGCAGGCCAAAACCTACAGGCCCAGGGTAGAACACATGGGATGGGGCAATGAATGTTTCTCTCCCTCCCCCTCAGAAAGCAACATGACTGGAAGCCCAGTTGAAGTGCCTGTACACAAAAATATGCTGCATGGAAAGCAAACTGGACAAACTGGAAGTGCACATACAGTCACACAACTGTGGTGTCATCAAGATTACAGAGACCTAGCGGGACAGCTCACCTGACTGGAGGGCTGCAATGGATAGACACAGGCTCTTAGGAAAAGCAGGAAGAAAAGGAGAGGCTTCACCCTACGCAAAGTAGGTTCTTGAATGAACAGAGCTCTTCTGCATAACAGGCAACAGGCTCATTGAGCTCCTGCAGGCTAGAATGAGAAGGGGAAGCCAAGAGGGACGTCTTTATGGTGAATATCTGCTACAGACCACCTGATTAAGACGTGGTCAAAACCTTTAAACAACTAGAAGTTTCCCAAACACAGGCTCTGGTTCTCATGGGAGACTTTAACCATCCCAACATCTGTGTGGATGGCAGCATAGCAGAGGGCAAGCAATCCATTAGGTTTCTGAGTTCACCGGGAAGAATTTCTCTAATGCAGGCACTGGACAGGCCAGCTAGGTGTAGAAACAAAGAAACACTCAGGTAAGTGGTATTCAACAGCAGCTATGGTTACAATAACCATGAGTTGAAGATCCTGTGGGAAATGAGGAAGACAAATAGTAGAACCAGATTTCAACTTATTTGCAAAGTGGTAGACAGGCTTTCATGGGCTGATGTCTTGAAGGGCCAAAAGGCACAGAAGAGCTTGTTTGACTTCAAAGGCAGCTTCCTCAAAGCTCAAGAATGATGCATATATATATATATATATGTACATAAATGAATAGGCATAGCAGGAGGCTGCTTGGGCTGAACAGGAAATTCCTAACTGAGGTGTTTTAACTGCAATGCAACCCGGCCCCGCCCCCCCCCCCCCCCCCAAACGATGTACAAAATGTGAACGCAGGAATGAGCTACCTGAAAGGAATATAGAAGTGTTGCTCAGGAATGCAGATATAGAAGAAGGAAGACCGAACCTCAGACTGAATGAAACTGGTGAGGAATGTGAAGAACGGTCATACTAGAAACCATTCTATAGGCATATCAACAACAAAAGGAAAATGAAGGACATGGTGCTGCTGCTGCTCAGTGTGCTAAGTGACCTTGTGAGGAAGACATGGAAAAGGCTGAGGCACTCAATGTCCCCTTTGCTTCTCTCTTCATTAGCAAAGCGTGCCCTCAGGCCTCCCAATTCTCAATAAAATGGAGAAGCTTTGGGAAGAAAAGTAGTAGCCACAGCACAGGAGAAACAATACAAGAACTTATAGAAGTAAATAGGATATGTGCATACTTAGTTGTATGCACCTAAGAGTTCTTGGTGTGTCACAGTGTATGGCTGCTCTGTGTCATCTTTGAAATGTTATGACAATCAAGGGTGATTCACAATGACTGGAAAAGAGTTAATTTTTCATTTCTCATTTAAAAAAAAACCCCAAGGATCCTAGGAACCTTGTATCTGTCAAGTTCCCCTCAGACCTCCAGAAAATTACAGTGTGTTTATGAAAACCATTCCCAAGCACACAAAGGACAAAAAACTGAACAGGGACAGCCAGCTTTTGCCAATACAAATCATCCTTGGCTACCTGACTGCTTTCTTTGACAAAAGGATTTAGCCTGACGTTAACAAAGTTTTCACAACAGTTCCCCACTATACCACTGTAGTCAAATTGAGGGAATACAGACTGGATGGGTGGGCTATTATGTGAGTGAAAAACTGACTGAACCATCAGGCTCAGATAGCAGAGGCCAATTGTTTAAAGTCAAGCTAGTGGTCAGTGACTTGCAGCATTCCCCAGGGATTCAAATTGGGGCTGAATTTATATAATATCTTCACCATGAGTCTGCAGGATGGGATTGAATGCACCCTGACAAGGTTTGCAGGTGGCACCTTGAAGGGCTGGATTGCCATTCAGACAGGCTTTGACAAGCTGGAAGAATGATAGGAATCTCATGAAATTCCAAACCAGAAATGCTAAGTCTTATACCTGGAACAGGATCATCCTATACCTGGAACAGTATCATCCCATGCAAAAAATATTTGCTAGGTGGCAGCTCTGACGAAATGACCTGAGGTCCTGGTGAAACGCAAGCTGAGTCAGTGGCGCACTTTTGCAGCACTGAGGGCTTACCTCGTATTGGGTTGCATGAGCAAGAACATAGCCAGCAGCTAAAGAGAGAGAGTTAGGCAGAGTTCATCTACTTGACACTCAGGAGGCCCCATCTGGAATGATGTGCCCACCCTACGCTCTCCCAGTACAAAGGAGACAGTGGCATTGACAGACTAGAACAAGTCCAGAGAAGGGCCCCTAAAATGGTTAAGATGGTGAAGAACATAATGTATGAGACTAGAGAATGAGGGAAATCGATTTTTCAGCCCAGACAAGAGGAGGCTATGAGAAAATCTAACTGCACTGTTTAATTTAGGAAAGATGGAGCCAGAATCTTTTCATAGGTCTACAACAGGAGAAGAGGAAATGGATATAATCTGTAAAAAGATAATTTGAACTGGTCGTGAGAATGAGGGCAGCTAGGCACTAGAACAGGTTCCCAGAGAGGCTTTAGAATCTCCATCCATGGAGATTAAAATTTCAACTGGGCAAAGCCCTGAGCAACCTAGCCTAACTTTGAAGTTATCCATGCTTTAAGCAGGAGCTGGACTCAAAGGGATTGGTCCACCATATGTCCCCTTCAAAGATCATATGGTTGAAGATTTCAAGCTCCTTCCTGGCAGAAAGTTTCCAAAAGCAGAAACTTGCAAAACCATTTTCCCGGTCCTGCTGTCACATTGCTATAGCTATCCCCCATGTAAATGAAAAAAGATTAGTAGATAACATCTACCTCTGAATGTAAACTCTGGAGAGTCATTGCTTCTGAATTGTGATTACAGTTTTAAATGGTGTAGATTTTTAGACAGTACATTAGTACATTTACAGTTAGAAAGTAAAAAAAAAAAACCACCAACAAAAAAACCCTCAAAATAAATTTATTTAATCTGCTGGTTTAATATTGTCTTTATAATTTAAAGATATTTCATGTCTTCATTTTTACCTCTGCAAAAAGGAACTGGAAAATCCCATGATGCACCATTTCCAGGACTCACAATACATGTCAACATGGCATGGCCTTCTAGGATGTATCCAGAGATACAGCTATATCGGATTTTATCTCCAATGTTGAATCTGGTTCCATGAAGTACTCCTTTAGGTATCTCTCCCGGGTTGCCACAAGTATGACTAGGTAATACTGTCAAAAGAAAGAAGGAAAAATGTTACAGTTAAATTTTGCAGAATTAAGTAATAAATACTTGTCAAACAATTGCAATTAAATAATTGGGGTTATTTTCATTTTTTAAAACAGTGTTCCTTGTATAAAAAAGGTGAAATTAGGCTATGGAATGTACTTTCACAAAAGATTTCAGTTGGTAACAGACATCATGACTTTCAAAGCTAATTTCAAACTCATTTCTTGGTTTAACACTCCTTCAGTGAAGTTCTTTACAGATCTATTTTCAAACAAAATATCCTATAAATCTTGCTGTTTCTCCCAAAACTCTGAATGAATTAAAAGAAGGTTTTATTTAATTAATTTTTTTTTGTAATATTGCAAAAATATTCATACAACATCATTATGGATACAGGCAGTAGAAGGCACTTTATGTACAGTTTTCGTTTTGCTTGATAGAATAGCAATTTAAAAGGATCCAATAATTAACTGGTCTCTGACAGTAAACTGAAGTCTAAAGTATATTAAAGAAGTTTGATTTTCTGCTTATTTTCAAATTACTCCAGGTTCTAGAAAATAAATTAAGTCGCTCTGTTAATAGAAACAGAAAATATGAGGGAAACAATGACTAAGCAGTAACATTGGGCTGATATGAATGGACATACTTATTTTCTTTTTTATTGCAGAAAGTTACTACCATTTGTAAGCATTAGTTATTTGGAAGAGATTGTCTTAACTTGTTATCAGTTTAAAGATGATACTCTTCCACCCAGGAAAAGCAAAAGTGTGTGTTGTGGAGGAGGAAAATTGAATTGTTTTTGTTCTCTATCTCATTCGAAAGTTATTAATGGCATGCCATTCCTTTCATTGAAGTAGTACAAATTAAAATTGTTTAATTTCCTTTAGAGCAGAACAAATAAGTGCAGGAAGCTGAAATATGTCATGAACAGAGCACAAAAGATAAATGTGTTCATCAAAGAAATGGTGGTCTGAAATGCTTACATGTAATTCTGGTATCGTTTCAGAAACTGCACGTTTCATGGGCAAATTCTTTCACTCTGTACTTCGCTCTTACCTTACTCTACCCATCTGCAGAATAAACATAGCCATACTAACCTCACTAACCTGCATGTTGAGAGGATTAATTACTCAATACATGCACATCCTCAGAGTGTTGTAAAGCATTATATCAATATATCAATGCTAATTAAGCCCCATTATACCATGTAAGTTCAATTATTGAATGCACACCCTTAATTCATTACTCAAACAGTTAGTCACACTGGCATTTAAATGATCATAATTACACTTAAGTTACAACCCAAACTACATAAGAAAATTTTGAAAAGGCAAAAAAAAAGGCTAAAAAAATTAAACGAACACTTTCACTTACAACACCCTTTTATGAGAAAAATGCCAAAATCTTCTATAAATATTAACAAGGTAACAAAAGCCACATAACTCTCTAATGAATGATAACTTAGATGAATGTTCTACCAATGATGCAGATCAGAGATCTAAGATTTCTGTGCATTAGAGCAACTACTTAAGGTTGCTGAGCTAGAAGCAAACAATATGACACCCACACTTCTTTTGTGCTGTTTCAGCAGCCTTAATAGAATAAGATATTTATTTGGATATGCTCATTCGCATCGGAAAGAAAGTCAGTGTTTGATTCACATATATGAGAATGAATACATATAAAATAAATAAAGTGATTTTAAGACACTGGAATAATTAGAATAAAATAAAGATACTAATTTACATTCCAAAAAGCTGGCAACAACGATCCACTATATGCTACAGCATACATTGCTATATGCTATTATATGTTCTACAGCACCATTAAAAATGCTACCTCTCTCTTGGCAAATTTCCCCCTTTTGCTGTTTTAGTCATGGTAGGTTAATATAGGTAATTTTGCAAGACAAGTCAAGCAAATAAAAATTTGTTACATGCTTTGACACAGCAGAATACCAGCAGCTGAAACAAGAATCTCTCTTTCTGTTATTTTTGAATTAAAACATTTTTACAAAACACTGTAATATGAAGTAGTTTCCTCATAAGATCTAGTGTATGCAGCAAGATTTATACAATCCCAAACTCGGTATTTATTTTTATGAGTGGGTGTGCTATGCAGAAAAAAAATGCATTATTCAAAGATACTATGATTTCTGATAAACTGCATTGCCAAGGAAAACACATCATAGCAAATCTAGGTCTGCCATATACATGATAACTGGTACTAGCTAACTGTTGAAACTGTATTGCAGCCAATCAGTCTTCTGTGTAAAGGTCTCCTACAATATGTTTTTCTGCCTTTTCTTACCACTACATCTGTCAAGAACCCCAGAAAAAAAATGGGACCTGGCATACTGAAACTGGCATGCATTTTACCACAACCTCCTAAAAAACAGTAAAAGATGAGTCATCTGAGAATGACAGCCATGTTCAATAATACATGTAATAGTTCACAGGATTTCACTATTTGTCAAGATCAAGCATTCAGCAGCATTATTTATGTGCTTTTCTAAAACTCTGATTGAAGTACATTGAGGTAGCTGTGCAATTTCATCTGCACAGACTTTACTGCTTCTAGTCTGGACCTAAGACGAATTACCCTTTGAAGGTTGCTAACGGTAACCAAAACAGTTTACTCTTCGGATTATGAGAGTTCTAGCTGACCAAAGCTATCATATGTCCATCAAGCTTTAACTTCATTGCCAAGTTTTCATTAAAAGACCCGTATTTTTCTGTAGTGTTACTGAGGTCTACTGTCAATAGGATTGAGAATCTGCAGTCCCTTCCTGGAGGAAGCTCATAGAATCACCAGTGCCACAGCATCTTTCATTATCAAGATGTTCGATTCATGAAATAATTTGATGTTCACTGTGTATTGAGAACAATTATAAACTATACTACACAGAAGCACTGAATTAATGGATTTTCTATACTGACCTAACATTACAGTATTCTCAGATAGCATGCTTTATCTCATTTTTCTTCACTCAAGTCCTTCTCAGGTTTGAAAAAAAAACAAATTACAATGTTTGGAAAGGAATCTGTTTAGTCTTGGTATTTTAAAAGCAAAAATATGTACAATGGGTTAGCCAAGCAGATCCATCTCCTGAGATTTCCTCCTCAAGAGTCTATCTTCATCATTACTACAGACATAAGAGCCTGTGTGGACTTAGTTCCTAGCACACATCAATCTGGAGCACTGTGCAGTAAGATTTATTCATGAAAATAAAACTGAAAGATAGGCCTTCCTCATACATTACCTGTATCTTCCTAGACAGTAGAACTGTTTGACAAATGAACATGATCCAAATCCAGAATGCGATTTATTAATTAGATAACATGCCAAAGGTTTTAACTCACTATTTAAACTAACTATGCACATGTTATAAATTTTTTTTTTTATAAAAGTATTCAAAACATCATAATCTATAATTATCAGACAGTGGGAAAAGGCTACACCACCGCAGGACTGGAAAACATAGTAGAGAAATGGCACCATTTTTTACAATATATGAATAATCAATTAAAGGCTATTAAATAAACTCATATTTAACAAATTACTAATTCTGAGATGACCTGTATCAGATTATTTATTTACAGAGCCTTTTCAATACTCTTTCTGAAGCTAAACTCTGTATTTATTTGCAACTCAGGCCACTTGAAAGCATATTCACAGCACCTTAAACATAGTCCTTTGCTTAAACAAAATCCTTTCCTTTCACTTACGGAGAGTTTCCTTTATTTTGTTGGATATATTAGATTTCATCATCTATGTCTTTCTATTGTAACAGAGAAATCACCTAAGATTAGACAACAGTGATTGATAATGAAAAAACAAACTATAAATATTAGCTGTCATTGAACTGAATACATTTTTTATTTACGATTTTATTCCACATCTTTTTTCTTAATATAGTAAGTAATTTTTCTTACTATGGTCATCACACTAGAATGAAAGTCTTTAAATACACAATAAAGAGTGCCTATACATTTTTCCCATGTTTACTTCAAACCCATCATGACAACTACTGGCAATGTAATGTCCTGTTTCGATAAGTTTGGGGGGTTTTTTGTTTTTTTTTTTTACTTTGGTTTAAAAGGTGTCGTGGTTTAACCCCAGCCCGCAACTAAGCACCACGCAGCCGCTCACACACTCCCCCCACCCAGTGGGATGTGGGAGGAAATCAGGAAAG
>JAVJGG010000017.1:5910414-5952738 GCA_035590195.1 Aviceda cuculoides | reverse complement strand
CCCCCCGCCCCCCCCGCCCCCCCCCCCCCCCCCCCCCCCGCAAGAGAACTGTGAATAGCATTTTCACCTTTATCCCCCCAAAATGAAATGAGAAAATTTTTCCCAACCCCAGAGTTACAAAAAATCATCACGAGAAGTGACTACTAGAGGAGTAGTACCAAACTTTTTGTCATTGGCACATGTGCACGTGCACATACACATACCCATGCAGACACACAACTAACCTTGAAAGCTTTAGTCTGCAAGTTATCTAACATCAGATATTTACATCTTTCTTAAAAATTATTTCATCAGAAATTAATTGTTTTCATTTTATTTATTCTAGGGGAGGGAAGAGTTCACTCACAGAAATCAAAACATACAAAGTGCAAGTTCATGGAATACCTGATAATTAAGCCATATTTACACTTCAAGGTGCCAAATGCAGCATTCAAGAATCTACATGGCACAGAAATGTATATACTGAAGCATCAGGCATGGCCCACTATTTATCTGCTGTCAACATTTCTGTTAAGACTGTTTTTGTTGGGTCTACTTGTGATTTTTTTTCTTAAAAAAAACCTCAAACAAACAAACAAAAAACCACACCCTTATTGGCTTACAGAAATAAAGCTGTTATGTTTGTTATTGTTAGCTGAGCAAGTAGAAACCTGTATTTTCATAGAATCCAAGGATAAGAGGAAATCTGTTCCCTGTTATGTGTTTGTTTCTGTATTTGTGCACTCATAAATCATGGCCATAATTTCCAGATAAAATACTTGGATCATATCATTTTTGAAAGCTACAGCTTTTTTGTTTTACAAGCATTTACCCAATGGTGTCTATCTGTCTCTAAGGGTGTGCAAAACTGTATTGGATTGCACAGCTATGAAAATCATTTGGGAGTATGCAGCAACTTTAAAACTCTAATACATCTTCCACATTGAGATTGATATTTTAATTTTCTTGTGCAGGTAATAATGAAAGATTGATGGGTTTTATTTTTAGTGTGTTTACTTTTATTATAAAGTATGTAATAAATGTCTTGCCGTTGGTTATAAGACCATAAAAGTCAATATTGTACGAACAATGCCAGAAAACTCTCAGGTGCAAAGGCAATCTGAAATTAAAGCTAAAACTTTCTATTTCTTCACACTTATTTTGCCTCAGATGCACTACACACTTTCCCAGATGAGCTGAGATCAGTGAGCAATAGTTCTAGATTTTACTTTTCTCTTCTTGAAACAGAAGAATAAGCAGAGCATGACAGTCAGGCCAAGGCTATAAAAAAGTATTTGAGGCTGTGCAAAATTTATAAATGGAAACTTTGCCAGATACCAGAGATCGAAAGTCATTAGTCATATTATTAAAAATATCAAAATCATATTTTCCACCTCCTCTAAAAAGTTCAGTGTGTTCTATGGTGTCTTTTGCAGTTTGTCAGTATGATCATCACAAATGTGTGCAGTAACTGCCCTTCTCATTCTGAGAAAGATCATGATGACCTTTTGGCAATGAAGGAACTCCTGTTTTCTCAACTATCCTTCCACAGCCTTACTTCCAGACTGTCAACACAAAAAATGTAATCGGAAGACTACCTCTAGCTCACTACCTCATGTATGATAACAAATAAAACCAAGCAAATACTGTTTTTTAACTAGACCACTTTTGAGGATCCCATTAGTCAAAAGACCTACACTCAACTCATTAAAATCAAATCCATCCTGTGCTTGAAAGCCCACAGGATATGAAGGTAAAAATGACAATATCTCTGTGTGTTAAACAAGGTACTTATCAAACAGAAAGATAAGTACAAGAAACTGCTAAGACCTTATGTGGAGGCCTGCATACAAATCTGATTATCCATGTTCATATAAGAGTAATTCAATCTGAAGCAGACACAGAGCAGGGCTACTAAAGTGATCCAAGAGCTAGAGAGCTTTTAAGAGGATATTGGAAGATTTTTACAGCTATAATCTGAGAAATTAAGATTAAAATGCAGTTATTATGAAGACATTGGAAAGGAAACACCAGGTCATAAGAAATATTATACAAGCTGAAGGCAAGGCTGGGACAAAAATGGAAACTCATAAATGAATTACAGTTACAAGCAGTTTGAAAATTAGAAGCATTCTAAGCAAAACATGAAGCTATGGGGCAGTTTCCATACAGTCACAGGGAGAGAGGACACTGTGGGGTGTATGACTAGTCTGAGGCTGACCTTAATTTATAAAGCCATTTTAAATAAAAATGACTCCCTGTATCTTAAGGAGTCAAACCAAGGAATGCAGAAGTTTCCTCATCTGGCCAACATAAGCGGAGACAAAAGGTCTAAGAGATCCACTTGTGCACCTCCTATCCTGTCAGCCTGCCAACATACAGACATTTGGGCCTGACATGTCTTTTCATTGAGACACTTAAAATTGATTATGACAGAATGAGAAAGTTAACCGACTTCTGATTTTACATGGAAAAGCACACTTATTTCAAGACAGAAGACAGGAATGTATCAAGCTACTATTATCTTGATGTATTTATATGATTAAACAACGTATATTGCACAATCAAGATTTTTGTATTCTTGTTACTATTAACAAAGCAGTGGAGCATGAAAAGATTCACATATATATTACTCAATTATACACAGATTTTATACACCTAGCAATCTGAAGCCTATTTTTTCCTAATACTCGTTTTTCCTGGAAACCCCTTGAAACAAGAGTCTGTCTGACCCATATTGAGAATTATGTTACTAAGATGAGAGAACAAACTTATGCTTAATGAGGGCAAGACAACAGAATACATACAACTGTACAGATGAATTGTGAATAAAAACTGTTGGAGGCAGATTTCACAAACAGATATTCTCTCTATTGCTCCCAACATTCTCTGCAATGATTGTTGCTACTAAATCAAATTGGATTTTGAACTATTAAGACGTGCCATACTAGGTAAGGACAGTAATTTTAACAGAATAAGGCATGAGTTTACTCTTTAAGTTAGAAAGTTGTAATCATGTTGTATACAAATAACCCAGATACACTTGAAATTATGTTTATTAAACACAATCAAAATGCTTTATGTTTCAGCAAAATACATTTAAGAAGAAAGATTCTTTAACTCTGAACAGATAAAGCTTAATGCAAAGTACCCGATGTCATGTATTACTCGATAAATACGAACTGTGGTACACTTTGTATGTGTGTACCAGTTTTCTGTTTTCAAGGCTAAGTACTTACAGGTCAGGGAAAACCTTATGGGACTGAGAGAGAGACAAGAAAGGAAGTAATTGCAGATTAAATTTGAAAAAATCAGCTTCAGTAACAGATACACTACTGTTGATTTAATAGAGGTTCATCTTCAGCTATCACCAGCTTGCCATCATATCTGCAGCTCCTTATTACTAACTAAGGCAATATTCCTTCAAAAAACACTATTTCCTTTTCCTTCTTTCTTTCTTTCCTACACCCTGATTTATTGTTTGTTGAGATTACAGGGAAGTCTGGAGAACAAACTGCCCCTGCACCAGGAATGCTCTCTGCTCCAGTTCAGGCACTGCCCCACTTCTGCCTTGACGGTGGCTTTTAACAAATCTGGGCCGTGGGGTCTCACAAGCTTTCTACAACTCCTCTCTTGCCCTTGATGCTTTGATAAGTGTCACTCCATTGCCACCAGAGACTTCAAACTTTATCTTGCTTACAGACAAACGTGAGGCAAATTTTTAACAGGAATTCAGTATGACATATGAGCCTCTTGTCTACACCTGTAATTGAAAATAAAAGGAATTAGGGCTTGTACTTAGGTCCTGAAGCCAAGTGGCACTGCAAAATTCATAGCCACGTAATTAACTTTTTCTTCTCATTTCCTACAGGTATGGCATGTGGAAAAAAGGCTCTGTCCTGTCCTATTCCCTGGTCAATGCTAAGAATTGTCTTTGACACAGGTTAAAACCATACCAGGAGCACGTATGGTTAAGAAACATGGATGATAGCACTGTGGTTCTCGAGCTACTGCAGTCCTTGTCCTTCCAGTTTCCTGTAGGAATGGTGAGGGTGTTTTTCCCTCTCCTAATTCAATATGTCATTTTGTTGCTGTTGTTAGAAATCCTTGTGATAACAGAAATTCAGCAGTGCCTTTTTCAACTTTGTCCCCATTTGTTCTTAAAAATTGCATCAGAAAGTTATTTGAGTTATGAGGCTTTTGTCTGGTTAGCATTTGCAGGCTCATACTTCAACAAGGACATCAAATAACCTACTCCCTCCTTCAGCAATATGGAAAAACATCAGTATAAGGGCAGGAGAAGAATCTACCATCTCAAAAGCTTTGCTATAGGAGAATTATATATAGCTTGCTGTGTGGGAAGTCCTCAGGTAACATACATTTCAATGTGCAGCTTTTCATGGACCTAAACAAAACAAAGACAGAAGTGTTTTGCACTCCACAGCTATAGTCTGTGAAAGCGAACATAGCTTTGATGAAAATATTGATTTTAATGTGAGTTTAGTGAGGTGAGAGTTTGTAAGTTTTCAGGACTCAGATGACTTCATAAGGAAGAAAGGATTCCCAAATTAATTGTTTCCATATGTCAGTGCCTCACAATAGGCAACAGAGATTTTCTATTTAACCAGCCAAGGTGAGGTAGAGAGTGCTCGGAGAGACAGAGACAGCAAATTCTGTCACCGAACCTTTGTTTACAACACAACAATATGAATTTCTGTTGCTTATTTTTAGAGCCGCCTTGTGCTGTCCTCTTGTTTCTTACAGTGGTTTACATGACCAATCTATGAAAAAGTGCAGAGAAGTGACCTGGGCTTGAAAGAAAAAAAAAAAAATCCTTCAAACACATATGTAAATGCATGTTTGGCAGGATGTTTAAGCTCGAGCAGTTAACGTCCCATCTTGAGGGGGAAAAGTATATAGATGATTGTGCAGCTGAGATGCTGGTTCAGTGTGGGAATAAGAATAAAGAACAGCAAGAAGAAAACAAATTCAGATACCAAAACGAACCACTTTATGAGAACATGATCTAAAGTTCCTCAATTATATCTGCCTTCTATAAGGCAAGTTCTTTGCATGGTAGTTAGAAAAAAATACCTAGCAAAAGGACTCTGCACAAATGGGAGGAGAAGGAGAAACAAGCAAGGAAAGAGAAAAACCCTACACATGCAATTTGACATAATGTTATTTATGGCATCCTAATTAATCAGAAAAGGAGAATTTTAGAGGCTAAATAGGCACAGCTTAAATTGTTGGTTTTTTTCTAAACTTTTTTTCTCAGTGGCACCTTCAGAACTACTGGAAACTCTGTCATGTAAGTACATATTTTAGCACATATTTATTAGCTGAAAAAATGTGGTATTTCTAGAAAAAGAATCTGTGGCCCATCATGCAAATCCATCCTTAAGTGGGGTTTTGTGGGGTTTTTTGTTTTTTTTTTTTTTTTTTATTAGTCAGTTTTGACATAAGAAACCTTAAAAGCTCCTTCAAAAGCCCTTAAGCTTGAATCATGCCAAGCTGATGTCCCTGTTCGTTCACTACGTGCAAGCACTCTGCTAGAAATCCTGCTTCACTGATGGGATAAGGAAGCAGGGGTCTAGAGAAAAAAAAGTTACTGAAATCCACTGCAAACCTAAATTAAAACAGTGTTGTGCTTGCTAGAAATGCTTCGTTTTGTTTTCATTCTGTATTAAAAGAAAATTAGTGATAAAGTTGCATGATATCCCTTTAATCAAGTAGAGGATTCAGAAAAAAAGAAACAAAAAGATTAAACCCCAAATGTCAGAGCTTTTAAAAATAGAAATTCCTGGGATCACTCTGGAGGAGCAAGATTATTACACACAGCTATTATCTTAAAGATGCCATAGAAACCAAGTAAACGTGTGCATGCATATGTGAGAGCAGTTGCTTGAAAAGACAGGTGAGATCTTTTTATTACATCAACTTTGAGCCAGCACAGAAAAGACCCAGACACAGAGTAGTACTTTCAAACCTAAGTCAGAGTGCATCTCCATCATTCAGTGGAGCAGGGTGTGAAGAGTTTCAAACTCACTTGTACTTTCAAAAAATACACAGAAGTATGGCAAGAATAGTTAAAGTCCTGAAAGCACTGCAGCCAAGTAAGTGTAGAGTTTCACCCTAGCAAATAAGCCAGTTTAGCCTTTTCAGTAACTACATATGCACTCCCAGTGCTGTGAAGTGGCTGACAGCAACTAGCTTGTATGGTTCAGCACCCCACTGTATACAGCAACGTAAACCTGGCTCTGAACTTCAGTTTCCAGGCAAGCTAACTACTTGCAGAGATCTCTCTTTTTAAAATGTAGCCATAGAGCTAAACATAGACAGTACTTACGTTCATTAACATGCTTTTACAAAAAAAAAGCTGAAAGAATAAGTAAAAACCACAACTAGAGGCATACCCGTTCAATCTTCTGATGATGACCTGTGGTTGTTCCCAAGAGAACAATGAGACTGATTAGAGTGAAACCCATAAACATTGTTTGCTAAGTAATAAAGTTGTAAGGAACTGGGGAGCAGCAACAAGTGAGTGGACAGATTTCTCAAGATGTTTCCTTTGAAACATTTGGTGTAAAATTCCCTTGAAATTTCTAAAGCACTTTGATCCTCAGGCTTGAATTTGATTCACGTTAGATCTCAGGGATTCTTAATTAGTGAAGATTTCCTATCCTGTAGTTACAAATCACGAGTCTCCTTTTTTTTTAAAACTTGCTCTCAAACTCATTTTGCACAACTGGCATTTCAGAGTCCACCCAAACTCCACCCCGCTGAATTCTATATTAGCCCAATTTATAGTTCTTATGTTCACTAATTGTCTAACAAAACCTTACTCTGTAGAGAACTAACTCTCAGGACCATTCGGATCTGGAGATGACACTAGATTCTCAACTAGCTTTTCTTAAGAAATTGTGGCTATAACTGACACTTGCAGACAGACACTATTAAATAATTTCCATGTGTTCTCCATCTCCGTAATTCTTTTGGGATTCCAACACCACCGATGTGGTAAAAAAATAAAACAAAACAAAGAAGAAACCCACTAGTTCTTTTTAATGGTTTTATGTAATATGACATTCTGTCCACTTTGGTTGCCGTTGTCTACTTTAACCCTAAGCTCAAAACAGCATATGGAACACCAGAAGGTATTTTCATCCTCCTCAGTTTTATCACAATCTTGACAGCCAAATTAGTGTTGTGGCTATTTGAACAATGAAGCCATCTGTGATGCTGATGCTGTATCAAAGGAAAAGTTTACTTTACTACAATACTTGTTCAATGTGCAGCTAAAGGAGATTGTCTGCTATTATTTGTCTAAAAGATTATTTACTGGAAGCAATGGAAGAGAGTTTAATACTGAAATTGTCCCAGAATTCATTAATTCCATGTTTGTTTCTGCACTACAAGTGTGCAAGGTGGTAAGGGTGATCTCCAAATCTGAAAAAGCCCAAGACTCTTTGACTCAAAACCCTAGAAGACTGTATGTTTCACTAGACACTGTGCTGCACCTCTACACACTTCACATACATGTGAGTCACTAGATCAGGATAAGGAGACGTGCTGACTACACTATGCAGTAAAACTGAAGGGAACTGAGGCCAGCTGGCACATTACTACCACAGTTTCTGAGCCTGCAAAACAGGATGGCTGCATCCAGATTGCCTGTTTGGAACAGTCAGTAGGCTGTACTAACTTCTGCGTCATTCCCAAGAGTCATTCAGGAAAGTGCTACTTGGCCCAAACAAAACTCATGCCGCAATCCATCCAACAACAGTACAGACGGCTGTTAGTGCCCCTGCCCATGTCCTGACAGGGGTTATGTCCTGGTGTAGATGAAGACACCAGGACAGTATTGATTGCTCACTCATCCCAGGCAAGGAAGAGCATCAGCAGCTACTGTAGCAGATGGACATTAAACTTTTGGATGGTTATGTGATCACTGGCCTATCCCTTTGCAGTCCCTCAGAGAGCACTTCATGTCTGCTTTTAAATAATTCTATGATACGCTCCACAGTAAATAGAAAGAAGCACTAAGATCAGCTTTCCCTTTACAGTGATTATTTCAGAGGAGTAGCTCTGCTGCTACCTTGGATGGAATGGGACAACCTTCTCATATACGACCAAGGAGTTTTGAGGTTTTCTTTGCAACATGTAGCTATTCCCATCTGCTTGGATATACAAAAAAAAAAAAAAAAAAAGGACAATAAAATCAGTTAAAAGTACAATCCCACAGGATAAGAAAGAACGAAGCAAGGATAAAATCTGCCCTGTACCGGTTGCAAGGATCATATCTACACAAATTCAAAAGACTTAAATAGATCAAATAAGCTTTTTTCCCCAAGGCTTTCATACAACTCTGTTGCCTGGAGACTTTAGCCTGTTGAACAGCTACCTATGGCCTTCTATGGGTTTCTGAAGTTTGAAAGGCACCAGTTCTCACTGCACTGTCCCTCTAAGGTGCAGACTGGCACATCAATTTGCTTCACATAAACCCTGGGAGAGAAAGTGATTTTATGTATCTGTCTGTTAATACTAACCTATTAAATTTTCTCCCCAAAAAGCAGTTCTGTAATCTGCCATCTGTTAAATGACAGAGAAGTGAAAGCTTTATGTTCATTCAGTAATCACGGCAGCTCTTTTTCCCTAAACCAGTTTTCCATTTATAAAGAGCCTGTCAAGGTAACATCTCAAGAGACAAACATGTTCTGCCTTCATCGTTCACCCACATTTTTAATGTGGTTCCAAGGCTGGCTGTGAAATACCTCCCAACGATATAAGAAGTCTTTATGAAACCAACAAAATACTTCAAATTATTAAGTTCCATTTCAGTATCTCTGATACGTGGCATTTATGGTTATTAGAGATCTTCATGGTTTCTGACAGTTGGAAAATTAAGTTTAGAGTTTGTTGGAACTTATTTCAGATGCTGAATGCTGAAGCAATAAAGTAGTAACGCTGTAAGAATTACTACACATTGAATCTCTCCTCAAAATATCTTCACAAAGAGCTAAAAAAATACTTTATTAAATACATTTTGCAAAACCTATTCCTATAAAACACAAGCAGTGTGGTAGACAGTTTAAAAAACTGTATCTGACACAAGTAGATAATAGCACAGATATTCTTCTTGGTCTTACATGATACACCAAAATATGAAGGAAAATTCCAGAGTTTCAATGACAGATGTGCAATGATCTTGTTGGCAAAATTAAACAGCATGGAATAGTTTATTTGAAAATAAAGCCTTTTGAGACTTTGAATCTCCCAATTACTAAACTTTTTCTCAAAACAGTGAGGTGTAGCTTCTGCATCTAATAGGATGAGATTTAGAAATCTCATGGGTTGGTTTGTCTTTTATTTGAAGCAAGTAAGTCACAATCCAGTTTCATACTTCTACTCATGCTTTTCTTTAATCATAAGTGTTTAGTCAAAGAATCCACAGTCAGAAATTCAAACTATATACAGACTAGATGTCTAAATCCAGCAAGTATAAATTTTAAGGGAATAAAATTGTTAGAAAAAAAATTGTTAGAAATCAAGGGGGCATTTTTCTTCTAGTATTTTGATTAATCTCTGCTATGTCTAACAGTCTTTAATAATACTGTACACCAAAGGTCTCCTTTTAAAAGATACAGACTCCTTTTGGGCAAAGTATTTCTGACATACTCAGGTCCAAATGAAATGCAGCTGGACAGAGAAGCAGGTCATAGAAGTTGCACTAGAATCAGTGTACTTCAGGGTAGAGTTGTGCAAAGTAATTTCTTGCAACTGATCCCCACACACCCCCACATAAAGGTGATTTAACAATACTGAGATTTAAAGTTTCTGTTGTAAGGGAGTTTGGGCATTTACGATGAAGAATTGTGTTCAAAACTTCTTCAGGGCAGCTAAATTCAGTTACGGGCACAGACTGCAACCCTTCCTACCAGCAAGCTGCCCAAGAAGTGACATGTTTCAGGTTTCAGTCTAGGGGCCCTGAGAGCATCCCTTCTCCTGAAGATCTGGCTCCTGGGGCTCAGGGTCAACTCAGACACAGTGCAGCCAAGGGCTGTCCCCTTCCCCTTGGGACATTGCCAGAGCACAGCACTGTGGGCTGATGTCCCAGCCTGGCCCTGGACCCAGGCCCATCACCGCAGACCTGTCCAGCCACCCCAGGGCTGAGCCTGACCCTGGCTAGCACCCTTGGGTCTGTCCTGCTCCCCCAGGCCCTTGCTGGTGAGGCCCCTGCCTCTGCCAGCCCTGCTGCTTCTTCATAGCCACAGTAAAAGTCTCAGGAATACACCAAATCTCCTCAATTTCATTTCTAGAAGTTAAGACGCTCATTCTATTTCAAGACAATGTAGGTTGCTTCTTACAGCCAGGGCGGTGGTTTTCATGTAACACCTGGATAATGTCGGAAATTCAATCTATAACTTTCACACCTGAAAAACTCTGAAGATACAAGTTATGAGATACAAATCCAAAGAAAACCTTTGGTTTACAGAGCTTAAAGTACCACTCTATGCAGCTCACATGCACACAGACTATGGGTGTGCTTGTGGGGAAGGAAAAAAAACAAACAACAACAAAAAATTTCCACGCTTCTAGTCACTGTTTGTTGCTTCCAACATTTCCCATGTCATCCATGAGATCATAACAGAAAGTATTCAGTATTTTTCCATATGCTGATGTGAGAAAAGCACCATTTTAGAATGAAGGAGGCAAGGCATACGGGAATAAGCACTATCTTTCATTTGATCAGCTGGTATAAATGGAAAGTATAAGGCTTGCTCAGCAAGATCCTGAATTGCAAAAGGGCTTCATACCCAAAAGTTACGCATCTTCTCAATTCTGATTTATTTTAATTACTTAGTTTAATTTCTGTCCACAAATTTTTCCTGGTTTATATTCATAGACCACCACAGGTACAACAATGCTGCCACCATAACATACTTGGTATTGACATAAGTAGGCAACATGCAAAGGTGCATTTACCTACTTCTTCCTCATACACACACACACACATGCACACACACACTTCTTTTGGGAGCATGACACTCAACAGATAATCAAGTCAATATGTGAAGCAGAATGAGAAAAAACTTATTCATAACACAGTGGTGACAATTTTGAAAAAACTTTAAAAGGAAATCTGGAATGAGATGTTATTAGACCATTTCAGAAAAACATATATATCTTGTGTCAATCAGAAATCACGTGTCAACCAGAATGGCATGAAGTGGGGTAGGGGCTGTTTATTAAACTGTAGAAATAGTGAAAAAGTGCATTAATGTTAGATGAAATGGTTAGCATGTAAGTGATACTTTGATCCAAAGTTTTCTCAACATCAAGAATAATTGGCTTTTTTTTTCTCCCTTCAATCTCACCATGCTTTTGAAATGCCTTTGAGTATTTGCCTGTCAGTTTACTAACAGCTGCAGAGGATGTGGGCAAACAGAAGATTTGACTTAACTGCTGCAGTGAATAACACGTAATGGAATCAACTTCTATTATTTCATACGATAAGATTCATTTTGTAAAAAATAAAATCTTTTTGCAGTTGTCAAACAGAAGGACTGTTCCTCTCAAGCACAGCAGTGAATGAAAATAAAGTAACAGCTACCTGTGTAGCTGTAAGGGAGAGCTCAGTAGAACTCAGATGGCTTTCACAGATGTGAATCAGGACCTCTTTTTCTTTTAAATCCAGATAACCAATGGACAGATTCATTGTGCACAGGTCCCTTTACAAGCTGGGCATATATGTACACTATGGTGATGGAAAGAAATCTTTTGCTTCCTCCTTCTAAATATAAACGGTGTAGGATCTTCCTGGGCTGACTTTTCTCAACATTGAAACTTAGTAGATCACACTTACTCTTTACAAAATGCAGAATTGTTAACTTAGCTTGTCCTGTGTTTTACATGGTATTAAACAACACAGGAAACTCAGGATTTCTTCTAGCCCTAAACAAAGTAACCTTACTGTTTCGAAATATACTGTCAAGTTTAAAATGCATTTGATGGCTTAAGCATTCACAGGAACTTAGTGCTGTAGATCACAGGAGGAAAGTTCATTTACCCATCAGTTTTACAGCTCCAAGCAAGGCAGCGCTGCATAAAAGATACTTTGTCATTCCTTGCCCTTCATACCAGGCTGATTCCTCTGCTGTTGGAGGACAAAGACATATAAGCTTTCATGGTGTACAAGGCCAGAGACAATTTTACATGGATGGAAGACATGGACAGTTTCCTGTCTCACTTACTGAACACCATTTACAGATTTTAATTGCAAAATGTCACTTTGGTAATTACACCCAGTCTGTGATATACCTGCTTAGCTAAGGTTGTGCCATTGATTTTTTTTTCATATTTGCTTTTTAAGACAGACAACTCATTTCCTCCAAGACCTCTTACCTTTTCATTTAAGTAAACAAGTAATCATACAGACAAAAAATAGAAGTGAAGCAAAAAACCTCCAAAGACTTAGGATAGTCCTCATAAGGATAATTATTTAACTTTAGCACAAATCTAAAGTGTTTTTTGGAAGGCCCCTTTTCAAGATTAGTGTTGAAATTTAATAACCCTGAAGCATTTTGTTATACACTACATTTTATTAGAGTTAGGGTAGAATAAGCCAAAGTTTCTAAGCCACAAGAGCTCTCACTCATAGTGCCATGTTTGTAAAGTCTGGGGCTGGTATTATCAGCTCTGTGATCCTCCAGCTAGGGAGCCAGGAGTTTATAGCTTTCATAGTACTATTTTTTACCCCCATTTGTCTGCCTGGTCCAGGCAAAACACTGTGGAGTCAGCAAACCCCTCGCATATAGTGCCAGGGAGGCAGAAGGAGCAATGAGTGGAGGCCAGTCATTAGATCAGTTTAGCTATAAACTTCAAATCCCACTTACCTCCTGGTTTCATGGCTCCAAGCAATGCTACACTGCTTAGGAGATACTTCAGATTTCCCCTGTGTTTTCATTTGCTTTTCCCTTGCCTTTGTCTTTTTTTTTTTGGCTGCTAATTGTCTAAATTCCTCAGCACAGAGATGACTTCCTCTTACTCCTGTTCATTGCACTGTGCTAGCAAAGCATTGTGACACTTCTTGTATGTAAAGTAGGTTTAGGTTGAAAATAGTAATAGCACGACTAAATGGGTTGCTGACATTGATCAACAAGAGGGAAGAAAATTCAACAGCAGTAAAGGATAGCACAACAGCAGTGGCAAGAGATGATCTAACATTACTCTGCAATCTACTCGAGCCCAACATGAAAGAAAGAAAGGGGGCTAAGTGCAAAATTATATGCATCATGGCCAACATTAAGACAATGTAATGAACTTGAAAACTAGGTTCTAGCACTTCAATGAGTTGTAGCTGACTGTAAACATCATAGATTATTTCAGTGTAGTCTTGTGTCTACAAACTAGCATTGCCTGTCCATATGCATATACATACTCACTGATGAAATTTTCAGAGGAGTTTAGAAAGCACCCTGATGCTCCTTTGAGTTAGTTTGTGATCTGGAGCTCAGATTCACAAGTGGAAGAATGGGGGTGACACACTGCATGGGACACCGCAAAAAAAAATGCAAAACAAAATACTTTTCCTCAGTTACAACACTTTAGTTCTGAGAATTTCTAGATCTTTTGAGAACTTGTAGATCTTGTCAGGAGCTTTTATCAGGAAAACATTGGTTCAATTTACATACCACTTACAGGATTTTTAAACTCTTCCAAAAATACGAAAAACAGGATTACAATAGGAAATTAGGAGACTTATATAGATTTTAGATCAAATATCGCAGGTGACCTTAAAATTTCCTGTAGTAAATAACCAAGTATTATGTAGTTACCCTATTTGAATCCAATGACCTGTATAGCAAAATATAACTCCCAGAAATGGAGTGACATCTTACAAGAGGCATAAAACACTGCCATTTTACTCCAGTGTTTAATCATCCTTTTAGTTAAAATGTGTATCTAATTTTGTATTTGCATTTTTAGTTCTATTCTCCAGCTACTGTTTCTTGCTAAGGTTCTGCTAGCATAAAAATTCTTCTGTTTTTCTCCTCTGTGAAGGTACATGTACTTTCTAATCAAAACATTCCGTCAGCTGCATCTGCAGTTGATGGGAAGGGATTGACAAATTATTTTCCCCAAGATCAATTCAGCAATAAAATACCACTTCTCACTTTCAATTTTTGGTGTCATTTTCTTTTCTCCTTCCATTCCCAGGTTTCGTCATCTTCAAAAATGAAAAAAGAATGAGAGGAAGCTTCAGCTTTTCTTTCATTGGGAATTCACATACTGTGCATCAAAATATGCTCAAATTCTTTACTTAAGAAAGATAGGCCTTAGCTCAGATAAATGTAAGCATCAAAGGTGGAGGAAAGTTGGAAGAAAATTGTCAGATCATTTTTATAATTACAAATTCATACTCAAGTAAATAGACATCTCTTTTTACTTGAGGTGGGCTTTTTTTGTTTTTGTTTTTGTTTTTGTTTTTGTTTTCTGTATGAATTAGGAGTTACACAACTGTAACCACCATTCAGAACAATGACCCCTGCGGTTCACTGGAAATACAGACTGTAGCTGCTGAATTTCCGGTCAAAAATCTTACACCGCTTTACAAAGGGGCTGGTCATTGGTTTTCCCAGAATGCTGAAAGGAGCACAACACAGCCTGCACTGTAGTATTGCTTACAAAGGATTTGAAACAATCAACTATGGGTGGAATATGCAATTCTCAAGAAAGCTAGTACCGATACGTATAAATGAAGCGTAAGCTCATTGTTATTCTCAAGGAAAGATGCCAAAGGTGTTTAAAGTCAGAAAAAAAAGTCAGTTAGGGATTCTGACACAGCAGACTGGAGTCATTTCAGAGATGGATACTGCCTGAAGAATAATAGACATAATTTGTGTCTATTTTCTATCCTCACATAATGTTTGGATATGTAAAGTTCAGCAGCAATCATTTTGTGTCCCCCGTAAGCGCAGGGGGAATAAGTGCAAGGCACTGGTTCCACTGTTTCTCAGTCCTAAATACACCAAAACACTCTGAGGATATACATCTGAAAATAATTAAATTTCTTGTTCCCTATGCCTCTAGGGATTTGGAAAGGAGGTAATTTATCCATCTCAGGAAGGACAACATTGCTCCAGGCTGCTGATGATACAGCTACTTAGTGTCTTCATTATTTAGAGAGCATTTTCAAAGCTATTGCTATTATTTTTATTATTAAAGGAAAACAACCAAACATTCTTCAGAATAGTTTTTAGAATGCGTCACTAAAGCCAAGTAAAATTGATAGAAAAGAAAAAAACATATACTCCTACGCTAGAGAGGGTCAGTGTGGTGAAAAATTTAACTGGATATCAGAATAAGATTGCATGGTATGTTTCTTTATTATAAGTACTATATATTATAAATAAATGCACCATGTAAATTATTTTATATGTTATAGTATCATTTCCATACATTATTAGAAAGCTGTTTTCTTTTACTAAGTGGTACCACGATCAGACAGAATGAGAGCAAAGACCAGCAAAAATTGAGAACACTTTACAAGAGATAGTTGGGAGCAAGAAATATGTCCCAGCAAGGACTCCCTCTCCTACACTTATCATTTCGCATTAAAGGTTGAAATTACTGCATGTTCCTTCAAAGTCTTTACACAATGACTTCTTAAATAATTTGCTGTTGGTATATAATACCCAAGAGTGAAATCTTAATACAAAGGCAAATACCCCATTGACATCAATGGGGAGAAGGATTTAATTCAGGGTATTTTGCTCTGCAACAGCATTACTTGACAGCTATACCATCTACAAAGAAGTTCCCTTTGCATACTAACAGAGCATCCAATTAAGCTACGAAAACCAAAAAGTTTCAGTGTAGTTCTTGTAATCTAAAGGAGATGATTAAAGAACTTCTGAGGAATGCAGAGATAAAAATTAGCAAAAGAAAAGGATGTTAACAAGGCCAACATTATACAGATAAAGCACAAGCCACGTATCTAGCGAGGATTTGATCTAACTCCTCAGCAGTTTATAATTATGGTAAAAAAGCCATACACATTGCTGATTTTAAAAGTTGTTGAAGTATTGTAAGCTTTAAAGCAAAATAAGAACCTACTGTAGAAAGAAAAAGAAGTCATTAAGGAGCAACTCCACACACTTTCACTTCAAAATCATTTCAAAATAAGTCAGTTAAAGACACAATTAGGACAAAAATAACAGTTTGTGCAGTATTTTTTACTCAAGCCATGGTACCACTGAAATGAAAGGGAACTTTAGGTGTGTACTAGTTTTGACTTGCATGGAGTTAATTTTCTTCATAGCAGCTAGTATGGGGCTCTGTTTTGGATTTGTGCTGAAAACAACGTTGATAATCCAGGGATGTGTTAGTTATTGCTGAGCAGTGCTTGCACAGAGCCAAGGCCTTTTCTGCTCCTCCCCCCACCCCACCAGGGAGGAGGCTGGGGGGGCACAAGGAGTTGGGAGGGGACACAGCTGGGACGGCTGACCCCGACTGACCACAGGGATATCCAGATCATAGGATGTCATGCTCAGCATATAAAGCTGGAGAAATAAGAAGGAAGGGGGGACGTTTGGAGCGATGGTGTTTATCTCCCCAAGTCCCCGTTAGGCGTGATGGAGCCTGGTTGTCCTGGAGATGGCTGAACACCTGCGTGCCCATGGGGAGTGGGGAATGAATTCCTTGTTTTGCTTTGCTTGCGCGCACGGCTTTTGCTTTACCTATTAAACTGTCTTAGCTCAACCCACGAGTTTTCTCACATTTACCTGGCTGATTCTCTCCCCCATCCCACTGGGGCGAGTGAGCGAGCAGCTGGGTGGGATGCAGCAGCTGGCTGGGACTAACCCAGAACAAGGTGTCATGTATGAACTTTGCTCTGATTACTTACTCTCTCAGCCAGAAAAATGGAGCTGGCCCAAGCCTAAATACTTTTTTTTTTTTTTTTTTTGGCCAATGTAATTCCCCATGACAGAATAAAACAAATTAGATTTCTTGTCATGCCATTTCTAATCAGCACATGATATTACCTTGCTTTTGATCCCTCAGAGCATCACCTTAAACCTCCCTAACTGAACCACATTGCAATAAACCCAGGAACAAGCAGACAAATACTAAAGGATATCTCTCACTAAGGAAGAATTAACAAAAACTGAAGCTAGGCCCAGAGTAATTACATGGAAGGAGCAGGCTATGTTCAAGACTAGAGAAGTCTATGTGGAATTACGTACACTTTTGGAAAGGGCAATCAGATTGTACAAGGTGTCTAGCTATATTACATTCTTTAGGGATTACTAGAGGGCTAGTTGCAACAACAGTCATAGGTACAATTAAAGAATTTTCGATAAATAACTAAAATCCTTTCACAGTTTAAGTCTTACACAGGGCTTTGAGAAAAGTCTTTTATATGCATATATGCATCTTTTTCCCACAACACTAGCAGCAGGAAATGCATGAAGAATGAATGACCATCGCTTGGACTTTATTTTATTAAATATTTCATTTTAGTGACCTGCTTTTATTGATATTAAAATCTACCACATAGCAATTTCCTTTAGACCACAACATATTTATACAGGGAAGTCTTGAATATTCTGGTATTATATGTTCGTATGTAAATTGTATGAACATGCAAGCTATGTAAAACTTACTATTTAGTCAGGACATAAAGTACCAAAATGAAAAAAGCAATATATGCTAATGATAAAAAATTATTTTGTTTTCCAGTGCAGTCTCTTAAGTTCACAGTATAACCCTGCTATTTATACAATGTGAATTGTGCTTGAAATTAAAACATTTTCTAATAAGCACCAGCTTTCAGCTACAACTGCCTTTCCTTCTCAGCAACTGCACCTGCAGTTTATAACATTCTCAAACCAGGAAAAAGATAAGTTGGGCTTCTTATTTCTATTGTTTGCACTGAACCTTGCTGAAAACAGAAGTGGAGCTATAGAGTTAGACTGGAGGTTCTCCTGCAAAAATTTTTCTCATCACAAACCTTTAACAAAGGCAGGACTACTTTGCATGGGAATACTGCTTGTTTGATAGCACAGACTTACACCAGACACAGGTGTTTTTACTACTCTACCCTGTAATGAGAAAGAATGCTGCTTGGCTTGAGCACTGTACTTTCCCAGCTGTTTTGGAACATGATTAAGACAGTACTGCAAACCATAAGGAAAAGAAAAATACCTTGTAAAATACTTTATTTTGGAAAGATAAAATTCAGTAGTTATCTCTATAATTGATTTTAAAGTCTTATTAAAGCTATTAAAGTCATATTTCCATATATGTACACAACTGCCCCATCTAAGTAGCATGGCGTCTTTCTCCTTCACTTGCGTCACCTAATGCAGAAACCAGGCATTCCTATACATATGCCCTTGGAGGGGCTGATAAGAATGCTCTAACAATGTCATAGTGTGACTGGGCTCCAAACAAAATGTGTGTTTTATTTTATTTTTTTAAATAAAAGACTTGCTTATGAATCTTAGAAAAAGAAATTCTAAACCTACAGAATTTCACTTATCCAGAGAAAGACTTTTCCAGAAAGTTAAATCCCTTAATTTCAAGCCCCTCTTGAGTTGGAGTGAATTCAATTTCACTGTCTTACTTATTCATTTAGACTTTATTGGGATAAAGATAAGTGCAGCTCTTCCTGCCAAACCACTGTCACATGGCAGAAACGAACACTGAAGTAATACAGGAAGAAAAGTGAGAGCATCAGAAGCATGGCTCTAAAGCATACCTACTTATGCAGGCTCCTCTTTGCTTTTTGTTTGGTTTTAAATGAATTTTTAGAGGCAGTAGCAACTCACCTTCAGACACAGCAGAGATCACTAACAGCTAGTTGAGAAAAACAGCCTGAAGAACTTCAGACACAAAAAGCAAGGAGTGAATTGCACTAAATATTGTTTTATCTAGGGTAGAAGAAAAATGCAGGTGAAGTCACTTCCATTTGAAAGAAAAAGAGCAAGTCTTGATCCATTTTAGAAAGTTTTTCTTCATTAAGGAGAAGATTCAGCATCCCAGCTGAACTCAGGTGTCTCAGTCCCCTTTAAGAGCAGTTACATACATGCTGTATTTTGTCAGGGCTTTCTGGGGGGGTTATTTTAGCTACGTATCCCAGCAGCATGTGACTTAAATCTCACGCTGAGGTGTCCACCTTTCCTCATGCTCTGTCTGGAGTTTAGGATCCAGAAATCTTTCACAACACAATACAAAACCTAGTTTGTACATGACTCCTCCAGAGGATCTAGCCCTAACTGTATGCTGGCTCAAAAGCAAGCCCATCTCTGGCAAGTGGTTTTGGAGAAGCTTCACAACATCTCCACAGATAGATGCTGCCCCTCCATCTCACGGCACCTTCTCTTGGCACTGCTACTGCACCCCCATAGTCCCAAATGGCACCTGAAATCACATGGACCACTTCAGAATACGAATGACTCAAACTCTTTCAAGAGTCATCACTATTTTCCTACATGTTCCTCATGAGAAACACCCTTCCTTAGGAATTTACTCTGATTTGTTTGGGGTTAAGGTCTGTCCGTTCCCCCCTTCCCTCCCTTTTTTTTTAAGGAAACTAATTTAGGTAAGATATTGATAGCAATAAAATTTGGTGGAATTCAGAAGTTTAACTAATTTTACAGCTGTATTCTCAGATCTTGTCTCACACATCTATGAGTGTCTCCTGAGTCTCTTTTGAAACCAGTTTAATCTTCAATTTCATTCCTGTAGCCTGTTCTTTACTGCCAGGAGACGGGATCTCTACAAATCCAATTACAGAGCCAGCATGTTTGTTTATAGTGAGAGGTCCAAATTAGCACACAGCTCCTCTTTTAAAAGTCTTATATCAACAGCATTTAATATTAACAAAATTTAAGCGCTTCACTCACTTAGTGAAGCACCAGTATATTTTATTATTTCAGTCTATACTTCTAAGATCAAAAGATCCTTCCCTTGATCTTATATTCACAAACTTCTAATTGCGTATCACAGAGGGAATAGCTGCAGCAGAGACATGTTTTCTTTATTTCTTCCCTCAATATGAGGCCCATAGAAGAGCATTATACTTTCTTCTGTACCCACTGTTGAGGTTTGACATTGGTAATTTAATGTGCTAACCCTGCCGAAGCTGGCTCAGATTGTTTCTGTCACAACATGTTTAAAGAGCTCCGTGGTCAATCCCACGCTGATATGAGAACTGTCAGTCATGCAGTGGCATTCTTTGCTGAACAGATGACTGACACTGAGAAGTTCAACTGCTGAAGTGTCAACTCTTCAGGAAGCTACAACACAATCTTGGCTGGCATACAGATTACCTTAATGTTTATATTTTCAACATTCAGCTCTATTTTTTTTATTTTATTACACAGTAACACCAAAGTAATTAAGTGTTTGGACTTTTAAAAAAAAAAAACACAACAAAAAACCCCAAGATGTAAAAGCTTACAGTATCTCTGAGTGCTCTTAACAAGATGGACCATTTAAAATTCAGCGTAGTTTAATTTCATGATTGTTACAAACAATGAAGGTTTTTAAATCACTCAAAAAAATGAAATCTATTCCCTGGTTCCAGGTTGGACTCTATGGCTTTCATCAAAGTAGTAAATAGAAGAAGATACTTTCTAACCTTCCCATTTTCAAACAGCTGCTTTAACCAGAATGACTCTGAACATTTGTTGTCCTTTTTTTCCCCTCCTCCTTTACAATACATAAAATATATAGCGTTAAGGGATGTTAAGTTGCTGCTGCCTCCAGCAGCTCCATGACCTGGGGGGTTCCTCTGTCCCGGACTGATGGACATGGCTGCCTGTTTCCTGTTCGCGGGTTCAACCCACAGCAAAGCCGAATGCGTATCTCCGAGGCACATGCAAAAGCCACCACCAGGCCCTGCCATAGAGAAGGCACCAACAGCCCAGCAGTGCCCAGCCCAATGCTTCCAGGACTCACAGGAGCACAGAGAGCCCCGTCCCCACCTCCTCTTGGGCTGCAGAGACAGGAGGTGGCTCCTGCGGGCGCACACCTCACACCCTCCCACCCCACAGGTCCCCAGCTCGCCAGCTGGTCCAGTCCAGTGCTCACTGCCAACGGACACACACTTGTCCCACAGGCATCCCACACCTGCAGGTGCCCCCAGATACCTGCCCAGACCTGGGGGCCTCCAGGCTGGATCCCTTGATCACGCCCGGTACCCCTGCCCAGACCCAAGGCCTCCTACTGGCTGCTGAGTTCATCTTGGAGTTTTCTGGCAAATACACAAGCACCCTGGTTGGGGGGGATACAGACACACGCCACCCCTGCAGCCGGCACCAGGCACACGGGCTGTGAGCCGTGGTCCCGCTCAAGCCACCAGTGCTGAGCCCCTCGTCCTGGTGCCTCCAGTAGCTGGTTTTGGGGACACACACCATTCCTCCCCAGCAGCTGGAAGACCCCCACCCACCCAGTTGCTGGCACCACAGTCCAGGGACACCTACACCCCTAGTCTGACTCCAGTAGCTGGCACCCAGTCCACTTGCACCAGTCCCCCCAGTAGTTGGCACTCACACAGGATGGAGAGTGAGATCCTGCAGAGAGGGAGTTAAGAGAAGGCAGGACAGCCCGTGCTGATCAGCCACAGGGCTTGGTCGGACAAGCACACTGACCAGCCCCGTTTTACACAAACCAACTCTTTTATACCCCTCTCTGACTGCCTTGGCTTTGTTCCTCCCCAGTTCCCTTCCCCTAAACATTCCTTTGTAAACTCTGCGTAGTCGCTCAGGCCACTCCTGAACATCCCAAATCCTCACATTTCTTGTTCTCCCTGTCTTGTCAATCACAAAGTCCCGGTGACCCTCTGCAAAGCTCTGCCTGCATTTTTTGGATGGCCCACCAATTAGTAGCTCGAGACTTTGGGGTTTTGGCATTGCCTCCATTGTCTCCTTGGGTGGGGTCTGTGTTCCTGTTTGTCGCTTCCCCCTTCAGCATCAAAAAGATCCTTGATCATATAAGCTCAGTGAGGCAGACACTCCCATCTTCCACATAGCCTTACATACAGAACATAAGTCTTGGTATCTTTTTATATATTAATGTAATACCTAGAGCATGATTTTCTTTTGTGAAGCTCCGAAAACATTTTAACCCATAAATTGTTATAAAGAGCAGCACTCATTTCTTCGAAATTGTATGTTATGCTTCTAATGGCTGCTTACCCAAGATCTGCCTTTCAGATTTATTAGCTTCTTCATATAGTTCAGACATTATTTTAATTCTTCATTCTCTCATAGCTTTATTATAATACTAATCAGAAAGCATGGGAGAATATTAAGTTAAGAATTAGCTAAGTGCTTTCCAATACTACTAGGGCTATATATACAAGTAAATTAAGCATGCCAGAGCTTATTTTTTATGGCCCTTAAGCTAAGTAGCACAATACAGAAGAAGATGATAACCTCCAAACTGCCTCTGAAGTGCTCTTTTGAGCTGTGCCAGGAATTATTTGATGGGAGCCAGAAATCACGCGAGGGACCATTGTATCACTGTAACTGTACAGACAACTAAGACTCAGTACCAAGGTCTGCACCATTCAATACACTCGTACTGAGACAAGCCCTAGGTGTCCATCTTCAGCCATTAACTATCTTCTACAAACATAGGCTCTGGACAGTTATTCTGCTGTACATATTTTATCCATACCTTATCCTGCTGCACATACTTTAAATGTATAGAATTGTAAATATTTATATATAAATAATTTAACTAGCATGTAAATTAATTTATTTTTGAAGTTTGTCTTACTACTTAGGGAAAAGATAGGGAAAAAGTTGTAGTAAACTTTGTTAATAATAATTTGTTACATTCCATAAGTAATTTCTATGGCTTGAAGTACCTCTAACATTTGTGCAGCTGCAGAATTTCTTTATTTTACAGAAGAGGCATAGTTTTGCTAAGATGAAGTTCAAGGGGGCTCAGTCATTTCTGAACTCTCCCCTCCTTGGGGTATTGTCATCTCCTGCCATAAGATGCAATGACATTAGTACACCTGCTATATTTAAATCAACAATATCTTCATTCAGGGCAAAATAATATTAAACACTTGAGCCAAAGGTAGGAAAGAACTGCAGTGCATAATGTCTCGTTACAAACAGCATTTCCAGGAATCACAAATTTTGCTTGCCTGAAGCAAGTTATTGAAATATCTGACTATCACTTCCATCAGCTACTCCAAGCTCTTCAGCTCTAATGGAGACTTCAATAAATCATACATTTAAAAAATGCACAAACTGCAGTAAGAGAAGTAAGTATTATTGCAATAATATACTAATTTTAAAAGGCCTCTGCCAGTACCCATTGCATACATCACGATCTATTACAGCACAGTAACTCCACTGTCACTTTTAATCCTTTTTTGCCATCACAGCCTAAAGGCCTCACCAGAATCAGTGCGGTGTTCATACACCGCCGTCACTAACTCTTCCCTCCTTCCTTACACAGCCACCAGTTCTCCTTCCATAAACAAAAGGAGGTGAAGTGCTCAGACCTGTCCTCATTGCCTGCTTCAAGGCTCCATATATGAAACTTTATATTAAACTTTGTATTAGATGTCCCTTCTTCCATTTATCATGTCGTTCCTTTCGCAGATTTAAAAAGTTTTTCACTTGCTCGCTCAGCTGTGCCTAAGGAGGAACAGGGCCTGGGGTGGAGTGAAGGTGGGGGTTCACAGTCCTGGAGCGGCTATTTCTGATTGTGTACATCTATCGTCTATATTCTGATGTAAGGCAAAACTCTGTGACATTGTTGTTTCTCTTCCTTTTAAAGGTAATGCCTTTTTTTTTTTTTTTTAATGTAGTAACATGTGTGCTCTTCTGCAAAGTTAAATCATCATTCCCCACTAAATGACTTGTGGCAGACAATATATGTTTCATTTGTTTGCTTGTGGTTTCAGAAGTATGTGGCTATTCAGCAGGCTACTGGCATGTTGCCTTGCTGCACCGTGTGCTCTGGAATAAAAAAACAGAAATTGCTGAGGTGTTCTCAGGAAAATACCAGGCTCAACAGGAAGCAGCTTCTAGGGAGTGGACAAAGATTGGGAGGCAACAAGCAGAAACTATTTACAGGACAAGTGGAAACTGAGAAACTCCTGAGAAGCGAGGGAACCAGAGTGGAAGAAAGAAGTTTGATTTCACATATTTTATTTCTGTTTGCTTCACCTCACAGATCTGGTTATTATATCCTAGTTTGCTTCTAATAAACAGAACTTCAGAGCTAAGCAGGTAAATAGCTTTTTTAGTGACTGCTTTTAAGGAAAACTGAGGTGTCCCCGTCTCCAGACTCTGTCCATCATACAAATATCTATACGATGTCCCATCACATCTTTCTCCACCACAAATAGTAATCTAAAGGTAAAACTTCAAATGAACAATGTTGAAGTGATAAAGCTTCAAGCATATGCAGGTCTTAATAGACTGTACCTGAGTTTCTTGGGTTTACAGGGGATTCAGGGGAGGCAGATAATACCACAACAGCCAAGGGCTAATTTGAACAATGGGCCCACCTAACCGCAGTGCTGGTCAGTGTCCAACTCAAGCCAAGTTTGGAAGAAAATAGCACCTGTAGTCAGTATGTGAATATGACTATGAGTCAATTATCTTATTCCACAACTAGTGGAAAGCCCAGGACCCGTTAAGCTCTCCCGCAGAGCGGCAGGCTGCATGCCAGGATCTCCTCTTGAGTACTGATGCCTCTCAAGGTTACTGCTCGAGGCTGAGAGATTCCTTGCTGCAACAGCTCCTCGGTAAGTGATTAATAGCACGCTAAACCTTGAAATCATAAGTAAATGATATAAAGGATTGATTGTACACATATAATCCTTTAGACACAAACCGTTGACCAAGTCTGGGACTAAGTCCGGATCCAGCCACACCTAAACTCCCCTCTGAGAAGGGGTTTAGAACACAAGGGGTTCCTTTCTGAACCTCATGACTCAATGGGAGAGTCTCCATGACAGTTTTGTCTGACCCTGTCCTCTATGCAGTAAATATCAAGTGAACCTTGCCATCGAATCTTGTTAAACCATTGTCACATTTATTATCAACCTTTGTTAAATGGCTGTTTTCTATCAATAAACATATTGCTACTTCTCTTTATGAGCGAAGTGACTCCATTCGTGACACAGGCTCCCTGCTAGGGTTTTGGCCCTAATACTGCTCCAGGCACTGAAGCTGCATCTATACTGGAAAGGAGTATGGAGGGTAAGCTGGCCCCAAAGCCAGCTCTCTGAAGATTGCAAACTTCCCTTGACTCCAGGGAAGGAGCGTCCAGACTGCCTACTGGGAGCCACTCCCAGTGGTTGGGAATTCCCAAACTGTGCTTTGCCATTGTCTCTCTCCCATGTGCTATGACAAAACTGTGCCAGGGACCAGTCTAGTCGTTTTACAGCCTAGGTGACTAAACTCCATTGCCTTAGCAATATCACCTTTTAATTTACTAGTATAGATGCATTCTTCTTGGACATAGCTCAGTGGATGGTGAAAGGTTCTCCCCAGCAGGTAGGTAGCCTGTGTACAAATTCTCCCTGCTGGTGCAGATTAGAGTTTAGCTGTACATCATGTGAGCCATGACACCCCACTTGTGCTCAGGGCCATAAGATGTAACCTGGCCTGATTTATTTGGTGGTATACACACAGCCTTTAAAGTTCATGAGATTTCTTTTTGCTATATTTAAATACACCTCAAATGGAAGAAATAAAACTGTGTTTTGAAATACAATATTTTATATGTCAATGAAGAGGAAAAAATATAAAGGAAGAGTGACAAATATTTTTTTTAAATCAAAACAATCACCACAGACAAATACAATAGAAATCTGCTCGGTGTGACAAATCACAAGGAACAAAAAATACATTTTTTTTCAGGCAAAGCTATTTTTAGTAATCACTGATCCTCAAATGAACATCTTGACTGTATGGAAAAATATGATAGAAACGGATCAGTCAGCAGACAATGCCTTCTTTGAGCTTCAAATTCTTTTAAGTGAGAGTTTACAATAGTAGATTCATACGAGATTGTCATTACAAGCTAAAACAGATATATCAGCTATTCTAGGAGGAATGGGCTATAAAGTAATCAATATCGATACTGTTTTAGAACCAAGATCACGCTGGCTGAACTGTAATTATGGTCAGAAATTTTCGATGAGTGGATGTAAGGAATGTACAATTTGGTAGCGTATACAAAGAACAAATATTGAAAGCTTATTTGGAGTAGTAATCTATCATTTGTGTCAAACATGACAGTGCAATCATGCAGTAAATGTATGCTGTGTCAGACACTACTGATTAAACAGACATGACTGCTGCTGAATCACGTGATTATGTTCCTCTCTATCCCATCTGCTATTAATAACAGATGCAAATACCTAAGAATAAAAGTAGTGAAGAATTGTAGTAAATACAAACAAGAATAGATGGGTAAGCACATAAAAACAAAGTGTCAGCATCAAAGTCAGCATGAAAAGAAGATAAAACTCAAAAAAATGAAACTGATAAGGTTGTAATGTGAAATGAGCCAGATTATTTGAAAAAATCCCACGTGAATAACCTGCTGTAGAAGTTTACACTGTGTACTCCTTTTCATCACTTTTCCCTCTAGCTGTTGAACTGATGTTTATGGTTCAAATTTCATTAAAATACTGGCATGATAGAATATAATTTTAAAATCAGACTTGTTGGCTGCTAAAAAATGATTTAAAGACCCATGTCTGCCTAACAACACATATCAGAAGGGGTTTCAGTGCCAAGATGCTTTTAAAAAGTCACCAGGTTCTTGTGAATCCAACTTGCACAAAGACTGCTAAAACAGAGTTCATAATGCTCTGAATCCATGTACAGAAAAAAATATGCCCAAATTGGCAACAGTTTCTAAAATACAGTCTACAGCTGGGGGAGGGGGGGAAGTGACCTTTAGCTACATTTTCTCATCTTAGCCCTTTGAGTGTCCTTTTTCAGGTGATGTGAAAAAAGAGACTAGATTGCTGCCTTTCTAAGTCTTCACACAGCTCATTCTCACAGCAGAGGTCCATAGCCAGTTCTGTCCTATACAAAGAGAACAAGGTATCCTTTAGATCATACTTCTTGCCGTAAATATACTGAACTACTCATTGGGTTGAATACTGGGAGTGGCATCAGCTTCTCAACGACTCCATTTAGTTTTGTATTTGGCAACAACTGAAGACAGGCAAGAGATCAGCTGAGAAATCCCTGAGATAAGCTGGTTGTTTGACAAATCCCGCTTTACTTACAGACTGTACAGAAGGGAAAGCGAGAACAAACCTATTCGATGTTGCTTAGAGATGCCACTGTAGTGCAATATGAGGGTGCTGCATGCCATGATTGGGGTTACGGACATACATTTGAGGCCAAATCGAAATTCTTAGTTTTACATGTTTGGTTTTTTTTCTGGAAAAGGCTTATATTTTTGACACTCTGGTGCTCACAGAAGTAATTTGCACTGCTCTGTGGACAGGTTTCTTTTTCCATGTATACCTGTACTATGAAAGAACCACTCCGGTAGTTTTCACTTGCTGCAGGCAGCACTAAACCTTTTCACTGATCTGCTAACAGAGACAATTACCAAGTTTGTCATAATTACATCTAAAATAATAAGGAAAAAAAATCAAAGCATCAGATTCAGATAATCTATTTAAACTGTGTAAACTTAAATAGGGGGTTTTGGTTGTTTTGTTTTTCAAGACTTAATCGAAATCTGAGATGAAGTGCCCATATCTCTTATCCTTCAACGGGGGTTTAAAAGGGCAAAAACACCAATAGCGGCGAGCAGTAGTTTTGAATCAATCTGTGCCAACATGGAAGAGGACGATACCTGTCCATGGTGCCACATGCTGACACAGTCATGTAAATACATTACTGGGTTATAAAATAACGACGGAAAGCAGACAATGCTTAAATTCATGAAACTGAACAGTAAGTTGTTCATACATTTGGCTTTTCCTTTTTTTATATAAAACCCACAATCAAATGCTGTTTTTAATAGAAGACTCCACTCTCTTGTAACAGTGGTTATCACTGTTAGTCAAGATAAAGACAACCAGAAATATTTAAAAAATCTTAGCCGGTATGTGATAGCACTACAGGTGGATGTTTTTGAAATGGAGGGTATTGTAGTCCATCTGTACAGAATTGTCACTATAATGGAAACAGCCTCCAAATTACAAGACATTGTGACAGAAGAAATTGCATCACCTCTGAAAATTGCACAGTTTATGTATAATTTAGAACCCATTAGACAGAAAATGTAGTTTTCAGTATAAGGAATTTTCATTTGAGAAATCTTGTTGCATAATAGTAGCACATATAGTAGTAGTGACCCAGCAAATAAATAACATGTTCCTGTTTTAAGACAGCAACTTTACACTGGAATTTAATTCCTATGTGAACCACTTGATGAAATCAAATTGTCATATCTCAGACATACCACAGAAAAGATTTGTGATAATGATTCAATTTCAGTTCATCACTAAGAACTGAAACTGCTCAGTGGAGATAAATTCAATCCCAGAGCATTGCACTATCAACTGGTTTTTTTGAATCAAGAACTTCCTAAAAGCCTCTCAAGGAACAGTTCAGACACTCTTTGTCTTCCCGTAGGGGTGTGTAAGGTCCAGCATCCCCCATTAGCACAGTCACCTAATCTGTGACACCAAAGAAACCAGGTCAACATGTATACAAGCAGAAAAAAAGAATCAGAAGGGTCTTCGAGAAAGGTTCCAGGTCTCTGCAATTGCATGTAACAGTGCAATGGCCATTTAATCTGGGACACTCTACAGAGCACTTCCTGTGATCAAGTCTAAGTCTCTAGTATCAAACATCAGTAGAGACAAAAAAAAGTAGTAGGCCACTGGGTGCGAGAAGAAAAGCTCAGGTATTTCCCTTTGAGGGCTATGTCCTAAAGCTCAACCTATGTTGAGCTGGTATTTCCTCATGATGGCAAGAAAGAGATCATGTGTTGCAGGAAAAGGCAAACAATTTCAGTATTCCCAGTTTCTGTTCATCCCATCCACTGTTAGCTCTCCTTGAGCACAGAAGATAGCTGCGCACTTGACAGGAAGCACCACACATCCCATTTTCAGCTGTCAATACTCGCCAGGGCTTCAGATACAGAAAATAAGAGAAAAACAAGACCAAAACAAACCAAACAACCAACCAAAAAGCTCAGGAAAAAGATTAAGCCACAGAAGGGAAATGTTCTGGTGTTAGCAGGTGAGGAGCCAAAGCCCTGAAGCATGGGGATTAATTAAAATATGGTACCACACCCAAGAATCAACAAATTTTAGTCCCCTTTTTGAAAACACCTCCTGATCAAGCACCAATGTATCACAAATGTCAACTTATTAACATTGGTCTTATCCTTATCTTGTCACACAACCCGACAAACTGGGCTTACAACCAGTTAATCATTCCAGATAGTATCTGTGCCCTTAACTGCTCATCCCCTTGTAGGTTAACACATGTACCTTCTAAAACATGCTCTCTCCTCTATTCATAACCAGGTATTATCCTGGCTTGTCCAATTTTTTTCTTGGCTCTTCCAGTTTGTCATACTACTGTCTCTTTCCAGTAGTATGTCTGTGCATATTACTGCATCTTTTCCCTTCCTTTCTGCTTTTTATCACCAAGTATTTATTCCCTCCCAAACTAATGCAGGTTGTTTTATCCTACAGATACATTCACAGATTTACCATAGTTAAAGTCATCTAGTTAATAAATGTGTTCTGTACAATGTGTAGTCTCATGGAATACTATGCAGTTTCCTAAGGAGAATAAATCTTTTTCCTATGGCACTGGGGACAAATCTGGAGTATTTCAACCAGTAGCGTCAAGGATAGCAGTCAACAGCAGTGCTAGCAGCTGCTCTAAAAAGAGAAAACTGATCCTGTATCAGTTTTCCTCTTCAGAAAACAAGTTTCTTCAGAGTTTCCCTTCAGAATTAATGGGAAGACAAAGTATTTCCGAACTGATTATTACCAAACACTCCTCTAATCCTGTATCAGAAGCTACCTAATTTATTTATATGTTGGGTATTGCTAAGGGCTCTAGTATTTCTTAAACCAAGCATCTCCAGGATTTAGGTTTCTTCCCTGGCTCAGGATTCACGGATTAGAGCAATTTCTTTCACAGTCTTCAAAAAGCTGGTGGGGACCCTGGTTGCTAAACCCACAAATTAGGAGAGTGAACACAGAGACATTATTTATGCACCACAGTGGTTTTTTACATATCCAAGTGTGAGAAGTTGTACAGAGCAGGCTTTCAGAATTCTCCGAGGGGTCTTCAGAAAACCTACCTGGTGTTTTTTCTATATATTTAACCAGGGAGAAACCTTTACAAATCCCATCCAAGGTCACAAAAGTACTTGGAAAAAAACAAACCACCTCTAACTCCCACATATCAGATTAGTTAATCCTAGCAGTAAAGAAGTACCCTGCCTTCCTGTGGTACTTTTCACTTCCAGTTTAAGATCTTTGGAACAGATAGATAGATACAGACAGAGGGAGAGGTATATATTCAGGTCATGGTACAGACCTTATATAATGGAGTCCTGGTATATGACGATAAAAATAAATGCTAAGATTGATGCTGGCTCAAGGGCCATTGCGAGGGATAGAAGACATTTCTACTGTTCTCAAAGTTTCTTTGCCCTTTTTTAGACCATTCTAAGTAGTGAGTTCTGTTTCTTTCACAAACTGTTCTCTGTAAATCCCTTCCTATACACCATGATTCTGCCACCACAACATACTTAAAAGCAACTATAACCTGAAAAAGGTTTTCTGTTGGCTGTGTCTCTACAAACAAGAAAATAAATGAAAGCAGGAGCAATGTACTGTAATGTCAGTATTATGATTGTTTTAATAAACAATGCACTTGGAACAGTATAAATCATTTTCACCTGAATGACTCTCATGGCAACCCATTACAATACTCACTGACTGTAACAACTAATAGCAGTCTTCATAAGTAGTTATTGTTACAATGGACTAGTATTATTTTGTACTTTCTAGTTGTATAATGGTTATCAAACGGTCTAAGGTCTTACTGGAAACAAAGCATCTTGTATCAGTGGTCACTTCTGGTCACTTCAGTTGTGAATCATGAACCATTTGCGTGGGGTTTGTCCTGAGAATAGACGAAAACAAGAATCCTGAGAGGCAAAACACTGTGCCTGTCCATTAAACATTGTTAGTAACCCACTCCCTAGAAAAGGCAGTGTGTACGCTAGTGCTTCCTCACAGCAAATCCTCACCTAGCCTTGGCATTACGGCAGCAGAGGTTAGAGGTCTACAGCTGTTCTCTGACCATAAGCTTAACTCATCTTAAAAGCTTTCTCCAGTTAGCTTGTTAACTCTGACATGAGATTAAAGTGAGATCCATGGAGTCATGGAGCCTATCTTTTGATTAAACATCCCTAATAACATTCTGATGTCATCATCCATTAATGCACAGTGAGGTTTTGGCTCTGCTGAGAGGGAGAGAGTATTTTTATTTCTAAAGCTATGCAATTTAACATGTTTCTCCATCTATTTGGCTTTGGCTTCTGCAACAATATTTTTTTCATGTTGCTGGCTACAGTTATGTTATAAATATGAAGTGAGGCATATGATCAGAAAAATTATTTCATTTATAGAGTGTTTCTTTATATAATTAGATAGAGAAAACACATGTAATAATTATGTATTTATTTTAGTAATAGTTTTGTGCTTAAACATGGTGTATAAGCAGTATTTTGATTGTACAAGCCTCCACAGGGTATGAAAATGCCTCTCCTACTCAGTTGTGCAAGGAAATCACACAGTAATAGGCATCTTCTTGCTGACCTACCGTGACTGTCCTAAACCAAGTTGGAAAGCAGCACCTCTGGGCCTGTTTCCCTTCTTGTACAGATTAGTGAGAGGCAAGAGTGGGCACATCCTGGGCGATGAATTTATTTCTCTGTGTGACTGAGCTGTGCACACTGGTGTGATTTTAGAGGGCATTAGATATGCTCTGTCGGTATAGATCAGTAATAAACGATTTGCCCTTGAACTAAGAAGGCAACCAGAGATATTTGTGGGGAATAGGAGGCATAAACACAACATGCAGCTAAAACAGGACTTGCTGTTCTAAGAGGTGGTTGCCACAGAGAAGTTAGCTGGATATATTTACATGATATTTGGAACTATAGACTTAATTATGACATAGGCACTTAACATGCAATATGTGTAACCATATACACTAAAATCACTTACAAACCAGAAAAAAGTAATGAGTGAATTCACACCCAAATGTATACCCTAAAGATGAGCTTCTAGCCCCAATCAGATGATCCAAAAGATAGCTTAGCCTGCCTTTTCCAGCCATGCTGTGGTATTTCCAATACCAGTATCTGAATTTTGCTTCCCAACCCGTTTTTAGTCATTTTAAGTATTGCCAAGGGGGCTATCCTGATCACTGCCTGGAAACAAGAGCCCGTTCATGCATAGGGCTGTAACATAAGGAAGCAGGAAAAGTGTCATCTGGTGGGGAGCCCTCGATCAAAATGAAATTAAAGAAAAGTGTTATCACATTGCAGCTATCTGGAACACTGAAGCAGGAAGGCTATCGCTGACTTAAATCAGGACAAATCACTTTGGACTCACAGCATTAGTAAAATGTATCCTTGTTTAACCTTTTGATAAAATGGTTACTGAAAAGTAACCTGCAGCGGACTGTTTCCTTGTGTCTCAACCCTCCATTTAAGTATCTTTTCAAGACCCCAAACCCCACCGCTGAGCTATCAAACATGGAGCACATGCTTCACTCAGATGGATCTGGAAGAGATGGTTATACACCTTCACCTTTAATGACTACATGAGTAGATAGGAGTGCAGAGGAAGGCAATGATGGCGATTAGTGAACTAATTTTAGCCTTTGCAACAACGGCCTGGAAGTCTCAGCTGCAGCACTCAACCGCTAACGAGGCAGCCCCTGCAAAATGGACCGTCTGTGGGCACTACACTTACACTGGTTACTACTACCCTTCTCCATGATGTATTGCAAGGCACTTGCGTTAATTTTGTTGGCTTGATAAAAGGATATACTGGCACAGTTAATGGGTATATATTTTCCATAGTCATTTTCACTTCTCATGATTTGATTTTATCTTCCGAATATTGCAAAGGTATTGTTGCAACTCGGTAATTTCATTCTCAATTTGTTTGATACTGAATTTTCTAATAGGTTTGGAGATAGGTTCCTTATTCATATTTCGGGGTAAACAGGGTAGTTAGACTGGCCACATATTTCAGTTGTGCCAGGCAGAAACAGACCTACCTGTTGTAAACCACAGACCTTTCATGTCAGGAAATCAGGTGAAATAATTAAGTAGACAGACAGAATAGCCACAGCACTTCAACGGGCTTCTAAACACTTGTTTAAAGAACGTTTGCTAGTTGTCTACAATTTGTTTTTACATGGCTATTTCAATTACATGTCTTGCAACGATAAAAGTATTTCCTTCTTTAATGATTTTTGTGGAAAAATCTATGAAACTTTGAAAATGCATTCCTATCTTATCATTTGTGTTTATTTGACTCAGCGTGCCTTGTATCTTAACTTTGAACTGGCTCATACTCCACTGTAGTTCCTTTTAAACCTGCTCTCTGAAATTCTCTGTTTTCATGTGCTGAACTCCTCTCAAGACCAGTCTTACTATAGCTGATTGATCCTTTGAATATCAAGAAAAAAATGATGCTGATAAACTTTAGGAAGAATGTTAAAATGATGGTGCTTTATATATAGATATGGCTTATGCACACATGAAGAGAGAGAAAAGCAGAGGAAATTGTGTTTGCTGCTGAGCTATGAAAGGTAACAGAAATAGCTATGGGGATGAATTATGTAATGAAGAAAGAATTTTCTTAAAGTTTAGCATTTAAAAAAAAAAATAAAAAGAAGCAGCCAATCACCAGAAGCAACTATTGCAATTAATTTAAGAGTCTTTTCCTGCTGGCCCCTGAAATTACAGACACAAACCAGTGTTTTTACCTCCTCCATCAAGTCTTTTAAAACTCTCTCTGTGAAAGGTGCAAGACTGTTCCTTTACTAAGTCATTTATATGAAAAATTACAATATTCTGGGATTTCTGAAAAGCGTATCAATCGCTTAACTCTTGTCCCACAGCTAATGGCCTTTCCAGAAGTAAAAATAGCTACTTCTTGAGCCTATGCAGCATATCAAGTAATTCTGGGATACTAGCCATAACTGCAAGATGCATGTTATATTTCCAAGCCACATCGGTTGCCCAAAATATCTAGGAAAACCCTGTTTAATTCTGTACCCTTCTTCTCAATTTGGTTTTCACAAGTCTGCAACAAGTTCTCAGTAGCTGCTGGTTAAGACCGTTGAGTCTAAAGTTGCAGACAACACAAAAGACCACTGCCTTGCCGTTCTAGTCATCCTCGTGAGATGCTACGAGCACTAAGGTCCTTTTTACATATTGTCCTGAACCACCATGCTAATTAGTATTCTAGTTTAGACAAAATATTACATTAAGAATTCAAAGGAAAGCTCTTCTGCCATATTAACTGTCATATTCAAACCAAAAACTTCTTCTATATCTAAAGCACAATGTATAAGACAAAATGAAAATGTTCTTTTAGTTATTGCCTCCCCACTTATTTGCATTAAGCTTCACTTCTTGGTTCGCCTATAAACGCTTGAGGGGGTTTAAGAAGTCAGCTGACACCTCAAGCCTAAACTGGAATAGGACTTAAAGCTAACTATTCCTTCATCTATGTTCTTAAATGTACTATGGTTTTATTTTGTTATTTTTAAAGCAGGCTACACAGACTTGAACCAAGCATCAAGGATCACTCCCTGAAGATTGAGTAAGTGATGAGAATTAAAGAGATACTGTGATCCTCAAAGTTTCTTACTGAATAGATACAGCTAATGCCACTTCATTTTTGGATCAAGCTCCATATATTCAAGTGATTTATTGCTCTGGCAGCTAGGAGCAACTTGTCATTTTGGCAACAACAGAAGTTCTGCCATTACCTTCAAAAGTGGCAGAAGATCAAGCTCTTTTTTTTATTATCTTAAACACACAAGAAACAGAGTTTGAAATTGTAAGAGTTTAGAAAGCAAAACACCATTCCCTGGTACTAATAAACTTCTTCTGTGTTCTAGGGGATTGTTTGTTGGAATTTTTTATGCTTAATATGTTTTTCCATTTAGTCTGTTAATCCAAAGCTTTAGAGGCTTTCTTGCTCTTTGTATCAGTAATAGATTAGGATCAAAACAGTTTTCATTTAAAAATTCCACTGACTCTGAAAAAAACTATGGATAAGTGTCTGCTGAAGTTGGTTGGACCTGTGTTTTCTTTAGGATAATTGTCTTTTGTTCTTTATTTCCCTTTACCTCCCCTGCAAACAAATATTTCTGCTTAGGGTTCTTATGACTTTTCCCTCAACATTAAAATATTAATCTCACATTAACTACAACAGTGTAATAATAAAATATACTCCTTTTGAGTCTCATCAGTTGTTCTTACATATATAGCACTTCAGAGACTCCTAAAATACCTACAAAGTATTCCCTTGATTTTCCTCAGAGCACATTAGTTTTGCCAGGTTGAACCTCTGGCTTGCTATATCTATGTGTCGGCTCTGACTGAGAAATTACAAAATGTGCTACAATAAACCTCACATATATGCTGTTTATATTGCATCTAAAAAACCCCACAGTAACAAAAAGAGAATGATGAATTAACTGTGTCAATACATAACAACGAATTCCCTCTACCAGTACCAAAGAGACTCTATTATCAAAACAATTTTAATAACCTGTAAGAAAACAAGAATAAAGATACTATTCAACCTCAATGTTGAGAAAACGTAAAGTTTGTTGTTTTTTTTTTTTTAATTGTGCTCTGATCTATATTAGACTTGAATTCACGTGTAATTAGGTTTCTAAGCTGCCTAATATGGCCTTCTGTCTTCCTAAACAAGATTTATGCTGCAGTCTGCTCTGCATTTAACCTGGAAAAGCAGACGGTAGACCTTCATGATTGCACCCTTTTCACTTTTGTGCTACGTTTTGCCCATAACAAGACAAGAGTTTGGGCAGCTTCACTCTACCCGAGGGACAATATCCAATTTAGCTTTTAGCTGGAAAGATACTTTTCATTTTTTGCTGGGTATCTAGTTTCAGCCAGACTGGTTCACTAGTTCAGTTTCTTTTGACTAATTGACTTTGATTAATTTCTTAAGCTGACTAATATGTGTGGTGGAAAAAAAATTGTGATGTACTACAAAAGGAAATCTGAATAATTTTCATACTTTTTCCACTGCTCCTCTGAGTAAACTGGCTTCTTTTACATCTTAGTGGGTTCATATTGGCCCTGATACATAAGTGGGAGTAAATAATAATAATTTAAAATATATTATATTTCATAAATAAGTTTCCTATTTATTCAAAATTGAGAAATTACCTAGTTCTCTTGTGATCCTACATTAGCTCTGTTGCCCATACTCAATGGAATATATCAATTAACTAGTCCGTTAAAAGCATTGCTTACAAAAGTGTCATGAATGCACAGCTGAAGAAACTAAAGCAAAAAGCTATAACATCATAAAGCGATATAAGGAACAAAATTTCCAGATCCTGCTATTAGTAAAGTACAGGTTTTATGTGCATTTTAAAAATTAAGATTATGAGACAAATTACACGTAACTCTTAATGATTATTCATTCCACCTAAGTCTATAGCTGCCTATTAGCATAGAGAACTCAAAGAGCTTTTTTAAACTGCAGTGTGTGCGTAAGCACGTAAACACTGCAATACTGAATGCTAATAACCCACACAAAGAAAAATAGGAGAATTGACAAGAATTTAATAAAGCATGTGAATTACATTCCAATTAATGTTTCTGCCCAATGAATTTCACTGAAAAAACACTGTGTTTTGCTTGCCTACACCTGTTCTATCTTCTGTTGCTTTATAGCCTGCTTTTGGCTCCACTTAAAATTGCACAGTTGACTGCAGTATGCTTAGTAAATCATAAATGTTATCAAAACACCTCATTGGTTTCTTTATTGTATAAGAATGACACAACCGCCTCACCGGTTTGTACTGAGATGAAAATGTTGTCTGTCAAAATTTGCCATTGTTTGATTCCTATCTTATGCTCTCACACTCTGATCCTATAAAGGTCTTAGCCTGGAAAACTGTAGGTCAGATATGAAAGGAATAAACTAGTGTGTTCACATAATAAATACCAAGTAATTTGTACTTTTTTCCCAGTTTAGACTAAATATGGAGTAAATATAATAAGTCTGAAGATTATCGCATGTAAATGAATGAGGTCAAATTCTTTTTGTGTTTGTTCTTTTTTTTTTTTTCCAAACTTCTTACTGTCTTAATGTAATTATATGTCTGCAAAGTGTAAAACAATTATATTCCTGAAAAGGTGAGGAGGAACAGTTCTGCTCTACGTTGAGGAATGACTCAAATAAACAGAGCTTTCCCTTGGATCAGAGGACAGACTAGCATGGGGGACACTGTGGTAGGCATCTGCCATAAACCACCTGATCAAAAGGAGGCAGATAAAGCCTTCTTCAGACAGCAGAAAGAAACCTCATGATCATGTCTGGTACTCATGGGGAACTTCAGCGTGCTATCTGCTGAGAAGGGGATAAGCTTGCATGTGAACAACCCAGGAGGCTTCTGACGTGTGTTGATGACCATTTCTGGATGCAGGTGATTGACAAAGTGACTAGGGTGATGCTCTGCTGGACCTGTTAATTACAGAAGAACTGATCAAGGATGTGAAGGCCAAGGGCAGCCTAGGCTGCAATGACTATGAAACTATGAAGTTTAAGCTCTTGAGAAAAATAAGCAAGAAAAATAGTGGAATTATAAATAACAGAATTACAACCCTGTATTTCAGGAGAACGGATTCTGAGTTGTCTAGGGATCTGCTTGGCAGGATCCCGTTCCAGACTACCTTGGAAGGTAAAGAGGCCCAGCAAAGCTGCTTGATCTCCAAGGGCAACTTCATCTATGTAGAAGACCATCCATTCGGACATGTGGAAAGGAGAGCAAGCAGAGCAGAAGGCCAGCAAGGATAAACATGGACCTTCTGACTAAGTTTAAATGATAAAAAATGAAGTACCCAGAAGATGGGGGCAGGGATAAACTACTCATGACAGATATAGAAATTTTGCCCTGCATGCAGGGATGGAGTTAAGAAAGTCATAGCACAGCTGGAAGTGGTAAAAGTGAGGGAGGTGAAATGCGGGAAGAGTATATACTTCCATATATACTCGGGCAGCAAAAGACAGACTGAAGAATATGTGGCACAATGTCCAGTGGGACAAGTGATCTAACGATGAAGGACATAGATGTGTCTTTCATCTAATGATGAAAGACCAAAGTAATCAAAGGTCTTTTTTGCCTTAGTTTTCACTGGAAAGGTCTGCCCTCTGGCCTTCCAGTTCCCCAAGTCTAATAGAGATCTGTGGGAGTGAAGCATTATCCTCTGTAGAGGAAGACAGAGTCATGGAGGGCATGGGATCTGATGGGATGCACCCCAGTGTGCTGAGGGAGCTGTTCAATGGCACTGCGAGGCCTCCTCTATCAACTCTGAAACATCACAGTGGCAGAGGGAGGTTCTTAATGACTGCAAATAAGCAAAAATTACTCACTGCTTCAAGAAGGGCAAGAAATGTGGAGGGAAATACTGGCCAGTCAGCCTCACCTCAGTACATGGGAAGGCTATGGAGCAAATTCTTTTCAAAGCCACCTCTACTTTGACTGGAGGCAGAGCTGTATGTTCTCCAGAGATCTCTTCCTACCTAAATTATTCCATGGGTGTGATTTGTGCCTGAAGCCAGCATTGTAAGCTCATGCTCATAGGTGGAAAGAGGAACTGTCAGTGGTTCCTGGATTCCAAGTTAGAGATCAGATACGTCCACACTGTTTAGTAGCCACGAGAAACTGTAATGTGATAGGTGAACTAACAGAAATGTGAGATAAAAAGCTTATGTTTACTACGTTTGAACAGAGATGGTTTTATTTTCATGTTGTACATTCTTATTATTACTAACGTAAATACTTCCTGGTATATATATCTGTGACTAAATCTAATCATACCAAAAATATATCAGAAACCATCTTCCTTATTTGTTCTCCAAATGAAATTACTCCAAAGACTAGAAATTGCAAGTGAACCAAAGCAACAATAAATTAGAAATGTTTACATGACACGATAGGTAATAAAATAAACCCTTTAAGCAAGTACGTCTCTAAATTACAAGTTCAGGTTCTACATTAAATAAAAAAGGAGCCATTATATGACAGTGATCTTCACTATCAGAGTGTTAACAAATAAAACACTACAAATAGCTCATTCTCATGTAAGTCCTTCTGAAGGAGCTTCATCAACTATAGAAAGCTATACAAGTGCCCATATTTAATTCAATCTCCTTTGAACTTCTAATTAACTCAAAAAAATAATGTGTTCACTCCATAAATCACACTGGATCAGCAACCCTGAAATGTTTGCTCTGTCTGCTAATGAACAAAGCAATGTATCGATAAACTAAAAGATCAGTCAACTGAAATTAATTACATGAAAGCTGGTTCCCAGCAAAATTTTCACTGAAGAGAATTGCCTATTTACATGTATCTCAGTTAAGTAAATTCTATTATAATAGTGTCCAAAGACTGTTTCTTTGCATGATACTGATTTAGCTATATTTTTCAGACAAACTGCAATATATACAGTAAACACACAAAACCATTTAGCTATTAACATAATATAAAAATTCCAGTCAAATGCAATCAATCATTCTCAATTTCACGGGATGTTTTGAAATTCCATAACATCCACCTTCTAACTGTAAAGTACATATTTTAATGCCTGGAGTTGAGCAAGTTAGACCGCTACTATGTTTTATGAGAACAGACTGTCTTGTATAGTGTTATGGTTCTCAGCCTTATGGAGCATTACAATGAAAACTGGACAAAATTTTGTTGGAAGTGATTAGCAACCCTTCATTTAGAATGTCGATGGAGGAAGCAGTTAAATTCCTTTTCAGAGTAATGACTAAAACAAAAGTCACTTCAAATTGCAGGCTATACTCCAGGTCAGGCGGTAGTTAAACTCAGAAATTTGGAAGGGCAGGTGAAGCTGATTGGAGACCTAAGAAGGTACTAAGAAAATTTCTGAGAAGAGGTCCGAGAGAAAACAGACTTGGATATGTGAGCAAAGACAAGACAAACTGACCTTTCTTTGTAAAGGAACATAGGGAAATGTTCTTCAGAGATATCATCTCTTCCATTTCTCTTTATATTAACAACAGTTTGCCAATCCCCTCAATACTGGTGTTTCTTTAAATCACATATTTGAATATATATTAGAATATTCTGGCCAGCTGTCTTGAACTGAAATTCGAGAATAACATGAGAAGCACTGAAGTCCATTGAGGGTATAATTTGTGTACACTAAAAAAGTGATTGTCTATCATGTGATCCTGCATTGTGGCTCTGTCATTTCATTGTCATTTCTTCTCAAGTAAATCGCTTATTCTCATGCTATAATCATAACTTTTGCCTGAGATGAGACCTAACATTCTGCTGAAGCACATTTCCATTGAAGGCTTTTTGTTTCGTTCTCTTAGACTACTTTTTTGCCTTTGAATTTTTCTCAGTTAACCAACTCCCTCTCTTGCATCTGTCAACTGCACAAGATTAGGACCAGCCACTGTCTTGCTCTTTATTCTCTCTGCAAACCAGACATTTCTTGGGTGATTCACAGAAGTGCTGGGAAGCAGCAGGAAACCCTATCACCCTACTTCAGCATCCCCTGTTCCTGTCTTCCGCAGCAGAGCAATGTCTCTGGGTGGACACTTGTGCAAAAGAACAGCATAGGAAGAATTCTGCAAAAGGCCCCAGCAGGTTCCTTCTTAAAATCTTCTAATTTTTTTTCCCCCATGAGAAAAGTCTTACAATAAGCTTTTAGAAAAGAACAAAATGCTTTACTGCAGCAGGTATGACAGTTAAATGAATCACTCTATAAGTTCAAGTACTTTAATTCTGGGATGCCTTTCATGGTTTTCCATATATGAATTTTACATTTCTCCCTATCACAAAACTCCTGGAGCTGGTGATTGAGTAACCATATTAGCAAGTCCTGCAGATCTCAGGAATTGACATTCATTGTACTACCAAATTTAAACAAACAAATAACCAAAACAAAAAAGGAAAAAATTGGGTTCATGAAAGATAATTACATTTTAGGATTATTTTCATCAAGAAATTGATGCCTGTTCAGTTCTGCAAATTGCTTCCTGGCATATTGCTTTTTTCAAAATTAAGTCAGACTACTGCTATATCTTACAAACCAAGTGGATTTTGTGAATCTGCTGCAAAATGCCTTGGGTATGATATATCAATGTTTTTGTTAAAAGGAATGCAAATTTCTCTTATATTTCACTTTTATTGAACCCTGGAAAGGTGAAATGTGAAAGACACAAAGCAACTTTAGGACTTCAGCCACTGAAATCAAACCAGCAAGAACACTATATGTGTCCTTATGTGGTTATACAGCCATTTATAGTTGTCATGACAGTCCTTGATCCCTTTACTGCTGTTATTATTGCTGTCCCCAGAAAGGTAGATGGAATGTGGGAATTTAAGTGTCAACATCACTTTTGAAAATGGTATTTAGTCATCTGCAAAAAAGCAATAGTCATAAAATGAAACTCAATGTCTAGCAGAGGAGCACATGGAATCAGGGTAGTTAACTTCCTAATTTTGACCCTGAAAACTTTCCATATAGATGCTGCTTAACACACGGCATCTAGCCCCAGTAGGCTCAGCAGCTTAAGCTTGACAGAATTGTACAACTCAGTTATGCGTCCATAAACTATTCTATATTCAACCACTAAGGAGCCTGAACCAAATGACAGCAGAGCAGTTGCTGTTGTGCTCCCTCTTTTTGATATTCAGGAGTTAATGATGCGTGTACTCTACAGGATATGGAAAACACAACTTTATTCTATCCTCTGTGTGGCAGAATTCAAACAATTTCCATAGTACTTGACACTGACTTCATAACTGAGCTGTTGGCGGGTTTTGCTTCTTCTATTGAAGATGTATCACTGTGCAGGAAAAACAGGAGATTCATTCACATCCATTTTGTTTATTTTGGTCAGGTCTTTGTATAATGCCCATTGCTCTATGTGTCCTGGTTTCAGCTGGGATAGAGTTAATTGTCTTCCTAGTAGCTGGTACAGTGCTGTGTTTTGAGTTCAGT
>JAVJGG010000017.1:5862506-5886060 GCA_035590195.1 Aviceda cuculoides | reverse complement strand
CCAGCTGAGGAGGGGGGAGTGATAGAACGGCTTTGGTGGGCACCTGGCGTCCAGCCAGGGTCAACCCATCACAACAATTCAGAAAGTGCAGAGTTTGAAGGGCAATTCATTTTTTCAAACTACTATTCTTCAAATCCTTTTAAGTAAACTCATTCAAAAATCAAGTTAAGTTTTGTGTAATTCATTCATTTTAATGGCAAAATTTGAATGGATTTCTAAAACCTATGTAAAATCAAAGAACAAAATTAATGCCATAGTGTAGCAAGTCCAAAGTCACATGTGACACAAAGCGCGTAACAGAGAGAGTCCTCAAAAAGTACTATACTGGTTTGAAAAGTAATAAACCCATCCTGCCATCCATTCCCAAATCAAATCACATCAAATCAAATCACATGAAATTTGTACCCTTAAATGGCATTAGGATAGCAGATCGTTGATTTTTGACATGAAAATGAGGGTTACAGCTCTTGTAGAATGATGTTTAGAATGTCAAAATGCTGAGGTATTTTTAAGAAGATGGACCCTGAAAGCTTCTAAATATAGTGAAATCAAGAAACCACAGGGTAGCAAAACAAATAACAGAGGTCACAGTGTATGATCTATTCATTATTACTATGCATATGTTCAAAGATGGGGAGTTAGGAATTTCCTAGAGAACTTACATTGGCCTTTAAAGAAAGTATATGTTCAAACATGTAATTTTTATGGTTTTTTTGTGGGTTTTTTTTTTTATTCTCAGGAGCCTAAATCTTATTTCTACCCCAAACTTGCCTCTGTGTAATTAAAGGTAATTCTCAAACTATTCAGTGATATCAGTAAAAGTTCTTCATAAATAGCGCTAACTCAGGTATTTCAGGGTAGTTTTTAACTCCTTAGGGAGCAGTACATGATAAGCTAGAATAAATTGCTCTTAAACTGACAGCATAGCTCTCAATGATATTCACACATTCTGAAAAGAAAAACTGCTGTCAAATCAGTTTCAACATACATTTGCCATAAGGTTGAGCCTATTATATAGTCAGTGCACTCATTGGAAAAGTTTACTGTTTTGTCTCAGAGAAGTGTGTAGTGTTCAGTGTTTTTTTTACCCGCTCTTTAGCAAACTAAGTGTTTATTTGAAGTAACAGACCTACGAGCATAACAGATAAACAGGAAAGTATATTTAAAATATTACAATAAGTTTATTTACAAAGAAAACATACTCAACTAAAAAGTAAATTATATTCTGCTTATTTACACTAGTGTAATGTATATTTCTATTTTTTATATATTAAGTTATTAATATGTTATAATATAATAAATGTTCCATAAGATGGAACTTAATTTTTAAACAGGTAATTATGTCTCATTTCTCAAAGACAAATTTCTTCATATACATAACCATATATAGCATTTATATTTATGCATCTGAAAGTATAAAAAAAGTCAAATCTTTTCAATCACTTGTATGCTTTTTCATCTTTATTACAGTTTTTATCATAGATTGCAATTTTAAAGATAAACATCTGTGTGTGTGTGCATGCATGCCTTGGAGGTAATTAAGCAATATTATTGCCATTGTAGAGATCACAAAATGAAGTGCAGAGATTCTTAAACCAAGACGCTCAAAATGTATTCAGATACCTAACTCAGAAATAAGAGTATCACATTTCCATTTCTTTGACAACTTATATCAAAGCTCTATATACTTTATAACCAGTAGAAAACATCACTTAAACTGCCATATTTTCAGAAGTAAATGCTAGAATTGTTTTTGCAAATTATTTCAGGACTCAGATTTGCCTTTTATCAAAACTGGAGCAGTGTTCTGACCATGAAAATTAATTAATGTAGCTTTAAAGATACTAACAGGTTTATCAGTCCTGTAATTCCACTGAACTTGTGAATAACCCTTAACCTTTTCTCTCCTATTTTATAGTTTCTCTTCCTCATCCAGCTTTTTGTATAATCTAGCACTACTAGACTAAAATGATCACTAAACATTAAAGATATAAAAAATCTTTCACAGGTCTAATTCAGCAGGATATAGAAGTGGATTTGTAAGAAAAACCATATCCTAGGGAAGCATCTGAGAAGGTGCAGGTGTATGTGCTTTCTCCAGAGCATACCATACACATCTAAGGGTGCCTCTCCCCTGAGTGACTGGAACTTCTCATGTACTTCTCTGTCTTCTAGTCCCAGTTCGGCTTCACAAGCTCAATGTCCTAAAAGTTAAATCCCCAGAGGGACTTCTCACAGTACATCTAACGTGTACAGACAAGCTTGAATTCATCACAGGGTATAGCACCAACATGTCCAGAAGGAAAAGGAAAGATGGCACAGTGCAGTCAAATAAGCATAGGAATCACTCTGGGGATGTAAACATAGCTGTGCCTACATACATAAATCTATGAATATAGATACATACTTGTATCTCATTCAGAATTTAGCTACACATTCTTTTTAATGTTTTCTACTGATTGGTATAACAGTCCCTAAATCAAGTGCTAAATACTCTGAATTTCAGTTCTATAATACACTGAATCTTGTTCACTATGTGCAGAATTAAGGTCCAAACATATCTTCATAAATTTCATGCTTCAGAATTGTATACCTAATGTTTAATATCACAGTGTTTAAATTTCTTACTAAAGCAGGTAAAAAGCCCAATGAAGTCAGAAAGATCTTCCCCTTGCTTACAGAAAATTCTGATTTAGACTTGGAGCGAGTGTTCAGTCCCTCACATTCAACAGTCACCCACCACTACTTGCCATCAGTTACATTGCACTACAAGTTGTCTCCCAGATATCCTTCATTTTCCATTTCACATCTGTCTTCTTCCAATTTGTCTACTTTCCTTCCTGGCCAGTAAAGGCAGAATTTTTCCTCCCATCTATGCTCCACTGTTCTTTATTAGACCAAGGAACAATTCAGACTTTTGAAAGGGAAAGGTTCTGCTCACTATGATAACAAACATTCCAGCTTTCTTTAAACATAATTACTGGGGCATACTATAGGTAGAGTTTACCATCATATTAAGTTCTAAGTCAGTTTTGAAGCATGTCCTACACTACAAAACAAATGACCTTTTCAGAAGATATTAAAATACCATAAAAAATGCTTCCAAGCTAACTTTCTCCATCCATTTTCAAGATCCTTGACTTTCATAATAATCACCTTTTTCTTCTCCTTGCCTCTTAAGTTATATGTTGCCTTAAAATAAGCATACAATCTGGCTGTCTGGTAGTAACTATGTCTGAAATACACTTGAAAATGATGGGCCATTTTAACAATGAACTGTTTTTTAACAGAGCTTTGTATGCAAGCAATTGTTAAATGTGCGTAGCATGCATTGAAGAAATTAAAAAAGAGAATAGCAACACATGAGAGATGAAGTAGTTAGTAAATTAATTATGTGAGGATAAAAATTGTGTGTGATTTAAGCCATGGCCTGGAGCATACCCTACCCTAGAGTTGCTTTCCCAGTTATTTTATCAGAGATTAGTTCAACTCCTCACAACCCAAATTCATGCAACCCAGAGAGGTTCCTGTCTCAGATACACCATATTTACTAATAACCTCATATATTGGTTCAAGCACAGACATATAATGAGAAACTTTGTCTGGCTACAGATATGCTCCTAATATTTAAAGCTGTGCTCTACTGAATGTTGAGGTTTCACTCTCCCTAAACAAATCATGACAGTGCTTGGACGTGGAAGCCGCTATGCTGGAGTGGAGATCATTACTGATGAAGCCCTTACAACTTGTCCCAGTAACATCAGCTCATCACAACTGGGCCGGCTCCTGAAAGAATTGTATGTTCTCTAACACCTCTTCTGTGAATTCTTCTTTCTGATGCATCTTTTCTCTTTTCAGCTCCCCCACACTCATTTACCAGAAAAATTTATTCTCATTGACCAATACCAACATTTTCATCTGAAGGAAGCTGGCAGGTCCCGTTCCAATAAGCAAAAGAGTTTTTCAGTCTGCAATAATATTAGCATAGTTTGTGGACTATGAGAGACATTTTGAGTAACATACTGTTCTAAAATCCACTAGTAATTCAAGTCCTCTAAACAACATCTTAGTATGAGAAAAGCACACAGCAAGGATACTACCAATGTGTTTTGGCCATGAAAAATAGCTTCCTTAAAAAAGGTAAATCTAATATGGCAACTTGGAGGGGGGTTCAGTATATACATTTCTCTGTGTGAATACAGAGAAATAGAGAATTCCCCAGGGACAAAAGGCTCATAATGGACTTTAGCAACAGAAAAGATAAACCTCCCTTGTACTCTAGCAGGTTTATATTTTATTTATCAGTTATGGGAATGCCTCCCATCAGTAGTGCTGGAGACACAGATAACATGTCACTATTGCCCCAGGGCTGCAATAACTGTAGTTTTTGCATAGCCCAGGAAGAAGAAAGAGGCTGAGAACAGATTACCACATAACTGCTATCCATGAAATACATTGCTTTTTCCTTCAATAATTCGTACCTTGTACTTGTCCTGACACAAATGTCTAGCATTCACCAGTCTGGTTCACAGTTAGACACGCAGCCTCCAAATCACACAATTGTAATATACTCCTGAAAACACTAAAATTAAACTGGAAATGATTGGATGAAGGGGACAACGCATTGAGTCATTGTTAAGTCAGGCGCATATAAAAGGATTAGTTCTGAAGATTTTATTTATTAGATGAGCCATCCTGTGATTTCCATGTGCCATACCATCCCCTGTAATCTCCCCCCATTCCATGCCATCTCATGATTTCTTGTAGATTTACTTTAGATCGGATACTGAGCATCTGACAGGCAAAGAAGGATGCCAAACACGTCCCCAGCCATACTCCACGCTTTCTGTAACAGGGCTTTTGGTAGGACTCCACAGGGAAGGTGCACTCTCTGTCACTGAGGCATCACAGTAAAATGCAGCCAGCTGAAGAAAGGAGGAAGAGAAGCTGCAGCCTCCTTCTCCACCCCACCTGTGTCTCTCTTTCTGTTAGCAAGGCTCTGTTGAGCCAAGACTGGACCCTGAAAAGGTCTCCCAAAGACTGATTCATTAATTGCTCCAAAGGTCCTATCAAACACTGAAGCAACTCTGTCTCTGGCAACTTGAAAAGTTGTTGGAATGGAGTATATACGACCTCAAAAATACCCTCCCCTAAGGTGAACCAAAAGGCATCATGTAATGTTTCTAAACTTTCTGAATACACTATAAAAGATGTGGATTTTTTCCTGTAACACTCTTTTATCTCTTGCATTTCATTATAAATAAACGTGGACAGCATTGTAAAAAATCTTTGTTTTGTGTATTATACACAGGATCAATAACACTGCCTAATAAGAGGCTAGTTGACTCTCACGATGCGATTCTGGTTTACAGCCATACTGTTTACACAAGTTACACCTTGTCATACTCTGTAAGTGGTTTGAGTTACTTTTTTCAATTTTTGTGCCTCATTTATGTAAATAAATAGCACATTTCTGTACAATGAAAAAGAATGGAAAGGTTTATTAGAGAATGACAACTTTCCCTGTGGTTATGATGAACAGATTGCAGATTTACTTAAATAGTTTAGGACAAGGAAACTGTTTTTAAAAAGACGGAGACTAGCCATGACAACAACTAGAATGGGATGCACCATGAGAAAGGGAATGGGAGAAGACATCTATAAGAACCCAGAAAATGTATATATTAGGGAAGGGACTGCAAGTATGATGGTGAATTTGGCAGAAGATTGGGAAAAGTGAAAGAGTTTAGCTGAGACTGATTACAGAGCATGGTGATTGAGACTTCTGGGAACACTTTGGAAAACCAAGGCAATTTACAAAACAGTAAAATATGGGTGGCAAGGACAAGGTGGAAAGTCTATTAGAAACTACAAAACTTTGGGCAAGAGGCAAAATAATCAAGTTTAGAGGAAATGGAAAGATGATTGTGTGTCCATGGGAATACATTTTCTCCCCAAACATGGAAAGGAACCCAAAAGCCCTGACTCACACCACTCCTCTCCAGGCATCAGCAGCAGGTATCTGTGAAACCTCTTTCAGAACAAACTATTGATGAGAAAGGCTAGTGTCAACCTTTTTTTCAAATGATGCGACTTCATTCTTCTTTTTATATTTTGAAAAAGTAATGTATTTCAAAATTAAATTTGTAAAGTTTAGGCTGCTCAAGGAATGCTGAGCATCCTAAATTTTTTCATTTGATGAGGTATCATTAGCCTATATCCTGAGTGACTGATAGAGCCTTACAACTCAATTTTTTTTAATCCTTTTAGTATTTTTCTACCTAAATTGAAAATTGCATGAGATAGTATGTGAAGCAGAAGAGCTACAGTAATATTGCAGACAAAGTAAGTGAAGAAATACGTGATGTTCCTAAAAGAATGGATGTGCCTCAAACATCCTTTATTTATGGACTTTGGATAAAATATTTTTCGAAATGAAAGGAGCTGTGTTCTAAAACCTGGTTTCTAAACCACTCAGAAACCTTGCTAATAAGAAGCGTAGCATCACTGATGAGGCTATTAACCAACTGCCTCAGTATACCACAATTACTACAAACATACTCTCACAAAAACTGAAAAATGCTCTTGCATTGGCTCCAACTTTTATATAACAGTGATCTATATATGTAGTGGTAAAGATTATTTAAATCAGCATAGCACAAAGCACTTGTAGTGAAATTAGCAGTACTCTCCCAAAACTAAAAGCCTGATACTTTGAGGATGAAGTAGAAATGTGCCAGTTCCCACGATCGCTCTTTTAGATATCGTACAAATTCCCGTAAGAATCAAATTCAATGCTCAGCTAACAGAAAGGCTTTGGAGAAGAGCATGGAACAATGGATATTATCAGTGCTATGCAATAAACACAACAGAAATGTATACAAAAAAACCCTGGGTCACAACTTTGCCTTTAATGATATAACAAAGGCATTTAATACCACTGGCTGTGAAGGCTTGTGTAAAACGTCAAGATTGTTTTTATTAACAAAGCTACTAAAATAATTGGTTTATTTCATGAAAAGATGATGTGAAGAGACATAAATGAAAGAAATCTCTTTAACGCATTTTTTAATCTCTATGCAAGTAAGCCCCTAGCCCTCACAGCCATGCTACCTTGTTTGCTCCCAGTCTGCTAACTGGTCCCTGTGGTGTTCTTAAAGGAAACTCAGTTTGGAGTTACAGTAACCATTCACTTCCTCTGACAATTGGCTGTTTCTCTGTTTCAGTGGCCATAAGAAAAAACTCAGAATACATGCCTCTGACAAGCAGGCTGTGAAGAGCTTTGGTGAAATAGCTTCCTAGTTTGTAAGGTACTGTAACTGGCAAAAAAAGTAATAAAGGTGAATTTTATTTTTTTTTCCTGTTTTCTAGTGTGCCTCCTCATCTCCTCCAGCTTTGTCAAACATCTTTGAACAACCGTGATACACATCGTATTTAGTATTCTTCAGCACCTATGTAAGATATGCAAGAAAAAATGTAGTTCTGTGAGTCTATGCAGAGAATCATTCAAGTATGAAAAAGATGTGTTCACACAATAAAGCAAGATGTCAAATTCAATCCCAATACAATTTGAGGTCAGTATTTTACACTCTTTAAGGCCAGTATATTGAATTAGTCAATCTTTTGGTTTGATCTTTAAAATTACATATACGGTAATTTATTATAGTAGTATGTTCAGAAGTGCTGAGTTGAGGATACCAGAAAGCTGATTCCTACTCTGGAATTAATCACGAATTTCTGGAAAACCTGTGGATGTCTACCTTTTTTCTTCTGTGGATTTCACTAGAGTATGGTATGAAAGCAAGGAAAGGTTACTCTTGAGAAGACTTTGGAAGTGGAAAACAGCTTGTAAAATTCTGTTGTTAGTTCATAATGAAAGGAGAGATTTCTGCAAGCATGATTTTCCTTCCAACCACAATACAATGTTCTAAGGAGACCAGTTCATTTTTCTCTCAGAAAGCAGTAGGAAGATTATGGGAAGAAAACAATTCTGGTTTTCAAATTCTCCAGCATGAGGGATTCGGGGGAAAGTTCAGCAGCAGAAGAAATATTAGAAGTTGGCACTCATAACTTAAGCGGTTTAGCTTACATAACATTGTCCCTGCAAAGGTACAGGAAGTGCTGCCAACTCGTATAGCAGTATTATATGAGATAACTGAGATTATTGGTAACCTTCATAAAAAGCTAAAAGCCAGATTAAAATGTTTGTGTAAGAATGATAACTACATTTAAAATGCTCTTGAAATTATTTTTCAAAAAGTCTCAGAAAGCAGAGAGTAAGTAAACCAGACAAGATATTTCAGATTCCTTATAGCACATATATGAATAAACATAGCTGTAAATATGATGAATGCTGTTAGTAAAAGAGTTTCAAATCTGTCATGTCCTGAGCGGGACAGACATGTACCTTTAAGAAATGCTAATGTGAGAACCAGTATTTTTTATATAACTCACATTGCTTGCTGACCACAGGTTTTAGGTTTAATGCTCAACACAAACAAAAATGCTTCTGCTACAGCCATACAATTTATCTCAGATGCAATATTTCACATTTGCAAAGTGTTTAAAGCCCATTGATTCTTAAAGAACAGCTCTGTAATTAACTGAAGATTGTTTTACAGAACTGAGGCAGAGAGGAAAAATTATTTGTCCAGGATTTCATAGTTAATCAATAATAGTTAATAAATTAAAAAAATATATATTACTGTTCCTTGCTTACAATTCTAAAATAAGTGTACTATACTACCAGTATAATCATCATCAATAGCAAACAAAACAACAAAAAAATACTGCTGATATACTAGAATTAAATCTGACAATGTCTTCATGTGCTTCTTTCTTCATAGAACACAGTAAACCAACCTTGATTAAATACTTACTCCTGTTGGTATCATCATATGCCAATACACCAGCAAAAGTGAATTCCAGGGGGATATGTCTCAGTAAATAAAAAAATAGTTTCATGTTACACCAAACCCACATAAAAAAGCACAGTCATACACTCTGTACCATGGTATAGTGGGCATGGATGACGGTTGGATTCGATGATCTTGAAGGTCTTTTCCAACCTAAATGATTCTATGACTCTATGATTCTATAAAAGCTTTAGCCAGAAAAGGCTAAAACTCAAGACTGACCTTATTCAACCATGGGTCCTAATCAGTGAGCTTCCTTTCTTCTTTTGAACAGATAAAATTCATATTCTTCAACAGACAGAGTTTTAACAGGGGATCTGGCAAAGTACTCTTGCATGCAATATCCTATAGCTTGGTGATTAATAACTGCCAAATTATACATTAATTCTTTCCTGTTCATGAACAATTTTCTTGAAGGTCAGGTCCCACAGAAAAGAGAACAGAATTTCACATATCACAAAATACATTATTTTCCCCAGACAAAGGCTTGATCCTGCAGACTTCCGTTACGAATGCCCTTACTCATTTTGGAGTCTGGTTAAATTTAAGTAAAACCATTTCCAAGAAACATATAATCACATAATCACATGAGCTTTTGTAAAATGTGTGGGAACAGCCTCACAGTAGCGAAGTGGTGACTGGCATCCCAGTAAAGATGAAGGCAAAGTTATTGTGAGGGTCAGTCTAATTGCCTAAATAAGCTAGTTCTCTTTTTATTGACCTTCTTATGACCAACGGTTCAGGCTTGGCTGCCTCTAACACAGGAAACAAATGGGATGTACTCTATTGAAATTCTACACTTTGCAATTTCTGAACTTCTAAAAGTGTAATTTCATACAGGATGCCCTTAGGTTGCTTTTTTAAAAATTGTTGTCTGCAAATTGAATTTACTAATAATTTGCTTCTCTCACAATCCTTTAGGAAATCCCTGAAATGAGAAACAGATGATAAAGCAGAAAAAGAATGATCGTGAGGCATGGAGAATATCACTGTATCACAGGTTCCTAGATATATAAAAAAGACAGAAAAAATAATCTTCTTTATAGTCCCCAGATTTGCCAAAGGAAAATGTTGAAGAGAACTCTCCTAGAATAAAGATGCAAGAAAGTTCTTTAGTCCTTTTGCTTGCTATGTAACAACTCTGATTATGGAAACACGGAGAAAGACTCTAGATCCATCAAGCAAAGCTCATTGCACAACAGCACAGGGATTTATTTTCCTGAAACTGCCTGTAAATAGTCTACTAACATTAATGAACATTAAATATAATCACTGAGGAGTAAAATACTCCCCAAAGAGAACTTTTGTCAGAAGACAAGCCCAATTCAGAAACAAATAATTTCGAGGCAACTTCATGTTTACAGGCAGACTTTCCTGAAGGCTATTGATGCAGGTAATGTTTGATTTGTCATTTTGAATTAGACTCCATTTGTCATCACGGCCATTTGTAATACCATAATCTCAGCAACAAAGAAAGGATTTATCTGGGATCAAGTAGTGTGCTGGTAAGAACGACTTCGTTTTTGTGAGGCTTCATGTATTATTTAAATTGCTAGCGCCTATATTTTAAAAGTCTTAGAGATATCTGGTGTATTTATTTTGAACTGTAAAAACAGGCAATGTCAAGCAACCATCACCAAAACACTGAATTAGTTTATTTTTTTCCTGAAATAAATTTTAATTGGTTTTTTTGAGGTGAGGTAGCAAAATATTCATTATATTTCTCATCCTTTGGGAACTGTTACTGCTAGCAAATGTGTAAGTGCTATTTTGGGAAGGAAAGCAAAGGAGACTGAATAAGCATATAGAAGCTAATTTTTCTGAGGATATATGTGCCTAATTTTGCTTGTATGCCTATGTAGGCAGGACATAACACATTTCATCTTGAAACTGATATACAAACTTAAAACCCTCACGTTTGCAATATTTGAGATAGTACTCTCCTTTTTCTCTATTTATGCTTTTGTCATATTTATCATTAGGGAGTAAAGAAGAATATTTCCTTTGAGTCCAATGAAGTCTTTTCTGGTTCGTCTAAAAATTTGTATTCTTAGCATCTACCTCAGATGAATATCTGAAAGCACAGAATTGTTGTCATTCTTTCTCTCTCCAAATGGAAAATTAGAAGTTGAACTTCCAAAATAACAAAGGCAAGCAAATTTAAAATGTCTCTCTAAATCCATCTCAACTGTTAACTCTGAATTTTATATATTCAAAATTATAGCAGCTTACTAGCATCCATAGGATGTATCTGCATGACAAAGTTAGATTCCTTCCTACAAAAACTCAGCAGACACCTTATATTGTGATTGACAAACCTGGTAAGTAAAAACTCCTGAAGGTACTTAACATAAACAGTTCTGGGGTGGTTTCTGTAACACAGGGTGGAGCATACCAAAATAACAAGGATGCAGTAGCACTTGCCTGCTCTAAGAATACTCCCACTGAGGCACAGCTACCAGGTATACTCAGATACTGGAAATCACTCAAGTTAACTGTGGATCAAAGTGACAGCTACAGAATCTCTTACACTGCATTAGAATTTCTAAAGGAAAACCAAGACAAGCAAAACCAGAACCACCTCCCTCTAAAAGAATAACAGGTTACAGCAATATTATTACATTTAAAAGATCTCTAATAGGCCTAAATACCAGCACATGATCATTCACATTGTTGTTAGCACAGTCCCAGGCCCAGTTTTGACCTGAGCCAAACACCAGTCTCCAAACTGTGTCTCCACACACCTCAGGGGTTAACACAGGCCAAGGAACATTCCCAGCAGGTACTTTCAATGGGGTCACCCTGCTCTGGAGCTGGAAGAGAGCTTAGATCTATGGAAGAAGAAGACATAGTGTACCAGCTCATCTCAAAGCCAGAGAACAGATTCAGAAACTGTTTTCTGGCACATTTTAATGTACTAATATAGTGGCAATCAGAGGTAATAAGAACGTTGAGGAATTATGAGACAGAAAAGTACTGGGATCCATTGTTTCCTCTTTGCAAGTCATCCTTAATTAAACAACAAAGGATATTTAATTAAAGCTCTGATGATCTGCACTGTCAATCTTTAACACAGCTTTTAGCCTTGATGTTTGCTACTTCGGAATTTTAAAAGTAGACTGGCCAGCTTCCTTTCCTTTCAAAGTAAAAGGGATGAAAGAATCTGTAGTGAAATCATGCAAAAGAGATGGATCTCTTTTGCAATCAAGAGCAACTCCATCCTGGATTTTTACATCAAAACAGTCATCTTAAACTTCACTCAGAAATCAGCTGGAGCACAGAGAAGAGGAATAATATGATTTCTATAAAACTTCTACTTAATTAACAAATTCACAATGGTTTTCAACACTTAAGAATTTTTCTTAAAGTACAGCATCTCAGTAGACCAGAATATGTTAAGCAAGGCTTGCAGGGCTGGAGAAAAGGGATGTGATTTTATAGCTGCAAGTACGTTTTGCAAATGCCCTGAGCAGATCCTCCTTGATGTCTATATTCTCTGTATGTTCACTGGCACAGGACCTGGACACTGCTCTGTGGGAGCTCTGCCTGCAAGCCCTGACCTGTCAGCGAAACGGGAAACAACAGCAGCAAACACACTGCCCCTTTGGCAGGTAATGCTGCTGCTTTTGGTAACCAGGGACATGCCACACAACTTCTCAGTCAAGCGAGCAGATCCAGCCAGGCAACTGCAAAAACCCTGCTAGATAGCCAGGTAATTCTGCTGTTCTCTGAAGCCCTGGACTATGACTGGCAGCACAGCCTTCAGGAGAAACAGCCAGCTTACGGGTAGAACTTGCTTAAAATCTAACCTCTTCTTCCACTTCCGTGATTTAAGATTTCACTGCAAGCAAGCTGGTTTAGAATTACAATCCACTGCGCTATTTTCCTCGCATCCTAATTTATCATACAGCTTAGTATGATAATTACGTGTGTTCCCAAAGTATGACCAGTTTAGAAGTGGAATTAACAGTGCCGTGAGTTCAGCAAAACAGTACATGGGGGAAAAAAGCATTAAAAGTGTTTCCTCCGCTTCTTAATTCATGATAAATATACTTTTTACACTTTTATTTACCAAAGCACTGTAAAAGTGATTTACCATTGATATTCATCATAAATTGCTTTTGCCAATAATGATATACAATACCCTGCATGATAAAGAGAAAGCATTCATGACAAGACAAAAGTCACCTAGGAACTAAAGCAAATTGTTTGTTTCATACAAAACTGCAATACCACGTACACAAAACATTCTCAGCTATGTAATTAACTATACAATTCAAAGTCTCAGTCAAGAAACAAATTCATTTTGCTATGCCTGTACAAAAGAGAAATGAGTCCACATGAATCACTGAAACACAGTATGATGTAGTACTGCTTAGTTCTAGTTGATATTCACCATAAATCAATAGTAGTAATCTTATTCATATACAATCAGTGTGGTTGAACCCAATGAATACAATATTTCAATGTAGGATACACAGGATATTTTATGCAAGTATTCTAAATGAAACAGATCTGTTTCCTTTGCATTCCGTCGAATCCCAGGAAAGATAGATAACTACGATCAATAAAGTAAGATTAGGTTTATTCAATACTGAGAAATTTTCAATACTACTGTCCAGAAGATTAATATCTGCAGATTATTCCAGCAGTATGACAAAACCAAAGTACCAGATGCCAAGCTCTAAATAAGGACAGCAGAACGCTTTCTGCATTACGCTTCTGCTACTATTGATTCATGGGAATGACAAACTTCCACAGATTCATTTACTTTCATTACATATGTGAACTTACGAAGTAGTTATTAACACACGTATCTGTGTGAATTGCTTCGTACCTTCTCAGTCATTCGCAATTTTGCACTCTGCACTATTCAAAAAGTCTGTCCATTTCCTACCCATTTTCAAAAGCAGTTCCCCATATTTTGTGTATACAGTATACAAGCTATATTTATCTGCCAACTCTACAGACAGCAAACATATTTGCATATTTTTCTATGACTAAGTTAGCAGATAAGTTTTTTCTTAATTAAAAAAATGTTTTGTCAATTCCTGTGCTCCACCTTAAGTGAAGGTTGTTTATTTAAAGAATATAAAACTAGAAAAACGTATCCTTAGTCTTCATGATGTTCCTTCCTTTTTTTGAACAGAATTGGAAATAAAGTACAAAAGTGTATGTAAAAAAAGAAAAAAACTAAATGGGAATTAGTCACCTTCTCAATAAAATTCTTACCTGGTTTACAAGCTACTAAGCCATTTTCACTTGAAATAATACTTGAGTTAACATCAGTGCCTTTGATTTCTGGCACTTAAATCTACCTATGTACCAGGGATACAGAAAGTAGATGACTTTGCTTCTTTTCATCTACATTTTTACTTTCTCCAGAAAAAAAAAATAATATGAATAGGTGCACTTATTTTCTTTATATTAGTGTCTAAATAATTGTATAGATATTACCTGTCTTTTGAAAGTTGATTGCCCCAGTGTACGGTATTAACACTTACTAGAATAATCTTCTGTCAATAAGTATTTGATTAGAATTGAGCAAAGTGTATAAACAATTTTAGGAAAACCCTCTTAGGCACCAAAATGATATTGAAATACTTTTCAAAAAGCCATTTTGCAGAACCCCCCTTCACAGAATGTGTTTCATATGGTATGCAATCTGTATAAAAGGTAAGATAAATAAATATGTTCATTTCAAAAATTATTCTCCATTTACCAACAAATATTATTTCAAAGATATTTTAAAACTACTCTGCAAAGAATCATTTATTTTATGAAAATATCTGCATTTACATTACTTACTATTTTGAAAATGTTTTACTGTGTGAGGTGTTTAAGCAACAAGTTATTACATATCTTACTAATAAGTAATCATATACTTGCATAACTAACACATGAAGAAGCCTCTTCTGCAGACTTTATCCACATGAACATATTTTAGTCAATTAAATAAGGTCCACTGAAGGGAGTTCAGATAAATAATGTTTAATATTACAAGAACAGCAAGACAATGTTTAGAGGGAAAATTACAATTTTATTCAAGTATTAGATAAGCATCCTGGCACCATAGAACTACAAAAACTTACCAAACCTGTTTAGTACTTTCTTAGGGATCTACAGACAGTCTGTTAGTACAGGTAATAACCAGAGTATTACTGATATATTGCCTGGCCTTCTACTCCTTCTTATGAAACTTTTTGCGTCTTCTACCTCACTGTTTGTCACACCTAGACATCCAGACCTTTGGCATAAATAGAAAACACAAATACCAAAAACCTTTATAAATAATATTAAATTCGTATAATAATTTGAATATATTGCTGCTAGCATACATCATTTTTAAAATGCCATAATACTTGAGTAGTTTTAGATAGTGGAAAGTGATTTGAAATCTTTCAAACTATGAAGCTTAACAAAGTTGTTTCTTGCCGTGCTCCAACAGATTAAATCTGCAGGCAGGCAGATGGAAGGATTTTGTTTTTCAATTACTATTCCTTTTTTTCTTCTAATGATTGCACTGCTATCAAGTTATATTTTAAAAGCTTTTAAAAAAATATTAGTTACCAAAATTATTAACCTGTAGTGGCATGACTTCTGGCACAGGGGCCATGTTGCTAACTTTTGTTGAAGTCTGAGTGCTCTAAAAAAGGTAAGAACTATGCAAGTATAACCAGACTTCATTTTTTTTGAAGCATGGATTTTAATGCATGTAGTCTTATTACTTCTGCTTAAGTTTAAACAAAGCTTTAAATTATCCCTTTGAAACAAGCAAAACATAAGCACAGATTTAAGTGTTTTGCTGACTCAGCAGCTGTTCAATTGCACATGGTTTTCTTTGTTACAATCCTGATAATGATGTCTTCTTGCAAAGATAAAATAATTATGGTATTTACTGAATAAACAGCATGTAAAATACTAGTCATCCTTTATTATTACACATCTCTAGTAATAAGAACTACTGTACTGTGAAACTATCCTCCCCCTTCTGTTTTCCTTACAAGACTAACAACATAATTTTTTCAGTCACTGCACTGCAAAAGTGGTTTCACATTGAAGGCTGAGGACTACTCTTATTCTCCCAGCATAAAGGAGGATATGACAGTGTATATGTTTGACTTTAAATAGGGCAAGGGGAAGTGGACAAGCCAAGGGGAGCAGTTTTATATATACATCTCCATCCAGATGCAGGCTGTTGATAAGAAGTTGTTGAGTGGAAAGTATGACCCTTTGCTTACTCAAATTCTGCTTCAACTTCTAGTTCCATCCACCCCCTGCTCCAGAAGGACCTAAAATTTTCCAAAGCCAGATAAACAAAATTAAGCATATACATGGAAATTCCTGTCATTTCATGTCTTCTATTTGTCTGTGTAAAAATCCATTAAATAATTATTTGAAGAGAAAAATGGGACTAGGAAACAATGCATGTGTCTGCTGTGGTCAGTATAATAACTATTGCATATACTAAATGGTAGAATGATATTTCAATGAATCGACAGAACCTGTTTAAAATTCTCCCAGAGAAAGAACATTTACTCACAGGACAGGTGTTTCAGGAAAGCACCTGTTGCAGATACTGCATAAATACAACTGTAGTTACTAAAAAGCAAAACTAGATGAGCTTTTCTGGGCTACAGAGATCTACTTCATTTAGGGAGGTTTGTAACAACAGCCAGGTGGCATTTTAGGTGGCCACAAATATTCTGATGAAATATTTCAGATCTGTGAAACATTTAAAATCTGTGGCTCAATCCACTCGTACACAAGCTGTTATATCAGTAGGAACAGACAGATGCAGGGGCTTTTTCATGAAGGTAACTGTTGTGTAGTTTACGGTTTTCTCAAAAGTAGAACAAATTGACTATCCAATGTGATTGAAGGTACTTGTCGTATTTCTAAAGTAAAAGCTGACTAGTGCTTTGTTTGACATAATTTTATTAAATACTTTGTCTATTCAAAAGTAGCACTGAGAAATACTGCAGATTTACTATCTCAACTGTTTACTGTTTCACTTAACAGTACTTGATATAATTTTTGTTATTCAAGGAGGATGAGTGTTGCCCTTGAGTAAAATTCAAATTGAGATTACAATCCATTACATTTACAGTAGCAGAAAAGAGTAAATATATGCTTTAGTAACAAATTTTATTACATGTTCTGTTTGAAAAAGAAAAGAAAACAGATTAACAGATTATTGAGTTAGCTGAACATCAAGATATTTTTCAGGGTTGTTTTTTTTTCCAAAGGTAGCTGATATTTCATCTGCTATTTTTACTTAAATTTGCTGGAGATTTAAGGCATAATAGTCAAATATAGAGCCAAATATAATGAAGCTTATTTTATATTCAAGCTCCAAACTGTCAAAAAATATCTCCAAAATGAGACAATGAATTGAGAATTGTTATTTATTTCACTTAATGTGGTTTTTGTTACCTTATTTTTAAGCAACTAAGCATTTTTTTTTCCTGCATATATGAGGAATGGCATTTTTCTGTTTTAAAAAATGAGAACTAGTAAGATTCTAATATACTTATTTGAGTGAAGGCTTTAAGAAAAATACTAGATACCATTCAACTCACAACCCAGCCATAAGATCTGGAGCACTATATCTATAATAGTATTCAAAATATATTCTAATCATAGAGGAAATAATCACCCACTGGGATTCAGCTCTTACCATCAGAAAGAATGCTTTTACAAGAATAGGTTGTACTGAGCCAATTATATCATCTGCCATACTTGGCTCAGTTTCATATAGATTTTCACATTAAAACAAGCACTAGTTGCAGTGTCGTGATATATGCAGTCATTTGGTACTTCTTCACAGTATGTGCCACAGATTACCAGGCATCGCACAGGCCTTTCAATTTGTTTGAGGAGCTGGCTTATAGCAAATGGCCATAAAAGTAAGAAAGAGAAGTAAGTAATACTTTTACCTCAATATGAAACATGAAAGGTCCTGAAACATGTATTGTCACAAATGCAAACCAGAGGAATCCCTCTGAACTTGATTTACAAAAGAAAATATGTCCTATGCTGCTTGCTAAATTGATGACTAGGAAAAGCTAAAATCTATTTAAAATTCATGTCCTGCACAGTCAATCAAGTCATAAGCAATACCTTCTTTTTTTAAGCAGAAAGGGAATGTTAACAGCATCGCTGAAGTATGAATTTCATTTTTCCTTGTCTTGGATATCCCAACAGCCTCCAGAACTGAACTATGTAGTACAAAACATATGCATATATATGAACATTCATCTGTCTTATGTGTTTCAAATCTGAATCTCTGAGAGATCGAATAAGTGGATTCTTTTTCAGCATCTCATTTTCCTTTCTAGCTTGGCTTGTATACCACACACTGAATGTTCGTTCACTTATATTACCACTCATATTTATTAGGCAGTATTATTAATACTTTATAAAAAATATCAGTATATCAAAAGGAGTGTGAAGTGTTTTGGAAAAAAACTTTTTGAAAGGATCACACGTATTTCTCTCTAACAGTAAAAAAGGAAGAAATGCCTGTTAAATGAAACAGTTTTAACAAAATAAAAGTCGGGTGGTGTTTGTCAGATTGAGTACAAACTGAACTAATAAAGAAGCCTGAACAATAGCCATTCGGTTCCCTTTTCTTAGGTTTCTTTAATCTAATACGTGTAACTTCCATCAGTTAACAAGTCTCTGTGTAGAACAGGTAACTCTGCAGTACACTTGGAACCAGATGCACTTTGCCAATCTTTCAAAGAAGTCAAGTTTATGATTCTAGCTGTGAACCCACATTGCGTGGCTCTTGAAGCTTCATCAGTGTGTTTGTTTTTTCATTTCTCCCTATGTTTGTGAAAGCATAAATGCATGCCACGTCTCAAGTTCATTCTAAAGGCACCATCCTTGACGAGGTAAGATGATAACCTGTCCCTTTTATACAACTCACACACTTCTTGTACTACTTACTGTTCATCTTGAGCATTTGTATACTTAGAAATGCATATATGTGTTCATACAAATACATATATGTCTACTGCACACACACTTACCATTAATGGCAAATAGAAAGATACCCGATTCCAAATATGTTGTTCAGACAGATTTGTTTAGCCTTTACTTAGAAGTTACATTTCATTTTGTGATTACAAGGAGACTTTAATCACTGAACCAATGTCATCAGAAATAGAAGAAAGATATAGTGTATAGTAAAGACTTTACTAAAGAAAAATTAAGAAAAACTTTGCTAAACTAATTTTTGATCATATTTTTTAGAAGATGTAGTAATGAAACTAGTATTTTAACTGGAGGATTAATTCTGATTATAGATAAAAGACTGTAACTTCACAGAAATTAGAATAAAATCTGGTTTGAATGGAAGACAATCAGCCCACCATAGATTTGGCTTTACATTCATTTGTTGCTGCCAAAGTACAGCTTAAATATCACACTTTAATCCAATAATTATTTAAATAGAATATGACATTTAAAAAGAAAGCCAGTACATATTTAAAGGAAGACCCTCTAGAAATGTATAAGTGTTTAATTAAAGTGGGATAAACAGTTAAATATGCTGCCTTAATATCAGTTTATTGAAAGCTTCACCAGCTAAAGTACTATTGCAGTACCAATGCGCTGGTTTATTTTGCACTCCTTATGAAAAAGACAGTGGGAATAGAATGGGCTTATGGAAGAAAAAATCAGCAACCTACAATTTTTATTAAATCATGTTTGAAGAATTATTTTACTGTAACTGCTTTACATCAGCTAAGTCTTTCCTTACATATGGAATGTCTGTCTATGCAACGGCAGACCAAGGGGAAGGGAATGCTGCTGCGGCACACTCCCTCTGGCGCTCCTGGGAAGAGGACTCTTCAAGGACCTAAGAAAACAGTTTCATCACTATTTTAGCCTTTTGCAGAGGTTTACTCCAGACTAACTCTATCCTGGTCTGGTGGACCAACTACTTATGAACAGTTGGACAGTAGTTTAATCTGGTTACTGTCTGAAAATAGTTTGCACACTTTAGTACTTCTCCAAATGGCAAAGGAATGCTCTGTACACGTGGGAAATAGGGAGAACCACCTCAGAAATGCACTCCTGATCCAAATGAAAATGTTCACATTAATATTAAGTATCTTTTTCAAAACGAAGTGGTAATCTTAATACAGAATAGAAGATTAAAAAAGTAGCCAAACTAATATATTTTTTAAATACCTGATTTCTTTTTCTACCATGGGCCTCCCAAGCCCAATAAAACTGACTAGTGGACCTCACTGAAAAGTGTAAGATTTTCAATACATTTCAGATTGATATGCCTTGCCTTTACAGATTATTTACTAGGACTTCACAGAGGTCTTTCTACTGTCTGTATTCTACACAACTATTCACAAGTCCTCTTGAAACTATGTGCTTTGTGATCAACTGCAATTAAACACATAATGAAATTAATAAGCCTGTAATACTTTTTGAAGTATACAAGCAAACTTACAAGTATGTTTTAGATTCTTCAGTTATGGGGACAATATCCAAATGTCATCCACTCACTCTAATTCCTTTTAAGTATTTCAGATCTTTTAAATTCAAATAAGGGAAGCATAAAAGCAGTTCAAAAATATTCTAACTCATCACACTATTTTCAAGGAATCTGTGTGTTTTCACCTTCTGAGAGAAAAAGAAAAAAGAACGGCAACTTTATTTAAAGAACGATAAATTCATGGGTAGAACACTGTTCTTCATCCATATGATACTATTTTTCACACACTTGCCCTTTATATGGCTGAATAGAAACAGAATTACTTAATTAGAAGAATGAAAATCCTCATGAAGAACTCAAAAGCCTGGTATTTCTTGTTGTTCACCTTTTAAAAGATACATGATAATTATGTATTTAAAAATAAAAGTGAAAAGGGCAAAATATGCCCATTAGAGTTTCATGCAGTAATTTTTCTATACTAGGAAGTGTTTGGGGATGAGATGTCATACTGATTCCATCAAGAGATACACGCTGTGGCACAGTGAACTACTTGGGCATGGAGATGCTAAGTAGGACCCATACAGTACACAGGTCATGTACTGATTCTCTCATATAAATTAATTTTATCTCATTGAAAGAGTAGATGAAGTCTGCAATTTGGCTAGAAAGCAAAACAACTAGATGTTTCTACACTATCTCATGCAGGATTACGAGAGTGTACCCCGACAACTTGGACTGCCCCGGTTCCCTCCACCAAATCTTATGCCCTGTATCACTGACATACTGTCTTTAGGCTTTTTGGAGTGGACAGGTAATGTCTATGTGGCACTTCAGCTTGAATGCTCCATAGCATAACAGCTATCCCATACTGCTTAACATTCCAGAAAACACAAGCCCCTACAAAATCATCCTTGAATTTATCTGCACACCACATCCCCCTGTCATACGAGTAAGTAATTAGTCCTGCTTTCTTTTAATGGACTTCTATCCTTAGATTTCTTTAATGAAAAGGACTGAAAAACCCTTTCTGTCTCCCCAGCTGGCCTAGCTGGCAGGATAAACCAGAAACTCCTCCATTAACCTCCATAGATCCCAGATCAGGTCCCCAGCAGTGCTGTTCCTTGAGATCTGGCTTGGCTTTTCCTAGCAAAATTCTCCAAGCTTGCCAGAGCTCTGCTAGAGAGGTACCTATGGAAGTGAAGATAGCAAACATACACACTCTTACTAGCACCTAGGGATGCAAAATAGACTCCAGAGTTGTCCAGATCTGACCTCAGGAGACATCTGCAGTCTAAGGTCAAATTTGTGTGTCTGGATGAGTTGGACATACTCATTCTTTATCTCAACGTAACTCGTTGGGAAAAAGCTCATATCACAATACCATACACCAAGAACGTAAGGGCCCTATGGCCTTTGTGAGTGAGCAAGGTCTTCTCAGTAGACCACAACCTGAGCTGCAGATGAAAGGCTTCAAACAAGACTGAGCAAGAGGAGTCTCAGGGTGAGGGCTGGTGGGGCTGACTGTTGCAAGAGACATCTTACTGCTGCCGCTTCCCTGGCATATCTTAATAATTTACTCTGACTGAATAATCAGCAATTCTCCTACTGTTAGGATTTCTTGAAATCTTTTTGGAAGCTGTAATTATATTACTTTAGAAGAGTTACCCGTATCGTTTACAGACAGAATGTTGCATTTATACTGACACTTCTACAGTATTTGTTATTTTTAGAACCAAAAATAAACAGCTTAACTGATTAGGTGTTAAGAGTTCCCAATTAACCTTTATTTGAAGTGACTAGGCCAGATCCTGCTCTCACTCCTGTTTTCACTCATCCAGATTTGTACCAAGCTTCTTAAAGAAATTGCTTTAGCAGCTTGATAAAAAAAGAACGAACTTCAAATTTTGTACAGGTACAGAATTCAGATATGGGTGCATAATTCAGGTGATAAAATTCTCAGAAACTCAAATGATACTGTCACTTTCTAGCTAAGAAACACATGGGAAATGTGTTGTTTCAGTAACAGTCCTGTCCTATAATACCTGTATATCTGTATCACAAAAAAAGTTTCCAAGTCCAAGCCTCTTGGTGTTATTATCTTGGTTTAGATCAGAGTGAAGGCAATCAGAATCTAGCTATACCACTATGAAGTGAAAATTTCAGTGAAATCCGAAGGATCTTAATAGCTTATGTGATTCTAGTATTTAAATTATGCTAAATTAACCTCCAGAGTATAAGTCCTCTTCTAAGAAGAAGCTTTATACATTAAAAAGAGGGCACAGAAATAGATATGATTATAAAACACTGTAAGCTTTTCAGTGTATATCAGTGTATAATCAGTCAGAAGAAAATCACCATCAAGGTGACTTAAATCTTTCATATTGACAGTATCTAATACTATTAGGATTTATTTGTAATATTTATAGAGGATGGCATAATTCCTAAAAACTAAAAAAAGCCCTAAGAACTTCTTAGACCAACAGAAATTATGCTTACTCTTTTTGCTTCAGTCATTACTGTAGTCTTTCCAAACTAAAAATAGAATCAGACAATAAACTTTTGGAAAAATTAGTATAAAATTCAAAATTCATCATGAAAACATAGGTGGATGCAATTAGGATTTCAGTGGTCAAATGAGCACACTAGTTACTGCTTGCTGATATAAGTAAACAGAAATATTAGTAAAGAGATAGTAAGTGGTTTGAGCATACGGGTAAGGGACGCCCATGGTACCTAGGGAACTGTGGCAGTAAGTAATGTTCAGAATGCTCCAACGTGTAAATGTTGGCATGTTTAGGAAGGTGGCGCACCAAGGCTGTTATCCATGTTATGTGGTCAGTGTGGACAATACTCATCTCTTTACTGAGTCACAAATCAGGACTTCCTTCCCAATGACCATGAATCTCAGCTTCCTCATTATAACATGTGTTATCTCCCAGTTTGAAGGAATAAACTCAACAAAGGACATTTGTATACCTACATCCATGAGATCTAAAATGGGGTGTCGTGGTTTAACCCCATCCAGCAACTAAGCACTATGCAGCAGCTCACTCACTTCTCCCCTCTGCAGCAGGATGGGGGAGAAAATTGGGAAAGGAAGTAAAACTCATGGGTTGAGATAAGAACGGTTTAATAGAACAGAAAAGAAGAAACTAATAACGATAATGATAACACTAAT
>JAVJGG010000017.1:5824037-5836295 GCA_035590195.1 Aviceda cuculoides | reverse complement strand
AAGGCTGAAAGCTACACATTCTGCAAATGTTTCAGTATGGCCAGATGCATTAAATGGCTGCTCTGCTTAATCGGTCATTACCAAGATATATACGTAGCCAAGTGAGGTGTAAAAAACTGAAACAGAAGCTGCAACCTTGCAGCTCTGTGTATGCTGAGACACAATCAGTCTATAGTCATAGAAATAAAATTTTTAATCTTCTAGGGTGTCGTGGCTTAACCCCAGCCAGCAACTAAGCACCATGCAGCCGCTCACTCACTCCAGCCCTCCCCCTCGCAGTGGGATGGGGGAGAAAATCGGGAAAAGAAGTAAAACTCATGGGTTGAGATAAGAACGGTTTAAAAGAACAGAAAAGAAGAAACTAGTAATGATAATGATAACACTAATAAGATGACAACGGTAATAATGAAAGGATTGGAATGTACAAATGATGCGCAGTGCAATTGCTCACCACCCACCGATTGACACCCCGTTAGTCCCCGAGCAGTGAATAACTCCCCGCCCCCACTCCCTCCAGTCTATGTGACGTCCCATGGTATAGAATACCCCGTTGGCCAGTTTGGGTCAGCTGGCCTGGCTGTGTCCTGTGCCAACTTCTTGTGCCCCTCCAGCTTTCTCCCTGGCTGGGCTTGAGAAGATGAAAAGTCCTTGATTTTAGACTAAACACTACTGAGCAACAACTGAAAACATCATCGTGTTATCAACATTCTTTGCATACTGAACTCAAAACACAGCACAGTAACAGCTACTAGGAAGACAATTAACTCTATCCCAGCTGAAACCAGGACAAACTTGCTCTGCAAGAACTGAGAAAAACTCCAATGAATCCAATAGTAAGGTATCTGAATGCACAAAGAACCATAATAGTTTGAAATCTTCTTGATGTAATACTTAAACATTTGTAAATCCACTGGGACCAAGTGGGTTTGATATTGGTATTCTTTTGATTATAATAATTGCTTTAATGACAAAATAACATGTATTTTCATCCGTATTTTGATCACATTTCAAGTGTCTTTTGTTTTCATTTTTGTTGTGTTGCAATCCTTTGCTCATATATTAGATAAATTTCAGAAGCCTCTGGTATTTCAAAACACAACATAGATACTAGTAGTTCTATGAAAGGGCACAGGTAATTTAGGATTATTTATGCATATCCATTAAACAGTGTTTTCTTTAGCACAAAGAAACTTTGCATGGTTTCAGTTTCCAAATACCTTTAGCTTGTCTTTATAAATAAAATATATGATCAAGTCCACTGTGTTTAAACTACTTTGGCATTAAACTTGAGCAGAAATCTAGCTCGCCTGCTTTTCAGGGCCAAATTGTTTAGATGGCTCCCAAGAATATCCCATAGCCAGTTAAAAAGACCTGTTTTAAAGAACTGTGGTACCTACGTTCTGCAGAGAGCTCTCCTGTGAGCCTAATTTAGGCAGAAAGCACCTGTGCATGTCCCATGGAGGTCTAAAGAGCCACACGTGTTCAGACCATCAACTAATGTGGTATCACTGTTAACCTGGTGAATGTGGTCCCACCCACTCTATACTTCACAGTCTTGATCTCTCATTCGGAGAAAACCTGATCAGCTGGCCTCTTGCAGCATCAGAGACTCCAAGCCTCCCACATCTCCAGCAGGTATCCTAATTCCACAGCCAGGAGCACTTTCCGTCTGTGTCTCCCATTTGGAAGCTAAACCAGTGAATAGCCAGAGGCAGGAGAGCAGGCAGCCAGGAAGAACAAGCCAGAGGTAGAGGAAGAATGTGGGAATTCAGCTGCTCTCCAACTGAGTAAGAGTGATCAAAAGCTACTTCAGGAGTGCTCTGGCACCATTAGACTATTATACCACTGGGAACTATCACTCCTACAGACTTCCCCCGAGAAGAGTACAACCCGAGTTGCCTGATGTTTCTTATATTCTCCATAGGAGAGACAACATGGAACTAACTGAAGCAGTTTGCTAAACAACAGTCAGCTTTTCCACCCGTAACGGCATCTTCTGTACCACAATTATATGTGCCAATTTTAAACATGCGCTTGAGGTTCTAAGAAGTTTGTTTCTTCTAGAAATTCTGCCTTATTTGGGTGTTACGTTTGATAAATTGGTTCTAAACACATTTGAAACCCATCTTTCAGTGAAAAACTTTGAAACAACTTCTTGATGACTAAAATTTAAATATAATACAGTCCTAATGCAATTATAATGGGCTTTTCCTCTGTAATATAAGCTGACATCTTAAATTCATTAGATCTTATTAAAGATATTTTGAATCCCTTTTTTAAGGTTTAAGTTTCCTTGCCAATATATTCACTTTCATTATTTTTTGTACTTTATTTGCATAGCCATCATTACTATTAAGCAGTTATGGTTAACTCTTTGTAGAATTTTGAACAGGAAGATCCTAGAATAGATGTAGACAACAGTTTCTGTACCAAACCTAATAATAAAAGAGCAAAGAAGAATAATTTTATTTTTATTTATCAGTTAATTTTAACTGACTTTTCCTGACTATAGGAAAAAGACTGATTCCTTTTGCAATTAGTGCTAGGTCTGCAAGACTGTAACCTTTTTATCTACCTTTAATTTAAAATTATTGCTGTCATAGCTAAGAGAAGATATCTCACTCAATTTTTTATCTCCTAAGTAGCACAGCCATTTGATATTGTACAGTGCTTGTTTAAAGAGTTAATACGTAAGGTCATCATGAACATCAATACAGCAATATAAGCCCACTTTAAAAAACTTCTCAAAAAGATAAAAACCAAAGGATTCAATAAAGCACAACAACTTTGGGACTAAATAAGAGACAAAGTATTTAATTCTAATGGAATATGTGAAAATCCTAGATGATACAGAACTAAGTATTAGACCATTCTCACTGTAAAGTGGAAATAATGCTTTGTCTACAGATTTCAAAGTACTCTCAACAAAAGACAGTTTTTAATTTTGTAGCATTTGGAATATCTTATCACCTCTAATACCTAATACTTTGTTTATGTCCATGCTCTAAATCTTACTGACTTCTTGTTTCTTTTCAAAGAAGGGCCAAGATACCAGAGGTTAGGGGAATGTGAACTAGAAGTGATGCAGCAGAAGGGAAGATTGGACCAATATGTGATTCAGAACATGGCATTAAAAAATACAGAAGAGTATGAAAAGAGGAAAATACACTCTCCTGCCTGCAGAATGTTAATAAATGGATACAAATGGCTGGTGTGTAAGCTGTTAAAATGAGAACAGATATCGAAAGCAACAGGAACTCAGAAATAAGACACCTTAGAATTAAGATGCATATCCTAATTCAGACAGTTAAATCTAACTTCAGAAGGAAAGGTTCTGTAAAATAGGAAGCAGTTGTTCCAAGGCAAAGGGATCTCTGAGGTTCCTCAGTGCTACACAAAGGTGGAGGAACAACACAGTTTCTGAGAGGATATATGTGAGACTAGAGGACACAAAGATGAGAGTGACTGATCTGTTTGAGATTTCTGAGTTCTTGCATGCTGAAAGATAGTGAAATTGAAATAAGAGATGAGGTCATACTTAGGAGCAATTTAGGGTGTTGGGATCACAGAGAAGACAACACTATGGCAGCAGAGATCTTATGTATATCTTGAGCTTGGAAGAAGCAGCAGGTCTAAAGAAACAACTATGGGACTAGACACTGCCATAGTCCTGCAAAAAAAAATTATTTCAAAGGTAATAGAACAGGCTGTAGCTCGTTATGATTAATGTAAACACGTGCAGTAATAAATAAGGTCTTTATCTAAAGGATGGATTAACCTGTCTAGGGTGGGTAATATATGGAACTCCTGTGGGATAATTATCTGATGCACGGTTAGTTAAGTCAGTTAAGAAGGGACCTGCATTTCACTGTGATGGAAAGTTTGTGCTGCAGACATCAAGGAGTCCTAAATACTTGAAGAACAAAGTTACTGCATGCATCAATAATGCGATGTTGCATCACCCTTATCATCTGCATTGTTGATTATAAATTATTTTCTCCAATCTGACTCATAGCTAATATAGAGAACTCAGCTAGTGCTGACTATGTCTTACTTGTACAAAGCACTCAGAAAGTTCATGTATTCTCTGCATCTAAAAATGAAATTAAATACTTAAAATGTGTAACTTCTCAAAGGTGGCTGGGATAAAGGTTCCTTGCAAAACTGCAATAGCAAGTTGCATATTACATTATCTTTTCTGACAGATAACTAACACATGCTAATATAGCCTCACTATAGCAAAAATGAATATGATTTGAGAATATATTCTTGAACAAGGACAGAACTGTCTCTTTACCATGTCATACTACTCAGATATATATTATTCACCATAGAAATCAGAACTGTGTGGGAATCCATCTTCTAGCAATACTGTGTTTTGAGATTTCAAGTATTTCCACAGTCTGCATCAACATGACACCAAACTCTTTTATGTTTTGTAGAAAAATAAGGGGAAAAATCAGAATAGCCCATGTCTAGAGGTGACAATAGAGAATCTAAACCTGCATCTCTCCTAGCCCATCTGAGTATTCAGAGAAAACTCTTCCAAGAACCTTAATTTTGGAGTTGCCAAATCTTCCATTATAAACAAGGTATGATTTTGGCAAGCACATTTCTAACACAGCCCCATCTGTTGTATGGAAATGCTTCTTACCACCTCAACTAAGATTACAGGTGTTAGAAAAACTTTATAGAGTTTAAATGGAGAATCTAGCTCATTTTGCATTCACTAAACCTGCTTAAGTCTACTGGCATTGTTACAAGAAAAGCCATGGGCAGACACTTCTCCATCATAGTCAACACCTGTTTCCTAATTTTCAGAGGACCTAGCACAGTAAGTCAATGCTTGCAAGAGTATTGCACTACCACCATTTTATAGGACTGCTTCTCTTTTTCTTTTCTAACCATTCTCAATCCTTAAGTCAGTAAAACCTTGATAAAACAAATCTCTTTCTTTTCTTACTGCAGTTGCACACCAGAGCTAATTTAACTAGAGATATTTAATTTAATGATCATGGTAGAGACTCAAACTGTAAATAATATAAGGAAAAATAAAGAATTTAAATAATTTGCAGCTAACAGTTGATTTAACTTTGGTTTGGTATACTGGTATTCAAATGTAATTGCATTTATAACTTAGGTTAGTAAACGTTCATAAATGTTAATTCAAGATGTGCTACCTATACTAAAAATAGTTATTTCACAATAGTTTTAACAACTGTGTTGGTGTGGAATACCTTAAAAAGAAGGTATTTGATAAAACTAGGCAGTGCCTGTCACAGCCTTGATTTTGTTTAGCATAGCAGTTTGATCACTTCTTGAAGACATCCACTAAATGCCAGTATTCACAACACTAATATTGGAGAATTCTGTCCAAACTCATATATGTCTGCTTCAAGAAAAACACATACCTACAGGTCAGATTTTACACTGAGTAAATTTTTCCTTAATTTTGATATGTAGATAACTACATATAGAAAGGTACAGAAAGAACTGCTATGACAGTATAACAGCTTCATGCCTATTATGTTATTCTGCAAGAGTTCTACCCTATTTAAAGAGAGGTGAGGAGAAAGGCCATGGAAGACGAGGCCTTGGGAATCACTCATTGGATTTCTATTCATTCATAAGTTTGTGTGTATTTGAACTGATTTTAAATTGACTCTGTTCTAAAACAAGTTCCATAAATTAGTTTTCGCACTGTATAGGTCCCTTAAGATTACCTTTTAGTTCACAGTTGATTAAAAGCTCCTGGTTTATTATCAGTTGGTTTTGTTGGTTTTGTTTTTTTTTCCTTTAGGTGAACATAATGTTTTTTGTAGACAGGAAATAATAAACCACAAAAACTTGCTTTGAAAATATTTTTAGAAATAGCTAGAAAGAGGCAATCTTAGAGGCTTTAGTATTTTGAGTCTAGTTCACACAATATCATCCTGAAAATGAATGGAAAACAATACCACAAATGTTCAAATGCCCCACAGCTCAGTGCCTGGATTTGTCAGCTGCTAACCAATCCCTGTGCGTTTTTACAGCAGGTGACTGCTCCTCAGTAAGGCAGAATCATGTAAAAATTCAGCAACTGGAGTCCTAACAGCAGGATTATGTAGCACCCAAGTAACCTATTAAATGCACACAGACATTTCAAGCGTTTCAGTTAAGGTATATCTTCCCTGTAGCATTAACCACAGCAGCAAAGTACTGCCCCTAGTCCAGCTCTCATTCACACGTTGAAAGCCTCTGACCTATTTTCAGAGATGCTTTCAGCCTAAATTTGTTAATTTAACTCAAGGCATAGCCAAATTCCCAAGTAAGACTTTTGCTCAAGCTAGCAACCTGTCTGATTTGCATTGCAAAGGTAGGTTAAAACCATGTAAGGAGCTGCTAATCCTGCAATGCATTCTCAGGAAAATGAACCCAAAACAAAACGGGAACATTCCTATTTATTACACCATTACTCTGCCATTCTTTGCTGCACAGAGACTCAGGCAAAAATAGGGCTGATAAGAACAAAAAGGGTTGAGCCCACAGGGCTGTACAAACCACACTGGGAAATAAGGAGGTATCAGGACTTTCTGAGAATTAAATAATTTCCTTTGGTATGTGCTATTCCAAATGTTAGCCAATCTCAATAAGTAAATCAGTTATTGGCCAGGTACTCGATTGCTTTTTGCTGAAATAGAACTAAGATTATAATGTGACTTAGAATGTGAATGACTGACAGATAACAGTGCACTCAACAGAAAACAAATCAGAAAACAAACAAATATTCCATCACTGGAAGTTGCTTACTGGCCTCTTTTACTAAACCTAACTTAATTTCTTCCAGGCCCCATTTTAACCACAATTTATAAACTGAAAAATGGTTTACAAAGTCAGATTTGTGACATACAAGTTGTATTATTAATTTCAAATTATAGTAGAATACTTTTTTTTTTAAGGAAAACTATTTTGTGATCTGCTTTTCCTACCTTACATTCCAATAACTAGCTTTTCAGTTACTGTTGTTATATGAGCTTTAGGATTATCTGTGCTTCTTTCATGTTACCCAGATTTTCCTTCTTATTTCCTCAGACAGATCATTTCCAAAGAATACTCCAAGGCAGCACAGCTCCCTGTTTGCAGGATGCACTTTGCATAGATGAAAAGAGTCACTCTCAACAAGGAGGTCATAATCACTGCTCCTGCTCTTTAGCTGTGCTCCGCAGAGTTCCAGCCTGCACTGATGATACACTGATAGCTCTTACATCACTGCTAATGGCAAGCGTATTTTTAGCAGTTGGAATAAAATTCACAACAGGAAAGTGCAGGTGTTTGTGAAATACTGTTCTAACAATTTCTCTGCCAAATTTCCTAGGCCTTAGGTTAATTTTAAAATATGCATGATAGGTTCGAGCCTTCTGGAAAAGAAAACATATAGAGGGAAATTGCAATAATTTGACACATTTTTTCCCTGTGTTTTTAATAACAAAGTTGTTAAAAATAAGCAACATGAATACTATACAATTCCTTTCAATGACTGTTTCTGCTTTGAAACTACAGGAATATGTTATATGAAATGAGAGACGATGAACTCCAACAACAGAATTACAGATTTTTTTACGGAGATAAGATGCAAATGAGTTGATACACAAAGATTAGAAATTATAAAACATACTCTAAATAGACCCTTAATCTCTTTTCTTTCCTGATACAAACGAGTAGCAATTCCACTGGGCTGAATGCAAATACCCCTCATTTAACACAACATCAAAACCTGTCTTTCGTTCCAGGGCCAAATTCCACACCTTAAATGAGTAATCCCTGGCTCATGCAAATAACAAGATAAATTACAGCCAAATGAAGACTGGACATTTACTTCTTTCATTCTAAGCACATTTCATGGTTTGTCTGTATATAGCGCATAGGATATATTTTAATTTGCAATACTGGAAAGGGAAACTGATTGTCAAATCTGCATTGCTGCCTCAAAATATGAGGGCAGATATGCCCCTCTAGTTTGTAGTAAAGCGATACCAAAGAATTTATAAAGGCTTGTTACAAAAAAATAAGGCACCCACCAAGTGCAGCAGAAATACCAACTCATAGTAGCAGAAAAGAACTTAAAAGATACTGTGTTCCAAAAGCCACAGTATTTTATGAACAGGACAAATTGCACATCTACTGGAGAAATAATGGGGAATAATGGTGTAATATAACTTTTCCCTCTGTCTTTTCAAGTTTTCATTCCAAAAGCTCTGAGATTATAATTATTTTAATAAGATCCTACTGTTACTACTCCTAATCTGCTAATGAAATTTAAAAATAGATGTGTTTGAAAAGCCTTATTCCCTTTTGGTTTTAAGTAGCAATTTCTATTTCTTATTTCACCTGAAGAATTAAACCACTTGCAACTGGTTACTTCTCAGGTTTACTGCATCTCTGCGCAGATAAATGCTATCACTTTCATTGTATTCCATCTGAAGAAAACAAGAAGAGGAAAATGACATTTTCAAATTATTTTATTGCATTTATAATATTTCCATTGCAAACTAACAATAAAATGTTATTATTATTTTGCACTTACTATATTAAAATGTTAATAAACTAGTCAGTGATGTGCTGTGATAGCAATGTTATATTTACCTTGGAGTTTTGGCACATTCTATTTTTGCGATTCTACAGGCATGAAAATTATTTTTCCATGACCATTTTCTCCCCCACTTTTTTTCTAAAAATCAAAATCTTCCATGACTATATTCTCTCTAGAGAACCTTTTATTGTATCAGCACACCAATTTTTCATGTTTCTGTGATAGTTCATTTGAACTTTTTTTTGGCTTCTAGGTCTCATAGCTCTTGAAATCAAAGCACAAATTTTGGTGCTGTTTGATTTTCTTTCTTCCAAATAAAATAAAATAAAGGTGGTTCTTGTCATGTCTTCTCATAGTTAAATCATGAACATGTGACAAAACTTTAAAAAGGTGTCCTAAAGTGGTCATGAATACCTGAATTTCCCTTTTTTCCTGCATTTATTAAGTTATCAAGACAAAGTTGCCAGCATTGTGCCTAACTGGGTTTTAAAAGGCATGTAATTTGTCACAATGACAGATGAGACAGGATATGTCTTATGAATGAGATTCAGCTGGTCCAAAAAGTTTAAAAGAACAAAATTACCCTTACTATGACTAACCCCCAGAGCGGGTAAACTTCTGAAATCGGCTAAAGTAAAAGCAACGTTTCATAACTCAGGTCCAAGTATTTACATTAAGTAATGATTTCTGTAAACAAATTTCAAGTTTTAACTATTTTCAAAGCATCTGAACACACAAACTTCTCTTAACAACTCCAACAGTATCAAAAATAGAACTTTCAACATGGCTGCAATTTACACTGTGGAAAAGTTTTCAAACCTTGTGATTTATACTTCTGTGCTAACATAGTCACTTTTACCTCAATAATCATATGCTGTCACTCTTCTTTAGTTCAGTCTGTAACAAAGCTTAAATTCTATTAAAAAATTCAACCTCTATTAGAACTGGATAGGGGAGATACTGATTCCTCTTAGCTGATTTATGTAGACAGTCTTCAATTAAGCATGGAGTCTGGAAAAGATTGTGCTTACACTTAACAGAAAATATGTAATTGATTTACATCTTAAGATTACCTCTCCTTTAAGTGGTTGCATTAAAGAAATTCTCACAGTGCTGTAGTGATTATTTGCAATAAGATAAATCTTAACTTCCAGGTTTTGAGGGTTAAGAATGTATTCCACTTCTCCCTTTCTTGCTATTTTCTACTGGAGAACAAGATAGTGACTAGCCCCTGTTTTTTGATGATATTGCAGCTGGTTCCCTTTGGCCCTTTGTTTACTGAAATGATTATCTAAAGGAATAAAAGGTTATTACTGCAGACTCACAGTAAACTCCAAACTTGAAAGGTTAGCGCTTTATAACTGTGTATTGAAACAACATGAAAATCAAAAGGTTTTCAGAGATTTTAAACATGGCCCACTAAAATAATACAAATAACAAAGCTCGTTCCCAGGTCACAATCTTTTTATAAAAACAATTTATTTTACACTCCTCTAAGAAAAAATCAAGTGAAAGTTGCTATTAGGAACGTAAACCAAAACATCCAGAAAATATCACAATCTGTCACTTCCCTTTTTACCTTGCATTGTGGGTCAGCTGCACTGTGGATGGCTTCAGTAGTTCCTGCAGTTTGTATCAGGCTAACATGGGAATCTTCAGATATTTCCTCTAATCTAGAAGTACTTTCCACACTTAGCGCGAGGGGTGTGTGTTTCTAGAATGCTTTTGACTACTGAGACAGTGGGTTTTAGCTGTTTTCTCCATGTAATTTGGCTGATTAAATAATAGAACTTTTATTTCCTTTTCATTGCTAGCATATATTTAGATCAGAAAAATCAGAATTGCAAAGAACACTGTCCAAGGATACTTTAAATATACTTAAAACATAGTTTAATTAGGGGGATGAGCAATTGATCTTTCTTGAAACTTGCTAAAAACATATTAACATTGCTATGATTCATGAAACCTGAATTAAACATTACAAGAATTAGCAATGCATAGACACCCATGGATCTTACATTTTTCTGCTTTTGAATTCCTGAAATAAGTTTTAAAAACAGGTAAGCTATACTAACAATATTTGTTATAAAAATACTATGTGTATGTTGTATTTCCATGTTTGCTCTATTGTTCTCTTCCAGGTAGATAACACCACTGACACAATAATATTTTACTTACAAAACCTAAAATACACATAATTGGAAACTCTAAGTTACCAGATAAGAGTTATTTTTGCACAGTTCTACTTGAAAACACTATTTTTTGACTTCCAGAGAATTTAAAATGTTCAAGGAACTGAGCAGCCTGAAAAAACAGCTTCATAGAAGCAAGAATGCCAAAGTAATGACAGACTTAACTAGACTTTTTAGCATACCAGAAATTCAGGTATAGGACAGACTTTCATAAGAATAACACAGATTAATTCTTATGGAAGGTGTTGGTGCAGAATCCACAAATCCAGTGTGGATTTTTTTTTTTTTTTTTTTTTAATTCAGCAGTCAAAAAACTAAAAGTCATCATAAGGTTATCCAATTAATTCATCATATTACAAAGTTAAAACCAGACAAAGTACTTTTTGTTTGACATCTGTAATTATGTCTGTATCCCTGTATATTCCCATCCTTTGAATGACAAAGAAAAACAAGAAATCTATTTTCACAAATTATACTAGTAACTCCACAACATGTCATTGTTATAGAAATCACAAACTAATTATATCAAAGCCCAAAAGATTCTTCCCAATTATAATACATTACTGAATTTAATTTGCCTCTGAATTACATTCGATATTTCTGTAATAGAGAAGTTTGAAGTAAACAGTAGGGATTACTGACCAGTAACTGTTCTCAGTTTGTTATTCTCATTTCCGCCAATCTGGGTAATGGATATTTTGATCCGTTAGTTGAAAAAATACTTATGAGGCCCCACTATCTGACAACAAGTTTAGAGGTTATTTTCTCTCTATACTCACTTCCCAATGAAGCATTAATAGTTGCAATAAAACTTGCTTTATGCTTGTATGTTGTATAAATAAGAGTTTGGATTTGCCCACAATCTTCCACAAAAACAAAAAAACAAACCAAAACAAAACAAAAGTGATCCTGTCAGAACTCATTTGGTAAGCAAGATTTTACGTTGGCAGTATTTAGAATTAAACAAAAAAACCCCACAAACAAACAAACAAATTAAAAAAAACCCAAAGAAACAAATAAAAAAACCTGCAAGGAACATTGATGTGAATTCAGCACTTTCTCTGATGTAGGAATTTTATCAACAGTGGCACTAGATCACAACGTTTCCTTTCTGTGTAATGTAAAACTGAGATCTTGATACTAAACGGCAGGGTTTTGCCACAGAAAGGATGGTATGCTCAATCCATGGGCCACAGGAACTGCAATTTAGATAATTATGTTCCAGTGAGCTGGGAAATTATTTCCTCTTTTGACTTAAGCTGTTAGCAAACAATTCAGAGCCTTTGATATGAACTTAATCAGGAGGAAAAACTGCATCCTGAATCAGGTTTCTGTGATGCAAACCTATTCATTTATTAGAAGTCTCATTATCTGCACCAAAGGCCAATTTGAATGAACTTTCCATGTCTACATATAAAAAGAAAAAGATGTCTGCCTTATATCTTTTTTATCTGCCATACAGGTTATGTGCCTTTTGTTTGCCTATAATGCAGTAAG
>JAVJGG010000017.1:5811721-5824027 GCA_035590195.1 Aviceda cuculoides | reverse complement strand
CACTTTCCATGTTTACATATTAAAAAAAAAAAAAAACAAACCAAAACAAAAAACCCAAAACCAAACCTCAAAATGGTTATTTCTCTTTTTCTTTGCCATACAGGTTACTTGCCTTTCATTTGCCTTTTATGCAGAAAGTTTAGTCCAATCAACACATTATTTTGAGTTTCTAGACTATAAATGCTTTGTAGGATTACTGAATAACAGAAAAGGCTGATATATTTTACTGAACTACTGTTTTTCTTTAATGGGTGTAAATGAGAACTAAGCCCTTTACCTACTTGTAAACCACTTTAAATTGCTTCCTCCTGTAAATGAGTAAAGAGATCACTTTTGGAATGTAGGACAAAGTACTTCACTTTTCTGACCTTGGGATATAAACTATAAGGAAAAATTCTATCTTTAGGTCTCAAAGGTTTTTACTGGAAGCACCTGACATCATTGTGTCATTAATTTGAAGTTTACGATTCTATTTTTACTGTTAGTATTCTCTTCTGGCATGTCATTCCATAGTCCTGTTTAAATTACAGTTATTTTTAATAATATCTCTTAGATTTGACTAAGTTCTCTTTAAAAAAAAAAAATAATCTTTCTCACAGATATTACTTGTCTGATATAACTTGGATGCTACTAATCTGCTTTTTCATTACTTGAAGTCTGTTTGCTGCTTAATTGGAAAATATGACACCGCACACATTTTCCATCTTCTATTAATCTTGGAATTACAGAAATGTTAATTTAATAATTTATTACACCACCAGTGTCATTATAATTTTTTCTTAACTACCTCTTACTGCAGAGCAATCTATTTCATCATTTTCATCTTATTCGTAACATAGCACAAATGTACCCTTATTAAAATTCAGCATTTTGTGACCCGTAGGATGTATGTTACATATTTTAGCATATTTTTAATAAGTATATGAGACAATATTGCTTCTCTAAAGCTTTTAAAATTAAAATAAAAAAAATCTTTTGGACATATCTATGTTGTACCTACCCCACCTTGAGCATTCCAGTGTTGTTTTGTGAATTCACTATTCAGTGTTTTGCAAAATCAATGTTAAAGTGCACAATGGCTTTTAAGTTTCTGGGTTGAACCATTTGAGTAGAGCTTTAAATGCTGGCAAACGTTTTTGTTGGGCCTTTTTTTTTTTTTCCTCCATGAGGGAAAAGCCCATTTGGAAAATACTACCTGGCACTTCCATTTGGCAAATGAGATAGAGTTGCCATGAGGGAACAGTATATACAAACAGCACAGTTTGCGTGGTTTTAGCCCAAGCAATCTGCACAGACCGAGCCTTTTGAGGTTGGTACTAAATGGCCCCATTTCACTGGGGATCCACAACTACAATCAGCCCATAACTTTCAACAAAGCTCATTTAAAAGCTAAATCACTAAGTCACTAAATAAAGGAGTCAGTTTTTAAAAGGGCTTAAGCACTGCAGCTGGTCAAAACACAGAAGTGAATGTTATTTGAAATTTTGAAATACATTTGTTTAAACAAAGCAAAATATTGACATTATTTTGGCATCATTGTTTGCTGTAGAAAATTAATATTTTCAAAGTAATGAGCTAAAAGAATTAAGAATAAATTAATATCAAAATAGTTACCAATATAGTTATAATTTTTTATGAAAAAGCAGATTATTTTTTATTAACAGCTTTATTTCAAATATATTCTTAATTCACAAAATTTTCACAATTAATTCTTATCAAATTGGTTCATTTTCTTGGTTCCTACCACAAACGGAAACAAAAGGCAAAATGGAAACCAATTTTTTAAAATACATAATTTCTATTTCCTATTTTTAGGCTTTGTTTGAATTCTGACACGTTATGTCAACTGAGATTTCTAGAGGATTTGTGAATCGTTTGTTAGTCTGCTGTTGAGCCTTTCCTACTCCCTCCTCCTCTCAAAGGGCAGGGTCTACTTGTATCACAAGGGTGGCTTTTGGTTGTGGTTTTTAGAGCTGAATATCCTTAGAACTAGTGTAGGAATGAACTTACTACCTGTACCAGTTTTCACCAAACCAAAGTCCTTTTACTATTGGTGTAACTACAGCAACCTATTTACTGTAACAAGTTTCTCTTCTATTTTCCAGTCTGCAGTGCTAAGATTTTTCAAGCAACATTTCCACTGTATTTTTAAATGCATTTTTTGTAACGACTATGTGGAACTGCTATCATTTACAAAATTTCATGTTGATAAAATTAAGAATGGAATTTTAAATGGATACAAAGAGCACAGAATGCTTGAAACATCTTACTCTTAAAGCCAAAGCTATTGTTACAGTTCTTTACCAAAGGATATCTGAAACAAAGTATAAAATGTCAAAGGAAGAAAAATAACAGATCAAAACTTTCTCAAAGGAGGGTGAGATGTTTAGGCATATGGGTAAGTACTGCTGAATGACAGCAACCACTCAAATGCTACTAGGAATCAGCAAAAATTTGACAGTACCTTTGGGAGCTTAAAATTTCTTTGCCAAAAATTAAGAAAAAAAAGATTAAATCTCTTTTTAAAACCTTTTTAGAGTCTTAAAAAAAAATTTAAGTAAAAATTATTCTGAGTTTGTGTAATAATAGTAATATATATCAGATTGTATTGAGTGTGTTTTACACAGTATTGAAATAGTGATAATTTCTGCTTGCAGGAATCATATTTCTGCTGTACAAGCTTTTTATTTTTATAGTATAAATTCTCAAATGTCTAAAAAAACCCCAGCCCCTCTTTGCAAATTACTATTTCCCTATTGTAATCCCAAAAAGTTCTGCAGACAGAATTCTAAGCCTGAAACTGGAACCATATGTGTGGACATTTTGTTCATTGGTTTCTGTGGGATCCTTCAGAGATTCAAAGATCATTTTGAGCAGATTTGATTCCTTTCAGGTGAAATTCCATCCTATATCCCCAATAAAGTTAAACTACTCTCCCGTTTTACTGGATAGCTGCTTCCATCTACCTATCTACAATACTTCTGTGTTACCTTCAGCTAAGACCATGACTGTCAAGGAAGATCACAGCCAGAATCTCCATTTTGGTTTGATTATCAGATGCAGGTTTTATGACTGTTACATACTGAGGATCCAATAGGTGAAAACGTATTCTAATCTACGAAAGCCAATCTTTCTTCCTGCTTAATGTTTTTGTATGCTAGAAGGTGAGAACATCATCTATATTGTACCATACAGTTTTTTGTAGCATGTAGATGGGGTTTGCCATTTCTACCAATTGCACTGAAACAACCTTTTAACTCTTTTGCTTTCCAAAGTCTTTTCTTATTCATTATTACAAAATATTCTATGAAGTTCCATATATGATCTAATATTTACCTACTGTATTTGAGACAGATCACTCAAATTTGTACCACAAAAATCCATGTTTTAATCATGCAAGGAAAACCAAACTATATTATTTTGCTGATAAATTGTTCCTTTTTAGATATAGATGAACCTTCATTTCTTCATTTGGATAAAATTTGTAATTGGGTTTCCTCAAGAGCTCAAGGGCATTTAAAATATTTGAAAGTATTGGGTTGGGTTTTTTTCTGGCAGATGTACATTTAATGCCTAGGTGTTGCTTAACATTGCAGAGTGTTTTTTGACTCCAGTGCATCCTCTGAACACTGTCATGTTTATTATTAAGACCTATTATCACCTGAGAAATATTTTGGGATTTAAAACATATCGCTACCTGTTGAATACAGAGAAGCTCATTCATGCCTTTATCTCTCACAGAATAGACTTCCCTAATATTCTGCTCAGTGATCTCCCAGACAGACAGATTACTAAGCTTCACAACTGTATATCAAAAAGAAACACAAGCATACTTTCTTGATGATAGTGTCACTACATAGCCTTTCCATAAAACAAAGGGAGGAATTTAACGTTTTTATGTGGGACTATAAAGGAAAAGCCTGTAGTAGCTAGGAACATCAGTATATCTAGGAGCTGTCTTTTCAGTTCTACAGATGTGACTGAATCTCTCTACAACCAGACCAAATTCACACAAGTGAATTCATAGTTTCTCATGAAGAAATGACTTTTTTTCCTGTACACAACACTAGTAATGTTTAATTCTTCCCAGTGCAATTAACTTGTTTCCTACTGAGAAATTTGTCATATAGATAACTGCTCTATGAAGACAAACATGAGACTGCATTAAATATAAAACTGATCTGTGAATGTTCATCATAAGTACATTTTCATAAAAAGCTGGGCTTAGTCCTCCCAGCCTGGACTCCTATTAGCTAATTAGAGGTTTCTACCCATGTAATCTTTCTGCAGTAACGTTCGCTCACACAGAATTCTGTAGATTGTCATTGTGGTTTAAATGTTTAAAATAAATTAATTATATCTTCTTATAAATTAGGACTAATCTCCACTGACTCATTAAAATCCTGGACACTTGCTTCAGGAAATTGCTCAAAACAAATGTACGTAGATTCCTTTAAATGAAGCTACCAAAATTAGTAGCAGTTTTTCTTTTTATTGTATTAATATTTATTATTAATACTAATTAATGATTAAGTAATGGATACTTTGTTAATAATTTGAAGAATTCTTTTTGAAAGCCAAACAATTACTCAAACTGAAAATTTTATTAAAGAATATGAAAATTTTTTTATGTGAGAAACCTCAAAATCAATAGTTTTACAGAAGATTAAAATTTTAAATTAGTGTGGTTCCCCCCTCCATTTCAATTTAGACACTGAATTGAAATAATAATCTCTGTCCCTTCTGCTTACAACAGCAAAAGTAAAAAATTTATAGTACAGGCAGTGGTGAAACTTTTTTTTGTACCTGCTGTGTTATAGAATGTGTTTGGTTCTTTGATGGAAGATAAACAACCCTTCCCCCACACTTTAATATTCGAATAGAGAAAATAAAGATTTTTTTCTATATTATCTTATTTCTCAATATTATATTTCATGTATGAAAAATATCATAATGGAAGTTAATGGAGTCTTCTAACGAAACAAAATTCAGATAACTGTGCGTTCTGTGCTCAGATTGTCTCAAAATTTGAGACATTATTAATAATTTGGCTTAAAACTTTTTTCCTCCATTTTTTAAATCTTTCAAACAAGAAAGATTATTTCACAGTGATAATCTCTGATGATAGTCATAGGGCACAAATTAATACATAGATCAGGCTTACTTCTAACAGTAGGTACAGTGTAATCAAACTAATCTTTCTAGATAGATATGCATTCATTCACCACTTGCAGAAGATTTTGAAAAGTTTCTAGTTTTTAACTGCTCAGAACATGGCCCATGGTTTCTCAGCTATTTGTGGCACAACAAGATCACATAGACCAAGAGCCTGGATGCAAATCTTGAGCATTACTATAATACCAGAATTTTAAACTGTAAATAGACAATTAAAATCAGCAAAACTTTAATTAAATTATTACTTCTAATATAATTTTGACCTGTCTTAACAACTCTTAAACTCTAGTTAACTCAAAAACATGTGACGCATCTAGATGTCTAGCTGTAAAGAATATATTTGGGGGAAATCATCATTTCCCCCAAATGTCAAGCTTCTAAACCAACCAAAACAATCTGTTAATTTGAATATAATACAACAAATAGTTTTAGCTGGGTAGAAAAAACAGAGAAGAAACATTTTGAAAAATTCTGAAATAATTTCAACTACATTGTTGGAAACATTGCTTTAAATTTTTTGAAATAAATTTTGTTTATAACTTTTCCATTTTGGGAGGGGTTATAATTTTATTTCAGGAAGTTAACACTTCTTTTTCTGAACGAACTAAATTTAAAGACAGAGCATAAACAAATCTAAATTAACAGATTTTTTTGTCAACAAAGACACAAAAATTGACTTTTTTAGCTGGGTTTTTTCCTTACCAAAATTAACCTGTTGTCCTTATTTTTTCCCCAGTGTTGGCACAAAAAAAAAAAAAATTCCATTCTTAGTTTGGTTTTAAATCTTTCTACCTGAAGGTCACCAGTTTCTTAAAGTTGTTAGCAAGACATGGTTGATCTGCTGATTAAGGGAAATTATTAGATTTCAAAAGATAACAATTTCTAAGGATGTTATGAGAGGTCGCAACGAAAAAATTATTCTGTTGATGATTTAACTGTTCTCTGATTGTCGTGACAAACAGGATTCAATAAAACCTTGCTAGAACTGTGTATGTTGTTTCCCTGACACTTTTCAAATATACCAGAAATTCAACACCTTTTGCTAAATACTGGAAAAAAGCGAGTAGGAGTACAACATGTGGAAGAACTACATATAAGCATGAGGGAACATGCCTTTTTCCTATAAATTATGGGTTTATTCAAACTGGTAACAGTACCCATCGTTTTGTCACTTACTTTGACAGTAGTGTACATTGCTTCCCACAAACTGCAGACACAAAGCAGGCATCATTTGCATTTTCATCTTCCTTGTTCTAAATGTGTTCCATACACTTTCTCTTGTACAAACATGATCATTTTTGGTGTGTGCATGTCACTTGTGCTGGGAAGAGCAGAAGGTATACTATAGTGGACTTTGGGGTGGGGTTGTGGGGGGAAGAGTTGACCATCAAATGTTCTTTTGCCTTAGAAGTCTTTCTCATAAAGATTTTGGATTGAAAATGGCACTCTCCAGTTTTATTTGTAGACTTATTATATAAACCAATGAAATATATCCTTTGGAAGCCATATTGGTGATTTATCTATTATAACACTCAATCCACAGCAAAACCTCTTTTCTATGGCAGACCTACAATCTACCCCAAACACCCACTCCAGCTCTGACGTCTCATGTAGAAAGGGGACCATAGTGACTACTGGGCTGCTTTGAAAAATAATTGTTTCTATTTGCTGTGACTTTTTTATGTATCATAATTGAAATAGGAAGAATAATATTAGGAAACTGAAATCAATAAGCCTGGGAAGATGATGTATCTGAAAACTCAGCAGCAGCCTCTTCTGCCACAAAATCTTTTCACTGGAAAGAAATTAATAGGGAGGCTCACACTCTGAAATAACTTAAATCCATTTGATAAGACATTACAATAAAAGCAGCTTCACTGAATGTCTGTGTCTGTATATATCAATAAATAATAAGGTCCAATCTTGTAAGGATGTTAAGCATCTGTAAAATACCGTAAGTGAGATTCAATAAAGAATCTAAGCTGGTAAAATGGGATACAACCGGTTTAAATCAGACATACAGTCCTAAGATGTAATAAAGAAGTCTCTGCTGAGTTGCATGCTACAGCACAGTGACTTCTAAAACTCCTTCTATGCAACAGTCACCTACTGTATAGTTTCTTAGTCCCATGCACAATTTAGCTTTGACAGGATTCAGAAGCTTACCCCCAAGCCCAACTAAAATACATAAATTAAGCTCTTAATTTCCTGAGTTCTTTGAAAGGTTTGACCTAATAAATAATTTCCAACATCAAGATGTGTGGCAGGACTAAATGCAGAGAATGCAACTTTTTTTTTTTTTTTTAAGTAGCAGTAAGATGTGGAAATGAAACTGCTTTTCTTTTGCAAACTATTCATGTTCTGATTTGATTAGTTAAAGTACTAATACACATAGTAGGTATCAGAATTCAGGGTTTTTTTCCATGTAATGAATAGGGAGCTTAATCACCTAGTTCACAGTTCCAGATTCCACATCAGATGGTCAATATACAATAATATGTAAGTTAAAAAAGGAAGAACTTCAGTGAAATAGTGTAAAAGCCGTCACTTCTTTTTCAGATTGCTGCAACAAAATGGTATCTATGCAATGTTGCAGGAACGCCACAGCCTGTGCAATCTCTAAAGCTCACACAATGCTACATACTTAAGGGTCTGGCAGTATAGAGAGTACCATAGGGAGCAAGTCATTTGAGTCAATGAGAATTCATAGTATTGACAAGTTGCTTACAATGATGCAAAATTTGTGATCAAACATCACCTCCACATCGGTCCATCCCTGTCTTGACATTCCCAAATCCTTGCTTTTCCACAGTTCCCATAGCAACTTATACCAGTCCTACCTTCAGTAATTCTGACCTCACATCAGAGAAACAAATTAAGCTTTCTCATTTTATCCTTCCTTGGTTGTTTCTAAGCCTTTGTTTACAGATTTTTGCATTCCTATGCAGCACTGTGCAGCAGCCAGAGATTATAACTTCCAGTCTTTTTCCCGATTCTTTTGAATCTCTCTGCATGGCAATTACTTGTTTCTTCTCCCACAAAGATCTAATTACTGAAATGGTCTATATTTAGAAGAAATAATAGTCTTCCACTCTTGTGAACTGCTAGTGGGTTAAGTTAGGTACCTCAGAATGGGATGACAAAGTAAGTATGCAGAAGGACTGCTAGCATGCTAAGTCTGCAGCTGTTTAGAGCTAGTTAATAGGAAACACTGACAGTACGAATATCTTCAATCCTGCCTCTAAGACATTTTACCAGGAACTGCAGGGAGGTACCTCCACTCACTAAGTATTTACAGCCTGAAACCATTTCCTGAAACTAGAAGGCTATGCTTTTTAAATAATTCTTGTGAAATGCGGTCCATCATGCTGGAAATCTTTTGAGAAAAGTGTTTTGTCCACAAAAAAGAGCTAATCCATTATGGATTAGATGAACAATAGCAGAGGTGTTTTAGTAACTTCCCTGAGTATTTTCAACAAACCCAGATGCAAGTACTGCAATAGAAGTCTTGTAAAATATTTATGAAAGCAATAGAAACTATCCATTTTTTACATTACATATTGCTTTTAATACTGAGTTATGAACACTTTGTTAATGTTTTTCCTCTTACTTGTTTTCTCAAATGCTGATCAGTCAGCCGGTGTAAATTAGTCTTGTTTCATTGATACCAGTGAATCTTAAGAAATATCCAATGTATCACTATCATCTATGATATCTTATTTTCCACATATTTTTATTGCCAGATAACTGAGACTTTGTTACATTTAAATTATTTTAACTGGATAATCAAGTGCCTTCTTCCTATACCATATTTAATTTTCACCTCTTCCTATTTTGTGCTATTTCTCTTCTTCTTCTTCTTCTTCTTCTTCTTTTTCTTGGTGGTAAGCATGTGGAAAGAAGAAAATGCTAACAGAAACACACTAACAGGACCAATTCAAGTTTCTTATTCTCCCTTTGGGGATTTTCTGAAGAGCTGGGTTTCCTGGTATACCACCCTCACTGCAGAAAGGACCAGTTTGTGGTACCTCTCTGAACCCACCATGAATCCCTCTTAACAGGGGCTGACAAATTCTGTCCTGAAGAGGCTTTGAGACCACAGTGGTGTCAGGGGTGATTTCATAAAGGTTCTTGTTCTCTACAAGGGCTATCATGCTATTTGAAGGAGGGACATAAAGGTGAGAAAATAGAACATAAAATATGTACAAGTAGATATTTGCTGAGTACATAAACCATTAGCAGAGGGCAGGTCAGAAGCAAATAATTTTGGATGGTCAGACAGTCTGAACCATACATTTGAGGCAAGTAGGGGGATGTAGGGCTCATATGCCTGTTAAAGAAATTCTGAGAATGCCAGATTACCTTCTAGAAGACAAATGTGACAAAACAAGAAACAAAACATGAAATAGCCCTGACTTCTTGAAGCACATAGCAGGACGTATTGAAAGGGCCACCCAATCCACTAGATAAGCACTACATCCTACAAAGAGAGGCCTCTGATTCTGGTAGCAGTTGACAGGAGCAAACTCCATGTTCTTCAAAAAATGCAGACTGCCATCTAATTATGGCTCTCCAACAGGTTTCTGCTGTTTTCTCATGGGACTGATAATATCTCTGCAGATTGTGAACAGGTTGTTGAACTGTTCTGTAGTGCTGCACCAGTTTTGCAGTTCCTATTTCAACATTTCTAACCAAGACCAAAACTGGGTTGCCAAGAGAACTGAAATGTCTGAACTGTACAAAATGTCTCATGCAAAAAAATCAGGTGGTTTTGCAAAATCTATTTTGGCAGTTCGTAAGATTACACTGAAAATTGAGCTGTTAATCACTTATTATTTCATTCTGTTTACGAACGGCCAGTGTGCAGGACAATCTATGGCTACAGTGTACACTACCTAAGAAAACAAGTTATATAGGAAGAGTGGGAGAGCAGGATGTGGTTTATGTGTAATAGCTTTTAGACCATGAACACATACTTCTTACCTCCACATACTGCTTCCAATCTACTGTTATTAATTTGCTATTTTTTCTCAGACATCATAAACTAAGTGACTCTTTAGCGGAGATCTGAAAAAAAAGGGGGGGGGGGTTCACTGCAATGGATCCTATCAAAAGGAAGTTTCTCTAGGCATAGGGGAAACACAAACATGAATTGAGATGATGCCTATGTGAATAGTGGAAAAGTGATTAGGAAAGACCATCTTTTTCATGAATGCAAAATGGCAGTAACATTATAAAGCACAGATAGAAGAATACACCTTTTTTATTTTGTACTATGCTAAGCAACCTCCCCAACATCCTACTTCATACACTGCAGGGATTGGGAAAAAATGACTCCTCAAATGATGGAACACTTCAGAAAGTGCTTCTAACTTCTTGTTGAACCCCAAGTCTAAATGTACATCCAATGACATATGTATATGCATGGATAGTTTATGTGCACATTTATGTATACCTGCACACAAACACACACTCTCCCTTCTGTAGTGGTGTGTGAAAACCAAAGATACTGTAGGACAGATAAAGAGAAATGAGTCATACTACTAACAGTCAAATACTTGTCTCCTTCCAAACTATTCTGTCTCTTATAACAAATGACAGGTAAATATTCTGACATATCTATGTAGATATTCATAGGTATTCTATAAACTTAGAAATGGAATTAAAAGCTTAGACATTGCCAAGGGTCTAATAGCATTATTACACTTGTTATGATAACTTCTCAATAAAGTCTAGCATTGTTTACAAATTATAATTAGGAAACTTAAAATGCATATTCTATAATGCTTGTCATCCACCACAGATTTTAGTGCAATACATCTGATGAAGAACTCTAGTGCAGAATGAAGAGCAATGGCAGGAATGCCAGTCTCTGTATTTTTGATGATAAAAAGGCTGAGTGCTCGCCAGCAGCAGCTTGCCGTCTGTAAAAATGAATCTGAAACAGATGCCAACCGCATCAACAGCTTGAGCCATATACATTTTTTATCTGACAATGACATAAATCATGATGGAAGTACATAGGTGCAAGGCACATCAAAGAATACCACTATTATACCTCAAATCCAAATATAAAGTTATCTAGTACTGCATTTCCCAAGTAGACAATTCTGTTTATACCTAAGTTTGTAAAGCCAGCACGTTTAGTGTTAAAAATACGAATTCAAACAGAACTTGGAAAAGGCTGTTGTATTTTTGTATTTAATCTCTATCAATCTTGGATATTGTTTTACTAACACATGAAAACAAAGATCTATCTACTCTCACTGGAGCACAATTTTCTGTTTTCTTTTGTTTTCTATTTAAATTTCATATCAAAGTAATGTGTATATACTACTGGATATATGGCTAAAAATCACTAAGTTCTTTCCCTCCTACCCACCTCCCACGGAGATCACAAGCCTCTAGCTTTGGCTAATGATGTGCAGGGGAAAAAAAAAAATCCTTACAACTGCAGAAATTAAAAATTGACTTCTCAAAGTATTTTGTCTTAAAAACTGAGTATTTTAGTATAAGACTTGTTTAATCATGTTTCAGTTTCTCTGTATTCCGAAATTTTCTTGTGAGTTTTGTTTTCCATGTTACTACATGTTACCCAGTAACTGAGATCCTCCACTTAGCTAGATACCAAAATCTGTTGAGATCTCTGAAAAGTCGAGTTGCACTTCAAGAGGGAAGCGCCTGAAGACTAGATGAAAGCAAGTGCCACCCCCATCTTCAAGAAGGGGAAGAAGGGGGAGCCAGGCAGCTACAGGCCAGTCAGCCTCACCTTGATCCCTGGGAAGGTGTGGGCAGCTAATCCTTGAAACCATTTCCAGGCATATTAAGGACAAGAAAATCATCAGGAGTTGTCAGTCATGGCTTCACCAAGGGGAAGTCATGCTTGAGATAAACTTCAGTAATGAAGTGATTGGCCTGTAGATGAGGGGAAAGCAACAGACTTCAGTGTCCTTTCAAACTGTCTCTCATAAGATCCTCAAAGACAAGCTGTACGTGCTGGTTGAACAGCCAGTGAGGTGGACTGAAAACTGACTGAGTCCAGTTCTATTTAACGTTTTCATTAAGGATCTGGTTGATGGGGCAGAGCCTACCCTCAACAAGTTGCAGATGACACTAAACTGGGAGGAGTGG
>JAVJGG010000017.1:5781703-5800556 GCA_035590195.1 Aviceda cuculoides | reverse complement strand
TTAGTACAGATCATGTAGCCATATAAAAAAATGTGACTGTTTCAAGAGCAACTTCCCTGTATTTAAAATCTTTCTTGCAGTCTTTGCTTAGCAGCACATGATAAAGTATTATGCATTTTTGTTGTGTTTTTTTCAGATATGCAATATAGCGGATATAGAGAGATGAATTGCCACAACCTGGTAGTACAATTTCAACTAACTTAAATAAATGATGATGGATTGGTTATATGGAATTATTGCCAATATTTGAAACTATAAACATGTTGTGGACTGCTGAGATGATTACACTATTTCTGTGTTCTTCAGGTATTGTATAATGAAAACCACAGATCTATAACATTTCATGCGTGATTTTCAAGCCTGTTGCTACTGTAAACATGAACAGTCACGTTAGGTTTACTCCTGTCATTGTCTTCAATTCATATAAATCAAAACAAAAAAAGGAATTCAGGCAGGAATGAAAACATATTTGGGGTCAACTTAGGTACAGAATATGATAAAATGAAACCAAAAATCTAAACCATGTTATTCTGTCCTTTTGTTAGCAGAAGGATTTTAATGTTACTGAGCAACCCATTACACAGAAAAGTAACACCTACTCTAAATTCTAACATATTTCACTTACAATAAAGTTTCCATTTTAACCATCTTGGCTATAAAGGAGGAGTGATGTTAAAAAGAGTAAAGGAAAGATAAACAGATTAAACTGCCTGATTTCATAGTTTTAATGACAATTCATTGTGTTTCCATTCTTTTCTGTATTTCCTTTTTTATAAATTCACCTGTATTATGATATTGAAGGGCACCTGTAAAGAATAACCTTCTTTCCTTTGGAAGTCATGTCAGAAGATGAGAGACAGTCCTTTTAAGAGCAAATGCTGCTTCATTCGCTCCTTAAATAACGTAACACTACCCCTCTGAGGAATGGTAGCATTATTTGGATATTGCAAACAGTTTTCAATCTGGAGAAGAAATGGATAATTTTTGTAACTTGTTTATCTAGAGAAAAGATTGTGACAAACAGCATATAAATCTCTGCATGTGAAAATATGTAAAGAGCTGCTGTATGTCCATAACCTACTGACCTGAACCTTTCTGGCTTTGCAGAATTTCACAGAAGCTGATACTATTAAAGGAACCCGTCCCCTGTATTTTTCTGTGATGCATGCACTTTTATGTCTGGGAAACTTGCTACTGTTAGAAAAGATGGTCTCCTTTTTGCAACTGCTTTGCAATAGAAAGAAGATCCAGAAGGAACTCTGTGTCTAAACACTGAGACAAAGAAATGTGCTTTGACTAAAACAGTGTTACACTTTCTGAAATCACTTCACAGCATCTTTTTATAGGAAATTTCTTTCTGAGCACGCATAATCAACAATCTGCAATGACCACATTACACCTTCAGATAAATTTCCTTCAGCTGCACTCCTAATATATATTGGCTTCTTTTTAGCTTGAATTCTTCTGCCGCATGTATTGTAGATGCAAATTATGAAAGATTTAAAACATAACCATGAGCAAGCATCTTTACTGACATTTTAGATGCTTCAAACTTCAGAAGTGTTTCTAGCAAAATGAAAGAAACATTACTAGATATTTAAAGACATCCGGTGAGAAGATCTCTCCATTTCATAAGCGAAAAGGCAAGAAAAAAATTAATAAATATATGTTTTGAGGCTGCACAGAATCAAGAATCCTGAAGCTATCTACAATGACAATTTTCTGTATGAAAACCAGTTGTTAGTATTCTCTAGATAGAACAGATTTTCTTTCATATGAATGGAGAGCTACAAGAAACTGCTCAAAATGTGGGTACAGTGTCAAGAAATGACAATGAAAACTTTGAAAATTTCACAGTTTTCATAATCTGTAAGAAGCAAAAGTCATTTTTTTCTAGCATTTTTCCTCTTACCTATGCATGGTCACAGAATTAATGTTTTAAAATACAAACTCACACACACATAAATTGTGGGGAAAAAAGTTTTGCAATAAATTACATTAATTCAGATATTTTTTAAAAAATAGGAACAAATTTGGTGCTGCGAACCTGTTCCTTTCAGGTTTATTTTAACGTTTTATTATTCAGATATGACAACAGCAGCATTAGTTGCAGAATAGTGGACTGACAACACTTCCACTACAGACTGTTTCCCCTAGGACATGGCCCAGATCTGGTGGATAAGACCTCAGCTTTATAGTCTCTATTATGCCACAGGTGAGATGCATATGTCTGGTTTGCTCCACTTCTTACTGACAACACTTAGCAGTAAGCCAGATTTCAGTGTTTTTACCAAGTCAATAAATTCACAACTCTAGATTCCAATAAGCATGACAACTCTTTGTATAGAAGACTGCCTTTTCAGGGGCCTTTTAAATCTTTCCCTGATCTTACTTTGTGGTTTCCTCAATTTAAAATTAAAACAGAAAACAAAGTGAAAACACAAAAATTCTATGTTGTTTGATTTCCCCGTCATAATAGCTAAAATTTTTACAGCACCTACTTTCTATGGGAACCTTAATGTGCTGTAGAAACTCAAACCAATGCAAAAATCACTCCATCCCATCAAACATAGAGCTTTGTATAAAGACAAATATAGCAATCATTTAAGAACTCATACTGGTACAGTACTTATTTTAAAACAAGACAAAAATAAGGAAGCCACATACTAAATAAAAAAAGTAGGTGGGGTGCCCAAAGTGTGAATTGCTATAGTTGTAATCTGGAGAGAAACATAGGTTCATTACTCTTCAGAAAACTGCAGTAGTCTTCTGACAAATATTCAGTACTTTGACACTTAGGTCTCATGTAGAAGACTGAATAATCTCTCAGATCTACCCTGCCATAGTTCCTTCTAGCATCATGTCCTGCATTTTCTATAGTAAGTGATTTCCCATCAAAGGATTTGTCAGCTTCCCTTGTGAACTCTGAAGAGAGAAAAATGCTGGGTAGAAAGGACAACGACATAAATATTCTGCTTTCACTAAAGATATCCCTTTCTGCTTAGAGATTTTTGTTTAATAAGTCCTTTGAGAAAGCCCACTGAAAAATGAAAAGATTTCACTTCAGGTGTCTTGAAGTAACTCTCTATACTAAAATGACAGTTCTCTCTCTTTCAGCACCAATTCAAACTCCCTCCTCTCCTTTTCAACCCTGGTTAGAGAAGTATTTTCTCTGAGTATGTTTCTGTGAGATGCTGTCAGCACCTCCATGAGAGTGCAGCAGAGAATAAAGAAAGAAGCAGGGCAGATGGTAAAAGATGGAGCCTTAGTAAGGATGCTCTGTTTGCACAGTGCAGGAACCGAGAGAGGAATCTCACCGTTGCCAGCAGGTATATCAATACCTCTATAGGATTAAAGGTGATCACTCTGACAGGGCACAGTACAACTCCTAAGTACCACGGGCTGCCTCTGGCTTCTGCTCTCTTCATTTCCTGACTGCAGTTCTACTCCCTTCTCTGTCCCACTGCACGCCTCAGCATGCCAGCTCGAGCCCTGCCCCAGTCACCTCTCAGCGCTCTCCCTTGCACTGCTCTCAGCAGCAATCTGACAATAATTTATCCCTAGAATGTCTTTATGACTCCTCTACTTCCTGGGAAGAGTGGTCTTGTATCTTAAAAATCATTTTGTATAGTGATTGGTGGAACATTTTGCTTCATATTAAATATGATCTAGAAGCTTTGTTTCCATACTGTTCACCATTCATCATCTTCCGATTGTTTGGCACCTTCAGAAAACAAATAAAAAAGCAAGACAGAGAGCAGAAGTATATTGAATTTTGCAGTATACTTCAAATACTATGAGAAAACAAAAAGTGAAGGCAGATGTTAAGGCTATCTTGGTAACATTAACTCAGCTCTACATATCTTTGCTGTTATTTATTCTTCAGAGAAGACAATCCTATTGGTTTGAAAAGGGCCGCGGAAGGGAATCACTGCTTTTGCTTCCTGCAAGTGCATAACAGCTTAACACACCAGCTCACCTGCAACTTCCTAGCCATGCTACTGATGTGATACACAATGTAGGGCATATAATTTCCCTGTTCTGCATCTGGTTTTATCTTCCTTTGTTTATCTTTGTCATCTGAACCAAGATTTTTTCTGAAATTCATATTCATACAGCATCTAAGACAGTGAAGTCCAAATTTCAGTGGGGACTTCTAAGCACTGATCAGTAATTACACAAGCACGTTGCATGCAGTATAGTTTCCTTTACTTCAGAGAACAAAAAGCTTTGTAGGTAGGAAACAAACAGTAAAGTCCCTGTATCTTCACTCTAACATGGCATTGACATTGTTTCATAGGGGATTGACAAATTGGGAAAATACTACAGGATATACAAAATACAAAGAAAATTTGAATTAACTGTGGTTACATGTCTCAAAGAAGGCAGATCTGATGGAAGACAGCAACAATTTCCAGAAACACAGAAATCTGAATCATAGTAATTTGTTCTCTGTTGTGAGCGCAGACAGAACAGGAAGAATTTGGTTTAAATTAAGGTAAGAACAATTAAGATATTAGAGAACCCTTCCATACAGAAGATACTCAAAAGCTGATTGAGAAAACTGTGAATTTAAAAATTATTAGGTGAGCATTTCCTAGCATATATATTTAATGGTCTCTCTCGGATCATGGAAAGGCCTAAATATCTTCTTCAATTCCCTCACAGCCTTATTTTACATGATTCTGTAACCTATTTGTTATCTTCTGTGATTTTGAATGTCTCAGAAAAACCATATTCATTAGTTTCCAATTATCTGATGGATTTCAAATTCATATATTCTGGAAATTCATCTGCATTCTAGGACACAGAGCAGATGAGCAGATAATGGAATTAAATGTGAGCTTTAATTAGTATCACTTTGTTAACTCCAAAAGAATAAGAAATTGGCTGCCCAGGTAGTAGGTAGAATTAAACACCCTGCAAATAAATAAAAGATTATTGTGCTTTTTTGCTCTTTTTGACCTGTACACTTCTAGAGCTACATAAATTTCCAAGGCATTTCTTTCTCAAATGCTTCCCCAGCACGCTCCAATGACATTTATAAACAGTGATAAACATGCAGGTTTAAGTAAATGGAGTTAACAATTCAAGAAAGTTGTATAGTACTCTTCCACACCCATTTTGAAGTTGCAAAGACCAGCTGTTGCTGTCTTGCAGAAACAGTTTTAAACAAAAAATAGTATTTTTAAAGTTGCAGATATCAAATAATAGTTAGAACTGTTCCTCCATTGTTAAAAAAAAAAAAAGCAAAACTTCTGAAATAAAAATCAAGCCTCTTTAGTTTCATGTGTAAAGAAACATGTGAAATAGCCATTTTTTTCCACCTAAAAGGTCTATGTGAAACAGGGCTTAGGATGATAGCTTAACTATTTAACTTAATTCCTGTAAATACTACGATGGATCTCTCAATAGTAATCTAATTCATCCAAGTTAGACATCTGTCTTTCCCTGCTAGCTGTGCATGGAACTAACAGAAACTGCTAGGTGCTCTTACTAATTTAGGAATCAACCTGCCTAATCCTTGCTTGAGACAGATGCCCACTAGAGAATGGCTCACTTTCAAAAGACCTGAATGTTCTTCTGTGGCTGACTATTCTGAACATTGAACCCTAAGTATTAAGTTACACTATCCTATACTCTGCATTATGAATTTGCTCCAAGGAAGGAGAAAATAAGCTTTGGGAAAAAAAAAAAATATTAAAAGCAAATGGTTTGGACTGAAGTGTAATTTCATAATATGCTCTATGCAAGGAGAGAGACCTGGGTACAATACTGAATCTTTGCAGCTGATGTATTTTGAAGGGTTTTTTTTCTACTAGAATAGTTCTTCTGTGCATCAAAAAAAAAAAAAAGAAAGAAAAAAAAGAGTAAGTGTATATATACTTGTCAAATAGTCACTAATTACATTTCGAAAATCTGTGAGTACATAGAAAATGAATATGTTTTTCTAGTTTTATACACAGGAAACTGAAGGTGGGAAATTAAGCTATGTTTTCCAAAGTAATAGGATTAAGACTCAGAAGTTCTTGGGTTTGGTATCTATGATCAGATTATTCTGTCTTTACTGATAAAATGAACTTAATTTGAAGAAAAAAAACACTGATACTATTTATAACTTGTAATTTTAACATTGCTGTTATATGATTGCTAACATAAACTAATTTATTCCAGTCTTTATTGGAAGATAGTATCTATGAAACAAACAGAATTAAACCTGCTACAGTCACATCTGACATAAAGCAGTTTGGTCTACTCCATAAGGCTCCGACATTTTACAGTAATTGATTACTGTTACTGTCTTTCAACATGTCTCCTTTCCAAGACTTTGAAGCCCAGAACACAAGGAGTGTAAAAATACACAGATAGTTAGAAAAAGATTTGATGGAACTATGAAAACCATTTTGCCATATTTTACTGTGCAAATTACAGAATTTTTTTTTTCCCCAAAAAAAATCAGTAAGGTTGTTGGCAATTACAACATCGCATATTTGTTGGTAAGTGACAAAAAACCATTTTACACACCACCTGAATCACAGACTGTTTGTTCCTGAGTGCTCAGTTAAGTCTCCTGTTGGTCAATTACATTGTAAACATCAGGGATAAAACTGCAGACTAATAAAGATTTCCTACCTATTCCTTTTACAGCAATGTAAGTATACAACTAGGTTAAATCTCCAGTAAAAAAGGGGTAAAAATTATAACCATGCCAAAGGATTGCAACAATATCTTCAGGTAAAGAAAGGCCTGTGGCTGCACTGCCTTGGAAAAATTAGTTCTCTGACCACATTTATTTGGCACAAGGAGAACATGTGTTTTACAATTGTTGTATTTCTTAATCTTTGCTTGTGCTTTTGGATATCACTTTGCATTGCCAGCTCATTCAGATTCATTACTCTTCTGAACATATATACATCAGTTTCTGATTTTCTGTTCTTTGCCTATGAGATATAATTTCATTCAGTTTGAAATTTTTCAGAGACATTGGAGAACATATCACACAGGCTAACGTTTTAGACACTTAAGAGGTTAGTCTCCTTAAGCTCCCTGGATCAGCAAAAGAGAACTAGTTTTCTTTAGAGAGTAAATTTTATCATAATGTGCATGCTACAGAGGATCTTAATTTACATGCTTCAAATCACCCTCTGGAGGAACTGCTTGCTCACTCTACTGACTGTACAGAGTGCCTATGCAGCCTGGCTGTCCTGGTCACCCAAGTGTGGTTGCCATCTTCACCCTTTTCTCTAACCATCTCCTCGTATAGCTACTACTGTTAACTCTATTCCCATCTTAGAAATCTTTGTTTTCCTGGCATTGCTAGTTCATCTGTATGCTAGATGAAGAAGGCTTAAAGAAGCCAATCTAAACCTAGACCAATCTAACAGCCTGCCGATCCTAAAAGGGCCGTCCACCTTTGCCAGCTCCTGGCCTTGCAGTCCTTCATTGTGTTGGACTGAATGCAAGTCACACTTCAGACTTTTGCTAGCTTAGCTTCCCATTGGATTGGCAAACTGAATGGCTCACTGTGAGAATAAGCATGATTTATGCACGGGAAGGAGAAGGAATATACGACTCAAAGTTGGGCAAGCAGAACTACTGCCTTAGAGGCAATAAGCTGTTAAACCATATCAGCCTATTTTGTTTGCCTGCCCTGGTAAATACAAATGATCTTCCCTGCTCTGGTAAATACAAGTGATAAGTGTGTTTAACAATTTTGTTATGTTAAATTAATTTGTCAGTTATAACAACAATGATGTGAAAAAAGGAAGCCTACGTTTCTACTCAAAATAGAAAATATGCTTCCTAAAATCTTGGATTTCTGAAACCTCATATCCTGTTAGTCCATGTGAGAAATGTTGTTCAGGAAGCTACTCTTCCTGTTCAGGAAGAGTAGAATGAGGTCTTTGTACTTGCCTGACATCTCTGCATTCCTACTTATAGCTCTAAGACACTGTCTCCTAGGGGTTCCTTCCTCAACCCCCCTTCGTCCCCCCCAATCTATAGCATGCTCAGCTCCTGGACTTGGTTCTGTAGCATGTACATGGCTCATTGACTGGCCAAACAGAAAGGTAAAATTGGGCTCACATTAAATGAGGGACAGTAACGAGGTTTTTTTTCCCTCCACCACTCACCCATTTTCACAACACATAAAAACTCAATATCTTTTTATATCTGTAACGCTGTACTGAGTGTGGCTGAGCTGGAGATAACCCTCTTCATAGCAGCCCGCGTGGTGCTGTGTTTTGGATTTGTGATCAAAACTGGACCAAAACCATGCTGAATGTGTTTGAAACTGTTCAGTAGATTCAAAGTTACTGATATGGAGAACAACAGAAAGAATCTTGTTCCCAGGGAAAAAACCCTACGATAAACAACCCCACAGCTAGCAGGAACGAATTTATACAAATTCCATTCCTCTAAGCACATGCAAAGAAACAAAATAAAACTTTGATTATGTATTTGCAGTTTTAGAGAGGTGGAGAGCTAGAATAATGATAATAAATAAAAATTCTATACCTCTGCCAGTTCCTTTCCTTATGTACCAAGGACTTCATCTGGCACTTTCAGATACAAAGAACAAAATTCTATTTTTGTGTGTTATGTTTGCATTTTTACAGCATCTGAAACTGCACTTGCCGACCATCTTGAGCTAACATGATTTTCTATTTTTGTGCTTCAGAAAAGAAAATAAAACTGGTAATGCACTTTTTCTTTATAATAAAGTTCCAAAACAACATCACTGCAGTTTTAGAAGTTAAAGCACTTTTCCTGTAAGTAATCAAAATTCTAGAAAAGTTCTTGAAGTCAACAGTTACTCAAATACAGTTTTCCTTTTTTTATTACTGTTTTGGCATTTGTTTTAGAAGTTACACAGTCTCACACTATGTTGATGGGTATTATAAGGCAATTGGCAAATACCTGTAGTATGATAAAACACTCTCATTTTGTTTGCAAATAACCATCTGTATATAGACATATTTTTAATGGAATTAACAAATTACTGGAATGATTCACAGAAGACCAAAAAGTCCAGATGTGCCAAGGTATGCATGCATGTTAATGTTATTCGAGCACACCACTAAGAGAGAACAAGCCAGACAGGAAGTTTTTATCAGGTGTATGCCTTTATAGCAATAACATGATCAACACTAGCAGCTGTGTTTAAATATCAATTACAAATTACTGACAGTGTTAAAAAGACCTTTTTATCCATATAAATGGAGAAAATGTATGCATACAGTATGCACAATGGAAATGCAAATTACATGTTACTACTTCAACTACATGTGGTCCAGCATCTGTAGACAACCAAGTCACTGCGTTCTTTTTTCTGCTTGAGTTTGCTACTCAATGTGGGAGGGGAATCCTAGACTAGGATGTCAGGAATTTGGTTGAAATCACCATCATACTTACAAGCAATTGTCCTAAAGCAATGAATAAAACTATCTTCATATAAGTAATACTTTGAACTTTCAATTTTGAGAAGTCCAAAGGAATCCTGCACTTTAATCTTCCATTCCAATATTATTTTCTATACAAATAACAACTGCTGTAATAATTGAAAAGTATATTGGTTTAGGCACTTCAGGACATGGTTTAGTGGCCATGGTGGTGTTAGGTTGATGGTTGGACTCAATGATCTTAAAGGTCTTTTCCAACCTAAATGATTCTATGATTCTATAGGTGTAGGTTTTGATCTTCTCAGGAGTAAAATCTAAGTAACATTATGATTTTTTGAATAAAGAACAGAGAATATTTCTTCTGTGACAAAAAGGTACCATAAGTTTTCAGCACTCTGCTTAATTCTTGATGCACACTGCAGTCCCTCTTATTTGTGAAGCAAAGCATCAGTAGAATCCAAGTCTTCAAATTCAAGATCTGTAAATGCCATATTGTGCTGTTTTAGCTAAAATAACACATCTTTTAACACATATTGCATCATTCATCACTCTCGTTTAATCTCAACACCAAATGGAGAGTGTGTGGTTTGTTTTGGAAAAAGAAAAAACCAAGAAATACATTAAATTTTTGACCGATTCCCATTATGCAAGCTTTATAGAGTTAGTCTGAATGCACAAGCCTTACAAACAGAACTTTAAACATTTCCATAATATTCACTTCTATGTTTCTGTTCTTATTATGAATAAAACAGCACGGTAACATCTTCCAGAATTCGTTCATTATAAATAGTTTATATAAGGACCTAAATGTAAATGAAAATATATTTAACTAGAGATAATTGAATCATTGCTTCCTCTGTCACACTAGTTAATAATATGAAAGGCTCTGAAGTATGAAACCAGCTCCAAAGAACTTGCATCTTAAAAGGTGTATTCCGTGATGCGTCTGTTACAAAAGTTATTCAGCTACAGCAACTGAAGGCATATGCTGTCACTTAGATAAAAATTTCATTCAGTCAAGATGCTATTCTTCCTCTGTTTTTACACACACACGTACCCCTCCTGAAATAAGCTGTGACAAAGCAGTAAATGAACCAGGATTTTTAGGCAAATGTTTCTGTAGCTTTTCCTTAAACCAAGCACCCCGTGCTGACAAGCAGTCATTTCTGGAGGAAGGCTTTACTACCACAGACACTAGAACCTGGGACTTCTCCAACAAGAGAACTCAGAATTGAGATTGACCACAGAAATGTGTTTGTAACCACGCAGAACCTTCCCTGTCACTCAGGACTGCAGGACTACAACTCCATGGCTTAGTGTGCTGCAATGATTTGTGCAGACTCTCCTCTGGATCCCCCTCTCATTTGCTATCCCCTCTGAGGATTAGCCTCTCAAGTCTGCTGTTCTCAAATCCCCCACTTTCTGCTTGCGCTGCACATCTTTTTGTTTCTTTCTTTTGTTCTCCCTTATTCTCAGCCAACCCTGCTCTATATTCCTGAAACTTCTTTGCTGAGTGTGCAGTTACTGTGAGGAGAGTCATGGTCTTGTGGGGGACACAGCAAATATGCAACGCTCTCTACTCTTCCAGTCTTTAAGTGGAATATATACATAAATACGCACATATACATATATATACACATATTCTACTTAAATATACATATATATACATGTGTATATATGTGTAGATACATAATATACAATATGAATACATTACAAATAAATCAGATACCAAATGACCTGTAGAATGAGAGAGGAGAATACTTGCTAGACAAACTAATTAATTTTAAATAAAATCTAAACAGTTTAATGAAGTTTTAGGAAAGTTTAAAACCATTGCCATTTATATAGCATAAGAACTGTAACTTGCTTCAGTTTCTCTGGCTTGCTAAGCTTTCCTTAGCCTCTATTTACCCCCTTAACCATTATAAAAATAGTCTTAATAAGGTACATTGGAACAGATAAAAAATACCTGCAAGCAGCTACTAGAAACATTAACATAAGAGTGCCAAAAAGTATGTAAAATGTACTCTACAGTGTATAGCTCATTGGCAAATCCAGTATCTTTCCTCTCAACAAACTATACGTACAAACTATACTATCCTAAACTTTTACTATACGTAAAAAATACCTAGGTAGCAATTTAGTATAAAAACACTTGCACTGTCTTTCTGTTGGTCATGGAAACCCACTTTTACACACAATATAAGAGTCTACACCTGGGCTTACATGACTGGGTTTTTTAAGAGATTAAATAAATGTATATTAATTAAGCAGTACGACTCTGGATTTCAGTGGAAGAAAAAAAAAAAACCAAACCTCCCAAAATCCCACACAAACCACCCCAAAACTTCAAAACCTTAAGGTTCTAAAACTTAAGAGGTATCCATAAAATCAACATCCAAACTAAAAATATATTGCAGATCATCATGAATATAGAACTACAACCACAAAATACAGCAATTCCTTAACTACTTGTACATGCAAATATCTGTTCTGTAAATAAACCTCACAGTTACTGTGAATCTAAATTAGTGAAAATAAATAATTTTGCATAGTTTGTTGATGTTTTCAAAGTTAGGATGAATATCTACATTAATGCATTACATGCAAGTGTCATTTAAATAAAAAAACCCAAAACTTACAAACAAAAAGTACATTTTAAATGTATTTATTGTATTAGAAGAAAGGCTTTTTCAATATTTTTGATGATTAATTGCAAGGATAGAAATAAATGTATTTTCAGGAAAACTGAAAATTTTCCATTTTCACAGAGATTATTATTCTGTAGAAGTTACCATTTACTTTCCACAGAGTAGAGCTATACTTTATGGATGTGTAACAAAAAGTTAACCTTATATATTTCACCAATATACAGCAGTAATTGGCAGTGTGGCCAGTGTGTGGCCAGATGCCAATGTCTTGAGTTATTTGATAACTTAAAGATACTGTGACATGAAAATGGGGCAGGTAATGAAAGAAAGCAGGGAATACAGAGTAGATAAACATGTAATAAGACTTAGCTTGATGCTTTATATTCTTAGGCAGTGGAAATAGTCCTGTTTTCTTTCTGGGGTAATAATAGTCCTTGTTTACCCTTAATGGTTGTAGGCACTTAACTGGAATGTCAAAGTCATCCTAGGCACTTTTTTAATCAGGAGAGAGGAAAAAAAGCACTTTCAGAACATGATTCAGGTGTTAGGATTGAGTGATTCTCTGTATTTGCCATCAACCATGAAACCAATCTACAGCAACTACGTACCTGGCTTAGTCATTTCAGTTTTGTGCCTCTGGGATGAACACAGTCGTATCTATGCTGAACACATAAATAAATGTTAATGTTTTTAGCTTCTGCAGGCCTGCCATAGCACATGCATCTTCTTGATCTTCAGAAGAATAAAATGAAAGCAAGTTAAAACATTCCTCAGGGAAAGCACAGGGGTTGTAGAAGTGTCAATAAAAAAATAATTTGGTCTACAAAATTTTTATCACAAGTCACCCGTCACAAAATGTCCTGAAAACAAAGTAAAAAAACAGTTTCCCTGCATATAAATAGCAAAGTATGGGCCCCCATTTATACTCACAGGTGCATACAAGGTTACTCAAAGTGAAGATACACAGGGCTCTATTACCCTGTGTCAGCATGTTGTGCTCCCAATTCAACAGATGTCTCCTGTGAGTTCAGCATCACTGAATGCATCTCAAAGGCACAACAGGGGTCTACGTGCAGACAGCTGACCAATCTTTTTTCAAAATAGCCTGAGAAACAGCAGCAGTATGTTGACAATAGCATCACTGGCATCTCAGCTATTGCACTCTGTTAACTCAGTGACACTACTTTCAAAATGAGAGCTACCTCACTCACTCTTCTTTGCTGTCTGCAAACTGTGTGGAGAGCCCGCACAACCACCAAACTCGTTTTTCTTTTCCTTTTTTTCAGAAAAAATGCCAAAAATTCCTTTGCTTTCTCCATAATACTAAATTAGTCCAATGCTTATATGTTTGAGTCTTCTGTGCACTGAAGTCTGTTTTTCACAGTTTCATCAGAAGCTTCAATCTCACCATTACTTGTGACAAAAATCTGAATTGTTTTGTTTATCCAGACAAAAACTCAAAATGGCCAGGTGTAATGGTTTTCATCTCATTAGAGCAGCATACCTCATCTTCAATATTAAAACAGCTACAGAGTTTCTAAACTCCTTAGATTTTTTTTATGCTGTAGAAGCTAATTAGTATTATTACCAATTCTATAGAACACAAGCATCAAATGATAAGTTTCAATCATTACTGTCCTTGTCTAACCCATAAATTCTGGCAAACCAGAATATTTTCTTAATATTAGTGTTATTTATTAAAATCTGATGTTATTCTTTATAGTTGCATAAAGCTGTTACAGTATCACTGAAAGGTAAATACCCAAAACCTGTATCTCATAAAATAATAAAAAAACTGTCTCTAAATTAGAGCAAACAACAACACTGCAGTCTACAGATTGAAAAAACACAGAAGAATGACCGGGGGGGGAGGGGGGGGGGAGATAGAAGAAAGTGCGAAGTACTGATTTACAACCTGTTAAGAAACGATAATGAATGCTGGCGCAATCCATGAACAGGACATTCTAGACTCATTGTGAAGACTTATTCAGGGGACCCTGCCAAAAAAAATAAGTAATGCAGGCCTCAGCAATCTCTAGACTTCTTCCAATAAAGAGACACAATAATTAATGATATTATATTTCTGAGGGTTTTGTTCCTCTTTTTAAATAAATTCTATTACTAAAGTCATTCTTTGGCTTTCTGTTAAATCAAGACAGGACAGTGTACAGTATCAAAAATCTTCTCCATGAACGAGAGAACAACAGACAGGAAAGGCAATTTCTCAGGAAAGAGAGGTGGCATACTGGATTGCTGGGTCTGGACAACAGAACAGCTTTATCAAAAGTGCTTTTGTCTCTTGTAATGCATATGCTGCAGTTAACAAGCCATAAATCAGAAAAGCAAACACATAAATTGCTGCTTGGAATAAAACAGTAGATTTCCTTTCACGTTACCATATGATATGAAACTGAATTCCAGAACATGGCTTGCAAAAAAACAATTTCCCCCACATTACAATGTTTTAAGTACCAGCTACATCCTGAGAACTCCTTACTTCTATTTTACCTGAAGTGTAATATGCAGTTTCTGTTCATGCAACATATGATGAAGTACATTCAATTCTACTTTGTAGTTTCATTACTCTATGTTGACATGAGTTAAAATTAAAAGAAGATGAGAATAAGAGGAGCCTGAATCTTCTAACATGTATGATCTCTCTGTTTTCTTAAAGGCTGTGGAAGAACTATTTAATCTTTTATATTTTAGCTCCATTTCCATAGCAGCACAACATGATCAATACTGAATTAAAGAGCAAATCCCTCATGAAGGGTTCACCTCCCTTGGGTGTGTGGTCTACCATCTTGATTTAGTGTAGTTTGGGCCAGCCTTCACACCAACTGCTATGTAATCATCAAATAAACTTGCTAAAAATATACACCTGAAAAATGCTGAAAAGGATATCTCCACAGCCCCTAAATATATCTGTGTTTGCAATTATTGCTGAAGAAATTTCTGAAGAAAGAAACTTTTCTCTGATTATATACTATATTGGATGGCAAGATTATAGGGTTCTACATTTCTTCTGGTTGTGGAGAAATAAGACACTGTTCTCCCAGCCTTAATTAATGCTTCTGTGCTGAACACATACATTATAGTTTATTGCTATAAAATCGGTAAAAATGGACAGAAACTAGGTGAATCAATATCCTTACTTTAAAAGGATTTTTAGCTACATACAAATTTGGAAATGAAGCAGATGAATTATTTGATAGCACTTTGCAAAAAGATCGATTACATATTGCATTGGACTCCATTCCTGAACTACACCTAGCATAATATGAAGTCACAACTGTTGCTAGTCAGGCTGAGTCAGCAACAGCAATAGCAAAAATGGGATCTAAAAGCTAGAAGAAGCACTCAAGTGATTCAATGGTTACAGATGAAACCTTTAAACACTGATTATTGAAAATTGTAAGACTGCAAATAGAGAAACAAACCCTTAGTAAATTCAATATAAACAGAAACAAAATGCTCCTTCCGTGAATCTATGCAACACATTACAAGTTATACCATATGTTATCCAAAGGAAGCTCAATTCAAACATTTCAAGAATACTGGGAATTTTGCTAAGATTTGTCATTATACACTAAGTAAAAAATGACTATGCCAGATATTACTTACTACTTTAAATTGGGATAGAAGCAGTTCCAATATAGCATGGAGAAAATTATATGTAGTGTTAACATTCCTATCCTATCAGGAGAACAAGCTAACATTGTTAAACATCAGCTAAGCTGTCTCTGTTTACAACATCTATTTATTTGCAGTGCTTTAGAGTAGGGATTTTCAAACTGCAAGTTATAAAGCACAGAGCTCTATAACCACTGATTACTTCAAAAATTCCACAAGACATCATGGGGAAAATCACACTGAGTAAATGAAGTTTGTATATGTTAAAAAGCATATGTAATAAATACAAAATTTCTAAAAGCAACCTTAGATCCAGTAGGATACAGTTAGTTGTTCAGTATTTTCTGCAAATAAAAAGGGAAGAAAGTTATGATCAGAAGTGTAGCCTTTCTTGAACTTAAATTATTTACAAAAAGACAGTCAATTCTTACAAAAGTTCCACTACCAAAAGGAATTTTAAGTTTCATGGATAACTGACATGTTTATTTTGGATAGTAAACATTTTATTCCTCAAATCTAAACAGTGTCAAATTGAGCACCTACACAGTTTGATCCTGTGTTAAAATGACTATGATAGCCAGTATCTCCAATATGGACTGAGACCAACCATTGGAAAAATCATTCAATTTCTGTCAATAACATTTTGAGAATTGAAGGAAGAACTATCTCACTGTTCAGTAGTTCTTGCTTGTGAATGAACTAAAGAAAAAATGGAAATTTATGTTCTGGCAGAAAACTATTAAGGTCATCAAGTCCAACTCCCTACTAGAAGTATGTCTATTTAGATCAGGTTGCCCAGGGCTGTGTCCAGTACAGTCTTGAACATCTCCAAAGATGGACAACCTCTCTGGGCAACTTATTCTAGCATTTGACTGCCCTCATGGCGATTTTGGGGTTTTTTGTTTGGTTGGTTGTTTTTTTTCATTTTATCTCATTGGAATTTCCCACATTACAACTTGCGTCTATTGGCTCTCATCCTATTGCTGTGCACCTCCATGTAGCCTTGTTTCATCTTCTCTGTATGCTCCAGTTGGATAGCTGTAGACAGTAATAAGGTCTCCCATTTGCCTTTTCTTCTTAAAGCTCAGCAAGCCCAGCCTTCTCAGTCTCTCCTCGTATGTCAAGTGCTCCCATCCCCTCTTCTAAAGAGCTTCATCCTAGACAGTCAGCCCTCAGCCTACACTGTTGAACAGGGTTGTTCCATCCTTGACACAAGACTTTGCATTTGCTTTTATTGAACTTCATGACATTCCTGTCAGTCCATTTCTCTAGCTAGTCTAGGTCACTGTGACGGAAGATCAACTGCTGCTACCCCAGGACCATCAATTCGATATTGTCCAAAAACTTGTCAGAAGTGCACTCTATCCCTTCATCCAGATCATTAAAATAGACATTTAATTGTGCTGGTCTCAGTACCGATCCCTGAGGAATGCTACTGGTTACTGGGCACCAGCTAGATTTTGTATCACTGATCACACCTCTTTCATTGCAGCAGGTCAGCCATCTGTCCGCCCACCTTACTTTTCACCTATCTAGCCCATATCTTACCAATTTGGTTATAAAGAGACTATGTGAGACTGTGTCAAGGGCCTTCCTAGTGTCAAGAGTGATAACATCCACTGCTCTTCCCTTGTCCACAGTGTCAGTCAGCCCACAGAAATCAATGGGGTTGGTCAGGCATGATTTACCCTTAGTAAACCTATGCTGGCTGCTCCCCATGACCTTCTTGTTTTTCATATGTAGAAAACTTATTGTACAACCTTCCCAGGGACTGAGGTGAGGCTGACAGTTTCCTTGACCCTCCTTTATGCCCCTATTGAGGATGAAAGAAGTTTTTGTCTTTTTTCAGTCATCAGGAACCTCTCCCAGTTGCCATGAGCTTTTGAAGATGATAGAATGCAGTCTCACAATGACACCAGCCAGCTCCTTTAGCACCCTCCGGTACACCCTATCTGGTAGCATGGACTTGTGTGTGTCCAGGTGGCTTAAATGATTATTGTTACTTCCCTCTACTGTAGGTACTGCCTCACTCCCACAGCCTCTACTAGTAGTCTCGGCGATCTGGAAAACCCAAGGGCAAACCTTACTAAGGAGGCTGAGGGGAACCTCATTGCTCCCTACAGCTTCCTGAGTAGGGGAAGTGGAGAAGGAGGTGCTGATCTCTCCTCCCTGGGATCCAGTGATAGGGCATGTGGGAATGGTTCAAAGCTGCACCACAGGAGATTGAGACTGAGCATTAGGAAGCATTTCTTTACTGAGAGGGTGGTCAGACACTGGAACAGGCTTCCTAGAGAGGTGATCGATGCCCCGAGCCTGTCAGTGTTTAAGAGGCATTTGGACAATGCCCTTAATAACATGCTTTAACTCTTGGTCAGCCCTGAAGTGCTAAGGCAGTTGGACTAGACGATCATTGTAGGTCCCTTGCAACTGAAATACTCTATTCTATTCTTCTATTCCTTTTCCCTGTCCCTTGCCACTAAGTCCCCTCTCTCACTGAGAAAAGGACCAGCATTCTCCTTAGCTGCCTTCTTGATGCTGGTTCACTTACAGAAGCCCTTCTGGACACCCCTCAAGTACATCTCTAGTTTCAACTCCAGTTGAGCTTTTGCTTTCGTGACTCCATTCCTATATACATGGACAATGACTTCGCATTCTTCTCAAATAGCCTGTCCCAGCTTCCATATACTTCATAGCAACTTTTTGCATTAGATGTTGGTCAGGAGCTCTATGTTCATCCATGTTGGCCTTCTGCCACACTTGCTCCAATTTCTGCACACTGAAATGAACATTTGTTTTGCTCTGAAAGAGGTTGTATTTGATGATCAACCAGCAAGATTACTTCTCTTTATAGGTAATGCAGAGTATAGACTGAGAACTAGAAGGTGTTGGCTGATAGTCTTTTCTACACCTACACCGATCTTCACCAGATTAAGCACAAACGATAATATAAATGGCAGTCCCATATGTTACTGGTATCACTACTGCAATTACAGCAGATTAACTTACAGTTTGATACAGGTCTATCCTGGTTTCAGCTGGGATAGAGTTCATTTCCTTTCTAGTAGCTGGTATAGTGTTATGTTTTGCATTTAGTATGAGAAGAATGTTGATAACACACTGATGTTTTCAGTTGTTGCTGAGTAGTGTTTAGACTAAGTCAAGGATTTT
>JAVJGG010000017.1:5753311-5781603 GCA_035590195.1 Aviceda cuculoides | reverse complement strand
TAATTACTCTTTTTTTTCTTCTTGTTTTCCTGTTTATTGCATAAGAAAGCAGATTGAATCCCCCTTTAAAACTGTGTTAATTTGAATGCCAGCTGAAAGTAACTAACCTTAAATTTCTTAAATCATTAAAACCAAGAAGCTGCTTCTGAAAATATTCAAGATCAGTCAAGCCTGAAACAAATATAATTCTCACTGAATTTCCACTGTTGTTGATTTCTTCCAGCACTGCTTCAATACACTATCCATTAAAGGAATATGGACAAAGATTCCACTTCACTAAGCTGTAGCAGCCAGCAACAAAAAGAAAATAATTACTCATTAAGAACTCATTAAGAGCAATGACAAAAATCTGCTATATAAAAAGCAGCAAAACTTGATTTGATATCAAATTGAGTTACCATAAGAACACAAAGATACAAGGAAGATAGCTGGATCCAGCTGTGTTCAAATATTAGTGCCTTCTATTAGTAGCTACGATTGAACACTGAGCTAGAAATTGGCTTTCCTGTTGGCTATGGAACTTGCTTAAAAAACAATTTAAAAGGCTGTAAAAGAACACACAGCAGCGCTGGTAGAGTACTTTCTGCAGAGGAAGGAGGTTAGTTCAGTTTTTCCTCTTCACTGCTGCCTGCTAATAATGGTAGCAATGACCTCCTCGTTTGTGCACCTTGGCAGTTGACGTATACATGGAAAAGACTGCTTATGAGCAACCAGTAAATATTCCTGATGATCATAACCTTACTTGAATCTAACTTTTCACTCCATTTATCCGATGGAGTACTACTACAAGGCATGTGCTTACTGAAAACACCCTGGTACAAAATAACAGTCAAACAGGACTTCACATCAAAAAGAAAAGATAGACTCATGACAGACAGAAGTCAGAACATCTGTTTCGGTTAACTATCTTTAAATTATTAATTTACATTTGCGTCATACAGAAACTGGGCACATCAAGGTTGCCAGTTAAACTTCCTAGGTGCCCTTAATGCAGAGAACCCAAAAGCCGTACAGGTATAAAAAAGGAGGAGACAAGATTCCTTATACCACAAGGACACATATGCAGCTGAATAAAATCCCTGTAAGTTAACACTGAGCAGAAGCTGTGAGTAAATACTGGCTGCAATGCCAGGAACTTAAGAGTGAAACAATACGAGCACAGGGATAAAATTAAGACACAAAGAGAATGGCAGTTCAGATACACAGTGCAACAAAAATGAAGCCAGACAGGTAACTGCTTGCTCTTAGGTGTAGTTCACGTTACGGAATACCATCACTGGAAAATTAAGCTACCCACATATTAGCCAGGCATTAAGCAATGACAAACATTCATCACACAAGTTCCTGTATCTTAAACTCAAAAATACAGGCGACCCAAGCAGAACACAAGCCATTGGTTATTATTACATACCAACTGAAGGAAAAATTACTTGGGACATAATAAACAGGCATCAAAAAACACTTTGGCTATTCAATTTAGATCAAGTAATTTCACCACAGGGTAAGAGTAGGTTAAAAAATGAACAGCTCCATCTGGAGCAACTTAACTGTCCCACCTCACCTGCCTCTTCAAAGAGGTTAGAAATTTATCTGGCGTAAGGTATATTAATGAAAAATATTATTGACCCACAAAATGATTATGGAATCAAAAGAGATTCTGCACACAGGACACATTAAAGCTACAGCAGGGAGAAAAATTAAAAGTAAGAAACAGCAGTCCCAAAGTTGTCTAAAAACTGGTGGAATATCTTTGATTGTATTAAAAGATCTGATCTATTTTTTCAGCAAAAGAGAGAAGGCTGCTTTGCCTTTTCAAGAAATACTTCATTTCCTGTTAAAAAAAAAAAAAAAAAAAAATCCCTGCAAAATTTTTCTTTTTAATAGATATTTTTAGAGACAAAAAGAAGGGCAGAAAAGAATACAGCTAGCCAAATGACTTAAGAAAATACAGGTGGCATAAACTACAAGAACAGAGCAATAAATCTCTGAGTTCTTCTCTACTTTAAATAACGCCACAGGATCACAGGAGATTGTTAAAATTAAAACATATAGTTAAAAGAAGGTTTAGCCTAACTGAAGGTAGTCATAGCCAAGTGGGAACTAACAAGGTTAAACTTAAAATAGCTATTGATTAAGAGTCAGTATTAGACAGCATGAGGTTAAGTATTTTCATAGTACATAATCTTTACTAAAAAATATTTTGGAATGTCACAGAAGCTGGAGAAGCACCAAGTACTGAATTAAAACACATAGCCTGAGTTGCCATAGCCTAATATAAAGCAATTCCTGACAACTGCATTACGTCACGTTTTTTTCATGACAGTACCTTCCAGTTCTTATGCTTAATACCGTCACTGGAAATTGTACCTTACACACTTAATGTAAAAGATAGGCTTATAATAGAAAGAATACACACAGAAAAGAAGACTTAAAGATGTGTTAGGAAATTAGATGTGAGCTCCCACGGGACTATGCAGCTGGTGACTGATACACAGAAAGACTATATGCAAGACAGTCCCACCCTGCACAGCTGTCAGGGGAACTACCTACGGACAGCTACATCCAGCTTAACTAGCAGGAGAAAGGCCCTGGCAAACTGCAAGGAATAGAAAGGAAAGTAACAAAAATGTTGGGCTGTCTTTAGTGATAAAAGCATTGAAAAAAAAAGAACAACAGGACTTACATCCTTGTGTCCTCCTGCATTGAGTAGAAAGGAAAAATAATTACTTAGGTAGCAGAGAGATATCTTTAGGAGTACTATTTTACAAAAGCATTGACTAAGAAAATAAAAAATTCCATTAAAAAACAGGGACACTTGTTGCCGGCAGGATCTTTCAAATGATGGGATATCTCCAGATATGGAACACCGCTGCAGAATCAACCATCTCCTCGCCATGCTTTAGTTCAGCTGACTAAGGAACAACTGGCCTCACATCCTGGGGGTGAACTGGCAAGCTGGAAAGCCCCTGGCTCACATACAAGAGAGTGAAGGTGTCTTGAAAAATATTCTGAAAGGTGGTTTGGGAATCCAGAAATGCAAGATAACCAAAGTACAGAACAAGACACCAGAGCTAAAACAAAGGCATCTCTCTCGCCTATACTACTAACTAGCAGCCAACTACTTCACTCTATAAATAGCACCATCAGGATGGGCCCAGTCTGAGTTCTCCCTGAATTGCAGCTGGACAGCATGCTAGGTAAGTCTCCCTTTGAGCAGGGACGCCTCTCGAGGTTTGAAATTCCTTACCTGAGACTAAGAAATCCTTCCTTGCCCAAGGCACAGAGATCCCCTACCCACACAGATCCTTGGTAAGTGACTGATAGCATGCTGAATTAATACTAAGAAACATTCCTCATCTATGTAGCTACTCAGCATTATTACAAATACTGTATGAATAATTCCATTAGACATAAACCATTGACCAAATCTGAGATTTAAGACTGGACCTAGCCACAGCTAGGCCCCATAAGGAGTTTAGAAAGCAAGGGGGTCGACTCTGAACCCTGTGACTCAACAGGAGGGTCCTCCTTGCTCTTTGCATCTCTGGTCTCTCTATGAATCCTTCTAACTCGATTCTAACTCAGTTTTCCTTTGTATGTTTTTTCCATGCAGTAATTAATAAGGTGAACCTTGCCTTAATCTTACTGAACCACGTCAAACCACTGTTAAACTTTGTTAAATTCCATCAAACTTACTGAACTCTGTCAAATTATTATTTTACCTCAATAAAACATATTGGTGCTTCTCTCTTTTGAGTGACATGCATTCCACTCACCCATAACAAATATGCACCTAACAGGGATTACCAACTACAGCCATCAGAAAGTGTATTTTCAACACCCTTTTTCAACAATTTGCAAGACCTGAGCACGCTTAATGTGATCCCCACTTCATGGAGCATCAACTGCACTCCAATATGCAAGTCATCTTTATAATATCTCTTACACTAACTTCCTGAAGGACTGAACTGCTGCAGGGGTGATGAAGGCAAAGACACTTATCCGTGCTTGGATCTCATCAGGTCCCGCCGAGTAAACAGAATCCAAACATACAAACAATACCTAAGGTTCAAAAAGGAACCATAGCCCTCTAAGTCAAATGAAGTCTGCCACTGATATAAATGGGACTGGGATTTTTTAAAATAAGTAGGAGACTAACAAGAACACGTGAAATGGGAGAGTGTTACCAAGTCTATTTTCTCAAGAAGTCAATGCTGGCATTCTGCTGACTTACGTTCCTCTTTCATTTCAATTCACTACAATTTCTAGCAAGACACAAAGAGCATCAGAGTGTTGCTAAATGCTGGCAAACCCATTTTCTATCCCATTCCAGGGGATGAAGTCATACCATATCCTTTTCACTTTTAAAAGAGACCTTTTCCTTAAGTATGCATTACCTTAACAGCAGAAGGTGCTCCACTTGTCTGTGTTTTGGGGGGTTGGCTGACGTTAGCACTTGCTGGTTTCTTCTACAAAATAAAAGAAAGACATAATAAACATCAGAAATGTTGATTAAAAAAATGAAAAGCAAAGTGAAACTGTAAACCGCCCCCAAACCCCCAGTACAGAAAAAAGGTACACCAAAAAAAAGTCCATTAGAACATTTTATGCAAAGCAAGTAATCAAAAAATAAATTCTCCCATGTAAATTTAATTCGCGTAGACTCGTTTCCGACAATTTTGCCCAGCCCACAATAGGCTGAGTTCTCTTGTACTGTTTTATGGACAATATATAAATCTGTGCTATTTCCTGTGGCAGAGCGACTCCATTTAATTTAAAGCAATGGTAACAGTATATACTTCAATGAAAAGTTTAAATGAAAATAAGATGGGAAAGCTATTGCTGTACGAACATATCTTGGGTGACAACACATAAGTTTAACATTACACCTCAGACAGGGAAGTAAAGATATAAAGCTAAGGGCAAAATGATGGCTTTTCTAGTGAATAGATACTCCTGCAACTGAAACAAAACCATTATGCCCCCTTTGAACCTCTAGTTTTCAACCAATGCCATGCCATTATTATCAAGTACCAATAATACCGCTGCAAAAACTCAGCAATTGCTGAAATCACATCTAATGAAGACTGGGAAAATAAGCTGTTAGTAATGAACACAGCAAAAAGCATCAGATTTTTGGAGGCAGCAGATGGGTAAGACCTATTCATTTTCTCTGGTAAGTGGAAGCTCAAGATTCACAACAAAACTAAAGCATTCACACATTAATTGCTCTTCACAAACAGGGAAGTCTGCAGAATGACAAGAGACCCAATCAGGAAACTTGCATGCAAAGTCAGAAGCACCATTTGCAATTGATGGGACACTAGGTACTGTAACAGACTGGGAGACTCAGAGACCTCTGTCATTAAGGTAATTCCACCTCCTGTTCTCTTTCTGATTTAGCTCCAAAACCAGGAGAGCACCTCGAATAAACAAAGCTACACATTCAACAGTCAAACTCCAGTAAGAGCCTCAGGCAGTGGGCCACCTTCTGTGGCCATTTACATAAGATTAACGTCACAAAAACGTGGCCCAGCTGTGCGGACTGGCACAAACCGGGATATTTACATCAAGGATTTCACCCTTAGTATTGGCCACACTGGAAGCAATGACATCCAAGTAAGATTTCACAGTATGTTGCAAAACCCAAGTGTAATAGTGATTTTTCCTGTTAAAGGGATGTTAGGAGTACAGTTGCCTCCGCCAGATGCTCCAGCCCAGGACCCTCTGGCACCACTGCTGAAGCCCAGTGCTGCCCACTACAGACCAGTACTACCCAGTACCAACCTGCCTAGCTGCTGGAGCCCAGCCCAGCGCCTGGCAAAGCCGAGCACACATCCCAGACACACACACAGACAGACACAGAGGACAGTGACATGGCCAGCTACGCCGCTGTCAGCAGCACCCCTCCACAGGACCCACATCACACACCAGCACCCACAGCCATGTCCCCTCCTCTGGGCCTGGCAGAGGCGGAAAGTCACTAGTGCAAGCGCACACTCGGCACCCTCTGGGGTCATGAGCACAGGCACAGTCGCGTGTTCCTCGTGCACCAGCATGGCTGCCCTGTGCCCCTGGTGATGTACTTGAGAAGCGACGCCTTGAGAAGTGACGAGGAGGCTACAAAGGTCTTGTGAAATAAGATATCCTTTGCGTACACAAGGCATGCCTTGCTAAAGGCTGTGCCCCTGAAGGAGAACTAAAAGACCGATAAGAAGGGAACATCCTACCCCAGGAGGCGCCTAAAAGTTGAATAATTGCTAATAGGCATGAAGTCAGCAAAAAAATCTTTGATAACTGGAGGAAAGGTAAAGGCAGCAGGGGGAGATCACAACCACTGACTCAATTCAAGACCGAAAGACTTATCCCCACACTCTCCTTGAGCGTGCGCTGTAGAATAAAAGAACACTGTACCTTTAATTCCAAGTGGGGAAACTTTAACCCAACAGAAAGTGTACTAGATAAGCGACTACCAGTAATAGTTTTGGGGAAGAACTTTGGAAATTGGATACGTATAACTGAACTGTATAAATTGCTTGCCTGTTTAGGATGAGGTGTGCTAGCTTTGTGGATTACCACCTAGCCCTCATCTTTGCGCAAACATGAATCGGAATAAAATACCTCTGCTCTGTGTGTATGCTGGCATTTCGCACACCGGGTCAACGACCCCACTTGTGGGACAACACTGGCACCCCTGCCCAGACCTGGGGCCTCCTACTCACCTGCTGGCCCGGCTTCACGTTTGCCGGTGGATACACACACACCCCCAGTCTGGGGAGGACACAGACACTCGCCCCCCCGCCAGCAGCCGGCACCAGGCTCTGGGCTGTGAGCCCTGCACATCGCCCCATCAGCTGGCACTGTCCCACTGACCCCTTCTAACACCCTGGACCCTCGGGTTTCCAGCCTCACCAGTTGCAATGTCCCAGTTTGCTGCAGTTATTCAAGAGCCCATCCATGACTGCCACTGACCAGGTTTGCTTTTGGCTGTTGCCTTCATTGACACTAATTGCTCAGGTTTTATGTCTCTGCCCATCCACCTCCCGCCATTTCCTTATCCTCCCAGCTAAGATAAACATCCTCACGCTCCACATGTCCAACTAGTGCCACTGACCAGGTTTTTTCTTATCATAGCCTCCCTCATCATATGTCGGTCAGGTTTGTCTTGCTATTTTCTTCTTATGGCTCCTTTGGCCAGATGATACCCTTAAAGGAGCACTCTCCTTCCACATACCCTTCAGCCCCCATTACAATGAACATTTTAAATTCCCTTAAGAAAGCAGCAGTCTTCCAGCCCTAAGTGGCAATGCTCCTGAAGGCAGGTGACGGAGGTGTGATGCATTACAATATTGTAGCAACAGTACCGAGATGCAGAACGCCTTGGGTTTTATCTCTGATGTAGTGAATTAAAGACTCAGCAATAAGCATTATCCACAAATGCTTCAACTTTTAAATAAGTTATTAAGTTACTGAAGGAACGCAAAATTTTAAGTGCTACCCTTCCATTTTCAAGAAGAAAAGAAGAAAAAAATCATCAAAAAAGAGCAAACCTCTGAAGAGCAATCCGGTATTCTAGATATGCCTTCAGTACCACAGCCACTTTAGGCTCAGCCTTTGGTTCAGGACCCTGTGGTTCACGGTGTTCAGGACTTAACTTTGGTACCTAAGACAATGTCTAACATAACTATGATGCTCTGAAAATCCACAAATAAAGTACTGTTTTACAGAAGGAGTTTTTATGACACCTGCCAATATATTCAAAAATTTCAGGCACAAGGCTAGCCTCCCCCCCTAGTCTGAACTAGAAAAAAAACCTAAAAGAGTGAAATAAATCCTTGTTCTGTGCATGAGCTTATGTTAATCAATGAAACAGTATAAAGAAAAAATTGTTAATGCAAATGTTTCTCTGTTCCACGGTAAATGGCACAGCAATAAAGATACAGGTAGGAGAGAGAGAAGAAAAAGAAGCAAATATATTCTCCGCTGGAGTACAGAGAGACTACCTGGAGATAAGCTACGTGGAAAGTTAAGCCACCACATCAGATCAGTATTCTTTACCAAATACTGACCACAATAGGCTAAGTAGAGTAGTACATTTTAGTTTCCAGGGTCATCTTCCAACACTAACTTCTTTGGTATCTACCCCCTAATACATCTGTAAAGGCACAAAAATTGGCCACATCATGCTTGGTTCATCCTTCTTTTATGCTTATGTATTGCCTTTGTGTGGCAAGGTTTTGGTAGCGGGGGGGGTTACAGGGGTGGCTTCTGTGAGAAGCTGCTGGAAGCTGCCCCTGTGTCCGACAGAGCCGATGCCAGCCGGCTCTAAGACAGACCCGCTGCCAGCCAAGGCCGAGCCAAACAGCGATAATGGTAGCGACTCTGTGATAACGTTTTTAAGGAAAAAAAAGTTGCTGGGACAGACAGAAATGGCAGCTGGAGAGGGGAGTGGGAACATGTAAGAGAAACAGCCCTGCAGCCCCCCAGGTCAGTGCAGAAGGAGGAGATGCTCCAGCGCCAGAGCAGAGATTCCCCTGCAGCCCCTGGTGATGAAGACCATGGTGAGGCAGGCTGTCCCCCTGCAGCCTGGGGAGGTCCACGGGGGAGCAGGTCTCCACCTGCAGCCCGGGGAGGAGCCCACGCCGGAGCAGGGGGATGCCCGAAGGAGGCTGTGACCCCGTGGGAAGCCCGTGCTGGAGCAGGGTCCTGGCAGGACCTGCGGATCGGTGGAGAGAGGAGCCCACAGAGCAGGTTTTCTGGCAGGACTTGCGACCCATGGGAGACCCACGCTGGAGCAGTGTGCTCCTGAAGGACTGCACGCCGTGGAAAGGACCCACGCTGGAGCAGTTCGTGAAGAACTGCAGCCCGTGGGAAGGACCCACGTTGGAGAGGTTCGTGGAGGACTGTCTCCCGTGGGTGGGACCCCACGCTGGAGCAGGGGAAGAGTGTGATGAGTCCTCCCCCTGAGGAGGATGAAGCGGCAGAAACAACGTGTGATGAACTGACCGTAAACCCCATTCCCCGTCCCCCTGTGCCGCTGGGGGGGGTTGGTAGAGAATCCGGGAGTGCCCGGGAAGAAGGGAGGGGTGGAGGGAAGGTGTTCTGAGATTTGCTTTTAATTCTCATTACCCTGCTCTGGTTGATTTGTAATAAATCAAGTTCATTTTTCCCAAGTTCAGTCTGTTTTGCCCGTGACGGTAATTGGTGAGTGATCTCTCCTGTCCTTATCTCAACCCACAAGCCCTTTGTTATATTTTCTCTCCCCTGTCCAGCTGAGGAGGGGGAGTGATAGAACGGCTTTGGTGGGTACCTGGCATCCAGCCAGGGTCAACCCATCACACACCTTCACAAAAATGGCTTGGTTTTATTACTGCAAGGCCACTGGTACCCTGTGGCAACTGTAATCTTCAGCCATATGCTAAGACACCTAAATATCCTATACAGCATGTGAGAAAGATTAGCATGCTAACTATGGGAAGAAGCTAGCATACTAAGCTACCTAAACTTGGTGGACAGAAATCTTGAGAAGAATTTCTGTTAGAAAAAAAAAGACTGGAATGAATCTTCTCCATCCCCCATAGACTCACAGCCATGAATCATGTCTAGGATTAGGTGGCTATACAAACTATTCCTTCCTCAGAGAACTGCTTCAAAAAATAAAAATGCAGCCCATATTCAAGTCCAGTAACTCAGTAGCTGAGGCACTCAGCTATATAATGGGAGGAAAAAAAACCAAAACCAGAATAAACATCTCCAAGATGCCTCTTTTGGCTTATTACATGAAGCATTTGAACTTCCAAGAGAGTACCCCAACTGCTTGTATTTAAAAGTAATTTATAAGTCTCTCTGTTCTGTATTACGTGAGCACCTAGTCACTGTGAGGACCTCTAAACTAAGTCTTAACACGTGTGTCCTAATCAACTTTACCATAGAGGCAGCTATGTGCACCCTTCTCTATGGCTCCGTAAATATCCAAGTATGAAAACTAGAACACTTGCACAGCAAGAAGAGCTAAGAGCCTTTCATAAGGGTCATCAAAATAGCACCCAAGATGCTTAAAACCTCTATTCCAATCCCTGATAAAAGATATTGTAAGAAAGAGGTGTGAGACCATCTTCCATTATCCAAGCAAATGCTTTAACTTAAACAGCATCTCATTACTCAAAATGCTTTGTATTGGTTTCACAAGTAGGCACATCCTGACAAAACCAACTAGGTTATGGAAGAAAGGTGGGACAGAGAAACATTCATTCTAAATTCTAGAGTCTGGGTGAGGAACCTTGGTGTTATAATGACAGTGGTGGCTGCCCAGCACTTTCAAAAATATACAAGCCTACAGAACTTCGTGAGGGACAGATCAGATAATTTAGATACCTCCATTTTAGAACAGAAATAGATTAGGAGTTCAGAGCACCTAGATTGGAAGTATGCTTCCTTGAGGAATCCTTCCTTGAGGTACTTTTATAGAGATGGCCAAAGAGGGCATTTTTTTAAATCAATTTTTGCCACACAATTAGAGCTACATCGCTTCTGAACTACAACTAGTTCACATTCGGTGAGCTCTGAGCATGAGAATAATGAGCTGTCTTCTGTTTGCAGTCATCCACAGAAATACATCCATAATCTCTCTGTAGAACCCTTACTGACTACTTCAGTTCAAAAAGGTTGTTCAGAGAAGTGTAATTTAATGAGTTTTACTCTATTTTGTGTCCTCTATATATTAACTTAATACCTTTGTTCAGTGGAATGAAAACACTACTTAAAGCACTTCAACTTCCTTGTGGTTCAGTGGTGTTTCTCTCTGCACTGGTTTTATACCATCTAGAACAACCCACTAGGCTAAGAATAATGGCACAGAATAACTATGATACATCAGTGTGACAGACTGATGACTTTATACAGTTTACAGAAGTGTTTGTATGATTTGTATTTAAAGTAAGTTACTAGAAAATAGGGGAAAAAGAATGGTGAATTAGACTGCCAAAGGACAGAGATACATGCTGCTGAAATATCAAGAGAGAACACTTCTGTTAAAATTTTCTCCAGAACATGTTATTGTCTACTTTACAATCGTTGCCTGTGATATAGTATGTAGCAGTAAAATCCCAGTAGAATGCGATTCACACATTTTAGCATAAGGACTGTAACGCACCTTCAGAAGAAGTTGGTTTGAGTTATAGATTTCATTACTTTGTGGATGGAATCACAGACAAGATATGACTTCTCTGCATCAGATTCCATCAGCTAGCATTATCATTTACAGATTTATAACTCTTCAAATGCACTGGATGTGCAAATCTGTAGGCAATAGTAGCATATTTCAGCTATTTAATAGCTGAAAAAGGACTTTCTATACAGCATTTCACGTACTAAACATTTGTATGCTTGCCTTTCATTTCTCATGTTCAGGTTTACTAAATGAACTCATTAAATCCTTGAAAACAAAACCAAGCCATTTGTATCTTATGATAGATTAATTCATGAAGATATTCAGTGTACTTTTATTAAATTCTTGTAAATTCATATTTAAATTCAGTGTTCATGTTATGGTTTAAAGGACTGTATCCATATCAGTTTTAAGTGAACTTTACTGGGTTTCTCATAGGTAAAGTAGAAACAATAGCTAAGATTGGCTTTTAACTCAAACTATAGCTAGCCAGCTACTTGTGGATAAGCTTCTTATTATTATAGGCACACTTATCTTCAGTACTAAGGCTACTTCTTTGAATATGATATAGGATAGCACTTTCGTTCCATATTCACTTTCAAAGGTGATAGTCCACCAGTCCACCTGCTAAACTGTGTTTTCTGAGAGGGATATAATATTATAAGGTTCACAGATTTAATCAGCACAAACACAGTATTAGCCTTTTTTGTTGAATTGAATTTTATCCACAGAAAACAATAAGCAATACATGTATGGAACAGAATAGGTTGTTTGAAAGCTAAACTCTGTTCAAGAACACAGTTTAACTATCTCTTGCCAAAGAAAAGGGTAAAAGTTGCAGCATCTAAACTGGCAAGTAACCCAATATAACATCAGTTATAACTGAAGAAAAAAAACAACAAACAAACACTGACATGAATATGGACAAACACCAACTGAAAAGGATCAGATAGTTTCACATGTCCTAAAAAGACTTCTTGTTACAAGCAACTTTTGCTAAACTACAGGTAACAGATCACTCAAAGTATAAGTAAACACCAATAAGGAAGTATCCTATATAAATAAGGTTATGGACTAGAGCCAGTAAATGCTGTGACAAGTGGTTTCCCAGTTTTAACTTTGCTGACAACTTTTAACATCAGTAGTTTCTAAACTATTTCTGTAAGCAATATGTTTTCTTTTCTTTTTTTCCTAAGCCTCTGATACCGTAACTTTGAAGTGAAATATTCATTTTGATCAAAGTACATAAAAAATTGTAGTGCTGCACCTTGTAAGAAGAGGAGTACAAGGGAATAAGTAATTTCTTGGGTCATGGAATGAGAGCAGACATACTATATGTATGATTGTCCTGTAGGTTACAAAAGCCTTCCAACCCCCAATCCCAAACCTCTGCCCAAACAGTTAATGGTTACTGGAACATACACTGTTTATGCCTTTGCTTCCTACAGCTCTGCCAGTCCAGATCGACTTTCATCCCACGGTTTCATTCTTCCGAGAATAAGACATGACTGTGCTAAACCAGATGTGTAGGTACGTTCATATTACGCAGGCCTGGTCACCTCATTTTCCAGTCTGAGGAACACAGTGCGGTGAACTCTGCATGCTTATGTGCCTGGGTTTCCTTTCAGCCTGCCTGGGTGAGATGGCACACTCCCACATCTCCCCAACACTCAGGACAAGGACTACATGGTGACATGCTCGGTGCACACATACCAAACACAGAGACGACTCTGAAATATGAATGTGATGCAGACTTGCTGGAAGAACAGGCAAATGGGGAAATTTTCCCTCAGCTACTTTAGTCAAAGTAAACTCTGTGAAGTGATACTACCACAATGGCAAAGTTCAGAGGACTGACTGACAAGACAAAGCAACGTATTAATTTCATGATTAGAACCAAGAATATCCGAGTGAAAGTACTTGCTAGCAATAAAGAAAATATCTCTATCTGAGACCAGTCCTCTAGGTACCTGTCTGATCCCCAGGATTATTTAGGAAGTGCTGAGTAAAAAGCCAAGAAGTATTGACCTTTTTGTCCAATTGTCAAAATGAGTAGGTTTTGGTTTTGGTTTTCCTACAAATACAACCAATACTTAACTCTGGAAAGTTTTATTCAAGAGAGTTGAAGCAAGCTCTCGATTAAACAGAGACCCTAATAACAGGTGAATCGTATCTGCTCAGATACAAACACATCTCCATAAGCTGGTATATCAGTCTCTATTTTTACAAATGCTCCGATTAGTGGACAAGACTCTGAGGAACACTGTGCAGTACTTATACACCACGGTCTGAAAGACTATGTAAGTAAACTAAGGTTACTGCATTTTTTCCTGTAAGTAATCTAAATGTGTAACTGAAAGCATTCTGTGCTTCCAGCAGAAAAAAACCCAAAGGTATTGGTAGGGTTCCTGTGTGGCACACCAGCACAAAGATGCTGTTAATGGCCATCTACTGTTCTTATATATTACTTTCAACAAGATGGCTTCATAAATTCTCCTGTAGCTTGCAACTGATTGTTGATAACAGCCATGTTAGTAACAAAATAGCAATAAAGTACTGGAAGACAAGTGGTTAGGGTTTTGGGGTTTGGTTTTTTTTTTTCCTCCCACACATGGTCAAAGGCTCTAGAGAATGTGAATGCTAGTATAGCAGGTAAAGATATACAACTTCCAGAAAAAATTACTAGGTTTTTTTTTTTGTTTCTTTTCAGCAGAGCACTTAATTGATTATATGTCTGTAGTTCACACAAAACAATTAAAGGGAAATGTTTATCAGATTGAGGCTGCACTGAGAAGGTTTTACTTTTGCCCTTCACACAATAGCATTTGATTTACTAATCTGTACTAATATAAATGGCATAATGATTAAAACCAGCGTTTTTCCCCTTTGTGACCCAGCTTTAATTATGGCTCATCTGGTTTTCAGTAACACTGCCAGGAAAAAGGGCATGTTCAGCGAGCTATTTCTAGGCAATGCTCATATGTGACATATTAGGGAGTTTCATCAGCTTGATATGACAATGTATTGCCTTTTTTTTTTTCCTCCCAAGTACCTAGCTTACTATTCATTATATTCATTAGTAAATTAGTATCTTCACTACAGTATTTATAGGGTTACTTAAGACACCTCTCTGCAAGACACTTCCTTCCGTTATTGTCTCCTTGCCTGTCCAAACTACATTGTTTAAAATTCACAAAAAACCCTAACATTCATGAAATGTAAAAATTAGTAGTTTGGGAAAGTACAATCCTAAACCAAGAAATAAATAACTAAAATGCTAAGAAAGTACTACATTGTTCTTCTTAAGCAGCCAACTTTAAGATGTTCATGCTTGCCATTTAAATTAATCAGATTGCAGCATTTGGTGTCACTCTGGTATGAAGCATTAAGCAGACAGCACACTTAAACAACCCAGCCTGTCTTCATTTTGAAGAGCCGTTGCTGACTGAAAGGTTTGGGTGGGTTTTTCCTCCCTCATTTTATAGTTCCTCATTCTGCAAGACTACTTTATTAGCTTATAACTAACACTAGCTCTGTGGAATAGTACGAACTGCACCTGAGACCCCATGTATTGTATACAAGCTGCCATGTATTATTTAAAGAAAACTAAATGAGCTTTTAGTTTGTCATTTACTCTATCCCCCTAATGAGAATTCCAAATTCTCAGAGTTTTCTTTCAAAAGAATTTCAAAATTGCCATTTTTGCTCCTATATAGAATTAACACTATTTTAATAAAGAGTATTGAGATTTCCCATAGAAGACTTGTTTTCTTTACCAACTTTATAAGCAGTCTGTGTTGTGACTTCACAGCAGTCAATAAACATCCGTTACTTATTATTTCTTTAAACACTAAAAAAATGGGTATGATATGAGTTTTCCAGCTGCTAATGTTTGAAAACTTTCTGGAGCTATACTTACACGTGCAGAGACATCAAAGCTAGCTCTAAATAAGTCAGCTTAGGTTTGAAAGCAACATTACAGTTTAGTTTGATGTGCTCCTTTGATCCCTCCCCAGTACTTTGCCAGTACTTTCTCAGCAGAATTTGTCAGCTCAGGCTCAGAGCCGCACAAAAACCTCTGGACACACGCAGTGTTTCCTGGCCAAGCTCACCACTAGATTGAAGATTTCTGCTCTGTACGCTACAGCACTATGGAGACTTTCCTATATTATCCTCCATATCTTCTAGACACTGGAGATTAATTGCAGCTGTGGTAGGTGAAGGAGTCGTATGACAGTAATTTTAATTCTTTTTTTATGTGCTATGTGGTTTTGTGTTATTCACAGACAATGATAATGTTATGTTAATCACCACAATTTATATACGCATAGCCAACACTGAGGTGTTTGTGGAAATAATCGTATTGTTCATTGAAATACATTTTTACACATCAAGTTTCTATACACACTTATCAGTATGCAAGCTTTCTCCACTGCAGTTCTTCCACATCCATTTCCCCAGCTGAAGCTTACCAGGAATTAACCATAAAATATAACTTATTTTTTCCTGTACACAGGAAAGCAGAAACTCCCTACAGAGCAAAAAGCCTTAGTACCTCTCCAAGTATCATTCATGAATTCAGGGGAAAACAGCCAATCTATAAGTAACCTACTACAGGCTTATTTATTTCATGCCACCTATTTGTTCATTTTTTTCCTCTCCTCTCCTCTGTATTGTACTTTTCCCACAGTCTAGGAGACAAGACCAGCAAATTCTGCTCCTGTGTAATTGGTCAGCTGAACATCAACCTCACAGAACCAAAGTGAATCTGTTTGTTAGCACCACCATTTCCTTCTGTCACACACATAATTTTGCTAAAAATGTGCTGCCCTAACACTTGGTGAAGAATATCAGATTATTGATTGTGATAATTCTAGAAGTGAATGCTGTAATTCTTTGCTCACTGGTTTGTTTGCTTGTGTACACTGTAGAGTTTTGTTTTGTACCAAGGCCAAACCTAGTCCACATTGGGTTAAATCTCTCTGGTATGCACCTTCATGCCAGTACCTGGGCTGCTGTCAGAAGAACTGTAGAATTCTGTACAATCGGTTGCTGTTAATATTATTTATAACAATAGTATTTTTTAAAAGACAGAAATTGAGGTGTTTTTTTTTCTTCTGTGCCTTGTTCTATGCCTATAAATTTAAAATAAATAAAAATTGATTTATTTTGCTGTTCATTCAGTATTATATCTTATCCTAAAGCAAGTTTTCACTTCTAGAAACAGGGGTAAGGAAATACAATTTAGGATCTATGTTTTTAGAGTAATGACAACCATTCTTTATAATTGCTATAGTCTAGAAGAAAAAAAAAAACATAGTTTTGCCCTATGTTCTAAAGTTTTATATCCTTGAAATACATTTTTGTTATGCACTGGAACAGAAATGAAAAAAACCCACCTTATTTCAAGATGTTTCATGTGGCAGGTGATTTCCCAGAATAATCCCGTTTCACGTGTAGGTTTTGAATCAAGACATTTAATAGGGATAGAAAGAACAAATTCAATATGCTAATTTTTTTTTTTTTTTTCCCTGAGAATTCATCTCCTCCCTTTTTCCTAACACACAAACACATGCAAACATTCTGATGTCTGTGACTGGAAAGCTAGTAAGTTTTATTAAAAAAAATATTCACTAGAGGTTCAACTTCAAGAGTCACAGGTTTTAACAGATAATTACACACAAAACATACAGAAAATAATTTTCTCACATACAATTTTTTGAAGGGGGTGCCTACATATAGCACCTATTGTTTTGCAAAACCTTTAAAGCAAATCATGACAATTTAGACGTCTTCTACTCCTAACAACAGAAATTGAGAAATACGTCCTTGCTGTTTCTGTATAGATGGGATCAATAAAATTCAGCCTTCACACAACCACCCTTATTTTAGATTTTAAACTAGTAATCATTGGGGCGCTAACATCAGTTAGTAAGCTTCACAGTTCTATGGCCTGTTTACTTTGTTTGAGTTTAACCAGCATGATTTGACCACTGGGCTCCCCCTCATAGTCCAGGAGGGGATGGCATCTGACAACATCAGTGGCAACAGTGCTGGAAATGAACTCATTCCCACATTATGCACAAGAAGTATTCTGGACCGAGTCAAGACTACCAGTGCAACTCCAACGATTCAAAGCTATAGAAAACAGGTTGTCTACTTGGTTCTGAACCTCAGCATTTTCAGTTTAGAAGAGATAGCCTTTGCCTCTAATTTCCAAAATATTGCTAGGATTAGTCAGGTATGTTGTTTTGTTTTCTGATTAGTTCAGTTGCCAGATGCCTCACAATTACATACCATTTGGCCAAAAAAGTATTAATAGAGCTGTGCATTTTTAAAAGCTTTTATTTCTTAGAAATCCTGACTACTCTTACTTTGTACATAGATTGCTAGACCAAGGTGATGATATCTCGTCAAAGTGGCACAGACTGAAATATATTTTGTAACAAGTTATTCAAAGCTCTTGGCTTCATTATATTCTTTTCCTTTACATCATCTGTACTACATTATAGTATGAGGAAGGATAACAATCTTGCTCCCTCCTCTTTCAATCTTTTCTGAAATTAAAATATCCTAATCATGCTGTCCCTTTACATGGATGATCTTTCATGCTTCAAATTTTTGTTTCACTTTGTATCTTTTTTTAAATATAATGTTTTTTCAGAGGAGCAGACAATCTACAAAAAGTACTCAAGAAAAAAGTACTACACAGTTCTTATAGTAGAACATTTTTAGTATTATTTCCCCACATCTTTCTCATGCATTTTAACATTGTTCATTGGTTCAGTGATAAGTATCTAATCAATAGTTCAAAATTTAATTTCAAACTTTTATTCCCTCACAGTGGTCTGTGACAGCTTTCACTTGCCCTGGTATTGCCAGTTTCACTTAGCTTTTAAGATTCCCCACTGGACTTCCCCAAACTCCAGTCACGATAATGACATCCCTTACCATAGGTCTTGATATGCACTGCAACAAATAGACAGTGGCCTTATTATGACCATTTCTCATCACTCTAGCAAGAATGGGGCTGACTGCTGTTTTTTTCATTCCCCAGTTTCTACCATGTAGAAGTATCAGAAATGATGCTGCGAGACAAAGCTACATTTTTCAGGTAGAGTTACTTTCCTGGACCTGGTTAAATTGCAAACTGAAGAACACAGTTGAGGAGGAAGTCCAGCTCCTCTGCCACTGTTCTCTAACACAAGTGATTTAATAACCTCATAAAAGTTTACACAAAACCTCAGATTTTATGTTGTCTAGTTTTAACGTGCATACGTGGGCAATAGCACCTCCCTGCACTTCTGAAAACCAAGTGAATAACAATGCATGCATTGTCTTGTACTAAAGGAGTTTATTCCTTGAGAAGAATGGAATGAGTTAGATTATACATAAACGAATATCCTGAAACAAAGTGTTTTCTCCTTAGAATAAGGGGTAGGCACTTCAGAATCTAAATCAACAAAAACAGGGGAGGGAAAAAAAATTCATTTTTCTTTGCTTTTTAACATTTACATACTTTTGTGAAAGAATAAGCAAATACTTCCATCTGTTGAAAAATTATACTAAGTACTCTTTTGCCAGTCTTTATTTAAAGGGTACACCTGAGATAGCCTTCTTCAAAAACTAAACCAAGCTTTGCAACTCTAACGCAATTACTAGGTTACTTCTACCCATACTGAGTCACAGTTAATATCCAGAAATATCTGGCTGCTTTCAATCCCATGTCCAACACATGTGAGAGTATAAACTGTTGCGCAAGTTTACAGCATTGAAGGTTTTTATTTAGATAATTTTTCATTAAAGATTTCTTCATGAACTCAGAAAAATACATCTTGCAGGATGTTTTTCCAAGGCAGAATCAGCCACAACAATGCAATTTCTGATGGATAACTCATTTGATCTGTGTTCCACCAAGACGGATAATCCACAGTTTCCTCATACAATATGTTCCAGAGCTGCTTTATGCTTACTGTTAGAAAGGTTTTTTCTGAAGACTAACCTGAACCTTTCCCAATGCAGTTTGAGTCCATTACTGCATCTCTTCTTCACTGTGAGAACAGTACACTTAATCCTTTCTAGTAACTGACTTACGTATTTGAAGACTACTTTTATGATCCTTTCCCCCCTCACTAACCCATCAATAACTTTCCCTTTCTAGTTTTCTCTAAGCTAAAGTTCATTAAGTTTATGCAATAGGTATCAGAGAACAGAAACATCTAGCTAAATCTAGAACAGAAATGCATCCTTTTCAGTGGTTTGTCAATACATTTAAATTTTAACATCCAGAGGTTGTAATATAAATCTAAAATGCATGCCTTTTGGCAAGCTATCAGCTTCCAGTGTTCCTTGACTATGACAAATTCATCAAAGCAAAAAAGCGCCCCTGGGAGGCTTGCTAATAACGTGGCACAATGTTATCTCCCCCAAGGAAAAGGAAAAAAAGGACGGGAGCCTTTTCCTCTAATTTAATTAGAAATGAAAACTTTCATTAAACTAGTATATATCACACAGTATTTTAAGAAAAGTAATCTCTGCTGTGTTCATGAATCACTATTGTGTATAAGAAAATTAAATAAGATAAAATTAAATGATAACAAATGGGTACTTCAAGGAAGCACTGTGCAGTGAGTTTAAGGGTTTTTTCTTAAGGTAGAAATAAGCTCATCTGACTGTTTAAAGTTCTAAGGTCTGCTACCTTTGTTTTTCTGCAGGAATGAAAGGCAAAGCAAATACAGAAGTTGCTACCAGATGAGAAATGAAAGGATAAAAAGCTTCATACTGTACATAAGTGGTGCCTTTTCAGAAAATACAGATTATTTAGGAGAGTCAATTACTGACATCTTCCACACTTTATTTAGTCATATTATTTATCTATACAACAACCAGCTATATGCAAACACATAACTAAAGGTAAAACACCCACAGAAAAAAACAACCACTATTTCACATACATGGCAAACTATTACATTCTGGCCATTACACGAAGTTACTTTCTTTGTCAAAATAAATATATGCATTTCACAGAACTGCAGAACTGGGAAAGTACATCAAGAAATACTCCAACCAACCTTCCCTTTCCTCTAGCATATAACTCTATCCAGGAATATGCGATATCTGCATGCAACTTGCTGACAAAATATTTTGTCACTCTATGTCCAAGAAAGGCTACAAGCTGGTCAGACTACATAACAAACCGAAGTTCTGCCACAACACTTCCTCCTTTTCAGCTACCTACTTACTGCCACTCATCCTAACACAGGTTACAAAATTGCATGTACATGTCTTAGGAAAACATCATCTTCAAATTTCTTTTTCTTTCAATTCAAACACAAAAAGTTTAATTATTAAAATCAATTACATTTTTAAAAACTAATTTTTTAATTTATATCCTTAGATTTTTATCTTTAAAATATCTACTCTAATGTAATTAAAGCTTTGTTTATATTTTTAATTAATCAACATACTATGCAGAAGATATGAGCCATTACCCCACATCGTATATAGAGAAACTGAGGCACCAGAAAATAATATGGCTTCACCGAAGTCATTACCATAGTGAGATCGATATCCAGTTACCATTTCTTCTCCACTTTGTGTAAGACTACACTTAACTTTCAGTTAAAACTCATCTTTCCTCTTGTCTTACAAAGTTTTCTACAATGTTGCTTATAAGTCATTCCATACTTAATATATCCAATGTTCAGAAATACAGCACTAAAAGTGAGGAATGGCAGTTACAGAAGATAAACATAAATCATTCAGCTATTTGCTTAAGTACTATCTGTATTGTTCAGAATTTCATGAAGAGATTCTTTCTACATTTATGCAGTCACTAATAAATCTTCTCTTCCTAACTGCGTATAAAGTTTTAAATATGCCGTACCTGAACAAACACTCCTGGAAAAACAACTCCTCCCTCCTTCTTCCCTCCCTTATAATAAGACTACTGCCTACTGTCCCTCTCAAACACAACGTGAAAGTAAGTGAAGCTCAGGAACAGAAACTGCTTCAGCACAATGTCAGTTCAGTGTAGGAGGTGCAGAATTACCCTGTAGCTAAAAAAAAAGGAGCTATAAATTTACCATTCTTCTTAAAATATAACATTATATGGTAGCAAAGAATTTGACAAGACAGGGCTGAAGTTAGTTTTGCAGCAAGCTAGTGTATAAAATATTACATACCTGAACATTTTTCAGGATTTATTTTTGACTAAGGGAGTTTTGCTCATTTTTCCTTTGTGTTTGCCTTCCCGTCCTCCCCCCTTCATCTTTTTCAGTCTTAGGAGGGGTTTACAATTTCTACACTCCAGTTTGTACTAATTTCAAGTCACACTGCATGCAAGACAGGCAGGGAAAAGTCAGGTTAAACATCACAAGGAAAATCTGGTAGCATTTCGCATCTCTGCTTGTGATTTTTAAGATAATCTGGATCCTATTTCTCATCAGCATCAACAACGAATTTCAATGAGTGTAATGATCCCTTCTGAGACAGTACAGAATACAGTCATCCTTTGGTGTAGTTGCTGGCTGGGACTACACTTTGAAATTGGTTAACATTCTGCTGACACTGCATGTGAAGAAACAGAGCTGAGCTCACTAAGTACTATTTATTCTGCTCTCTTAACTAAAACACAGTAAAAAGTGGTTTTGTTACTGAAATAAGCTGGTAACGAATATATAGTGAGAAAATAGATCTCTTGACAAGAAAGCATTATGTTTGGAGTTATTTGTTAGTAGTATCACACTTTAAACAAAATACGAAGTGTAAGCCAGGGATGAGACATTTGTTTGTATAAAACTTTCTCTCATGAATTGCAAAGCTCCTTGCCCACGGACTATTTTGTTATATTTTGCTGGAAACATGATGATCAGATTCTGTTCAACAATACCATGGCAGTTTTCTACTACAATAAGGAAAGTTATGTACTTTTACTGTTATGTCTCCTGTAGCCTGGCTGGAAGGCATGAGATATTCTATGGTCAATCCTTTATTGAAGGAATAATCCTTCTTTGGTATTAACAGTACTTTCCATATGAGAAGACTTTGGGAGTAGGACTTTTACAATATTGTCCATACAGATTGTTTGAACAGAGATCCAAAAAGCACCTAAGCACATCAACTGGGAGCAACATAAGCTCTATATAATAGTATAGAAGGGACTGTGTATTTTCACTTTTAAAAATGAACACCCTTCCACTCCTCTGAGTGATGCAGCAGTTCCCAGCATAAACCTCTGGAAATATCCTTGTGCTTATCCCCATCATTTGCATGTGGTGCATCACCAGCTGGTGCATAATAATTTACAGAGCACCTTGTGACCAGGAACAGCTCAGATTCTCATATAGTTTCAGCACGGCAGACCAGCAATCTGCAATGGTGACTTTACAACCTCTTATCCTTCCTGAAAGATGTGCATTTATACTGCATCCACATCATAGGACTGGATTTCAAAACTTCTGAAGTCATGAAGTCTCATGGTTACCAACATAGAACAGAGATGCTTCATCATCCCTCTTTCTCGATGCATGAACAGTGCTTGATGCATTCACACCAACAATGCTAAATGCTCCTCCACTGGCAGCAAAGCATTTTCTCTGGTAATGGACTAAGGCTTCCTCAGCCTGAAACCTACTCGCACACATTGCTGATCAATTGCCGTGATGATCAATTGCCATGATGTCTACACATATACTGCTACTGCTTAGAGCACATGTGATCAAGTTTCAGAGGATTTCTTTCATTAGTCACTGTATATGCATCCAGACACACCTTCATTAAATGTTGTTGCAGATATTTTGTGATGTTAATTAGCTTCCAGCAGAAGTATTTTCATTAGGCATTGATTAGTAGTTTTATTTGCTCTGTATGTCACTGTAGATGTGCCATGTTATATCTCACAGTGGTCTTACCTGACAGAATTTTCTTTTCCTTCCCCCTGCTCCTCTTATATTTTCCTGACACTCCTTATCCTCTTTGGAACTAGTTGATCAAGTTTTTACAGTACTGTAGAGAGCATTAGGCTTATGCCACACTGCTGATTTTACATGGAATGTGGAAGGTATAAATTACAGACTCTTTTGAGAAACTTATCTATTGCTATTATACTTAATCTGAACCTGATAATAAAAATGCAGGTTAATCTAGAAATAGAAAAGTTATGAAAGATGGATGGATCTGGATCTGCTGTATTTTCTTTGCCATTTTGTCAATAAAATCAGTAAAAAAAAAATCTTTAAAAAAATAAAACCAAAAAAACCCAAAACAACAACCATGAAGAGCACTTTTAGTTCAGAATTGGTTATTTAACACCATAGGATTACTTTAGAAGTTTGAGATGAATTGTCAAGCCTCCTATAAAAATTTAGTATCAATAAAAATATAGTAGTATATGGCCTGGAGAGACCAGACCAACATATTTAGGATGTCTTGAGGGGTCTCTGGAACTTTGGGGGACTGGGCCAGTAAAGCTTTAGGATACAGTGCCCTACCTGTTAGAGCTATTGTCAAGGTTCCATAGCTGCAAATGAAACTCAGGACTTTTTGCATCTTCTGATCTCAAACTCAGATACTGGATGAACGTGGCCTCTAACATATTTCAATTCTGTTGTGAAATTTGTCTCATATCCTCATTCACAGGCAATGGGAGAGGTGCTGCACAGATGATATCCTTACCTCCCCACTGATTTAATGCATCAAAAATTTTACTAGCATTGGGTAGAAAATTTCCATTAGGATGCTTTATTACTAAGACGGAGGAAGTAGAATTGGAAATGTATGGAATTAACAATGGACTGAACGCGAAGAGGTAGTATTCTCTTCTCCTAACAAACAATTACACCAGCTCTTACATTGACCTTCATCTATACTAGTAAACTAAACAAGGCTGGGCAAAGCTAAACACTGGCTTTGGTATACTGTCAGTACTGTTAAATTGAGACCTGATTCCTAAAACAACTTTGGCTTATGCTGGGCATTATACTTAACAGCTGTTATGGAAATAACTCCTCAAGTTTTAGGGGATGAGGAAGAGTTTGGTTACGAGCATGCAATTCAAGCTGCGCCATAACAGTCAAGCTCTGGGACAGAAAATTGTCCCTGGCACGGTCTATTTACTAGTTCACATGTAGGTTTGTTGGTCTCATAGCACTGCACAGGGGAAGATCACAGGAATAGAGTAAAATATTGTATTAGGTTGCAGAATTTAATTAGCTATGTGTTTTCATCTATAAATAAATATTTTCTAATTCTAAATTCACTTCATAATATATTTTATGTGAAATTGTTTTCCCATATTTTCCACATAAAATTATACATAACAAAACAAGTTTAGAAGAACTTGCATGGGTTTTTTAAAGAAATGAATAGAACAATAGTTATCTTTGATAACCATTTTATCAGAGTACTGAGAAGCAAAGGTTTTGAAAAAAAATTGATTCCAGTACTGGGTTGAGTGTCCTTTAGTATTCTACTACCCCATTTCTCTTGCCCCTGCCAACAGTCCTGACAAGCCCATTCTGCTGGTCCTTGGCCACTTTCTCCTATGGTAGCACTGGCTCTTGTGCTCCTCAGCTGTTTACCTACACATGAAAAAAGCAGGTAACATTTGCTGAGCCTGCCTGGGGAATACGGGCTTGTCAGCTGTCCAGTCAGTACCAAAGTCTCACGGGGCAGCTGTCTGCTGCCTCTCAGACTGCATCCCTTTCATTAGTAGGAAATTGAAGGGGTTTTTTATTATTTTTTTAGTTGGTTTTTGTTTTTACATATTAGGAATGAGCTTGAAGATTGACTTTTAAAAGAACTTACTTCAGGGAGGTAAACTGGAAAAGACTACAGAAAGAAAAATCAATGAGTGACAGAAACAGTGACTATCTCCAGAGTCTGAATCAGTGTAAACAAACCTCCAAACCAACACAGCCCAGCTGACAAAAAAAGACCTGTGAATTAAGAGCAGGTTCTCATCAGCTGCGATTATTTTCTCACAATAGCCTACAAAACAAGTAATTTTATACATGAAAATCTTCCAGTATGCAAATAATTTCAACGTATATTATCAAAAAGATGTGTTAATTATGACAAACAAACTGGTAATATTTTAAGCAAAGCAAGACAAAGTGACATTGAGTACCAACAGCTCTGAAATTATTTTCAAAACAAGTTGGATTATGCCACAGATGCTTGCTATTTCAAGAAAGATACCTTTAAACAGGATTCAATGTTGCTGCAGGAGTGATATGATGTTCAAGAGCAAAGTTCTACGTAACAGCAAAGGAAGTTCATGTATCTTCTACATACCAAATAGAAAGGGTCTCTTTACTTCACATTTATCAAGTCAAAAAAAAGAAAGCATTGTTTCTGAATAGCTAAAATGTAACTAATAAAAAATAGAAAAAATAGAAATTCATGTTCCAGATGAACAAAAATCCATTCAATTATTTTACATGAAGTAATACATCTTTTTACAGCTGATAAAATAGTTCCAAAGCTTTTCTATTAGCCACTGAGTACAGATGCAACTATAATATGTTAAAAATATATACCTTGAACATACATATCTTAGCAAAGTTTGCAGTATGTTAAGAAGCGTTAACAAATTTTGCTGCTGAGTTGCCATTTTTATACCTCAAGTGAGTACTGAAGTTCAGAGAGGACACAATCTTGATTTTGTCAAGATTTGAGGGTAACTATTTTCTGGTAAAGTAATCTGATATTGAAGGCACTTACTGGCTTGGAAGTTCAACTCTAAAATTACTTGGGCTGTGTACAGTCACACAGATCAACTCCCATATGACAGTAGTGTGTACTGTAAGTGAGAGAGCTTGAAAGAAGGATTTCAAGACACCAGGCCTACTATTTTACTTGCCATCACAAGTCTGTCCTCTGTCCTTCAGTGTATGGGGATGATTTCTGCTGCTAAATTCCTTGTCTTCTACAACAAAGAAATCGGCAACTAACATAACTTAACATCTTTATTGGATAGTATACTATCTGATGCAAGCACTAGCACACTACGAGATTCAGCTTGACTTGGTACTTGGTCCTAACTGCACAGCTAGCCTTAATTGAGATAATTGCTCATCAGATCAAAGTAGTGTAGTGAAGCAAATAATTAAGTGTCACAAATTGCTGTGCTAGACCATCTACTTTTTTCACCCTCAATAAGTAACAAGAAGTAACTCAGCCCAAGTCTTTCTGTCCTACACAAAACAGGAAAATGACAAATTATTTTATGTCTCAAGATTATACAACAATGCTTATTTTCTTTCCAAAACTTTTGAAACATAAAATCGTTTTTAAGTATAGAGGCTATGTCTGGAGCAGAACAATTTTCTCCAAAAGAGGTCAATACCTGATTGAGCATTTGAAAGTTAATCAGTATGCAGTATTTCAGTTCAGACACCAAACAGTGTAGGAAGAGTTCAACAGATTCTATCACAAATTTTCCAAAATAAATAAGTACAAATTTATTTGGGTTGAACACAATGAAGACTTGATTTTTAGGTATAAATATTTTGAAGCAATTGTGGAATGCTTAGCTTTTGAAATACTTTTGAATGCTTTTGAAAATAAGGATTGCAGATTTTCATATTGATAAGTGAAAAGTTGAAATCTCAACGTGATTTTTCTTTTTTAAAATATAGGCTTTTGGGATAGACAATAATTGGCACTAGAAGTGATTCATCTCACCCTAAAATAGTTTGCAAAGAAAACTGAGATGAAAGCTCTTCAGAGGTGTCTGTTTCTCTCCTTTAAAAGAGGGAGTCAAAATTCCCCAGAACAGAATTTATTCTTTTAGAGATAAAACTTAGTTTAAGATTAAGAAACTTAGATGAAGACACCTACAGATACATGGACTCTCTAAATGTTCTTTATGGTCAACAGAGATCTAATCCATAGTCAGCAGAGTGAATGAGCTTACCGTAAAGTTAACAACTAGGACACACTTGAAGTTGCATAAACGCAATTACTTTCATAAAAATCATTCAAATTGGAAAGGGTATCAGAAACCAACCTCTAGCTCAAAGCAGAGTCAACACTGATTTTTGTCCCGGTTGCTGATAACATTTTCCAATCAGGTCTTGAAAACAACTAAGGACAAAGATTCTAAAACATCCCTGGTTCACTGCTTCTGCGCTTGACTATCTTCAGGGTAACTCTTCTTTTATCCAGCTGGAACTTCCTTTGTTTCCCATTATGACTGTTGTCTTTCCCTCCCACCGTTTCCCTGCTGCTAGGTCTCCTTGAAGCCATCTCCTCGCCACGGCTGAGGAAGCCCAGTTCCCTCAGTCTCTCCTTACAGGGTTGGTAGCTCTATGCCAAACTCATTCCAGTCTATTAATTTCTTTCTTGCATTAAGGGAGGAAAAACTGGATGCAGTATTCCTACCTGGGTTAGTAAGCACCAAGTAAAGGGAGTGGGGGTAGAAAACCACTTTCTTAACCTACTGACTATGCTCCTATTGATACAGCCCACTGCGCTGTTAGCCTTCATCATCACCACCAGTGCACACTGCTGACTCATGTTCAGCCATGTCTGCCAGGACCACAGGTCTCTTTCAGCAAAGCTGCAACCTGGCCAGTCAGTCCCCAAACTGTACTAGGAAAGGGATTTAGTCTATCACAGGTGGAGAATTTAATATTTGTCCCAGCTGACTTTTGGGCTGTTCTTCCAGCATCAGGGCCACCTAAATAACAACCCTATACTTGAGCAAATTGAATGCACCCCCCAGTTTGGTGTCATCAACAAACTCGTTCTGTTTAATATCTTTATTGATGATTTGGATGAGGGGATTGAGTGCACCCTCAGCAAGTTTGCAGATGACATCAAGTTGGGAGGCAAGGTCGATCTGCCTGAGGGTAGAGAGAACTCTACAGAGGGATCTGGACAGGCTGGATCAATGGGCCAAGGCCAATTTTATGAGGTTCAACAAGGCCAAGTGCCGGGTCCTGCACTTGGGTCACAACAACTCCACACAGTGCTACAGGCTTGGGGAAGAGTAGCTGGAAAGCTGCCCGGCAGAGAAGGACCTGTGGGTGCTGGTTGACAGATGGCTGAATATGAGCCAGCAGTGTGCCCAGGTGGCCAAGAAGGCCAACGGCATCCTGGCCTGTATCAGAAATAGTGT
>JAVJGG010000017.1:5740868-5753211 GCA_035590195.1 Aviceda cuculoides | reverse complement strand
AGTGGGCAGGGATGATGGTTGGACTTGATGATCTTGTAGGTCCTTTCCAACCTAAATGATTCTATGATTCTATGATTGTGTACTCCATCTTCTCCTATGGGTCATTGACAAAGGTGGTAAATAGGACAGGTCCCAGGACAGATAGTATTGACTGTGGAGTAGGAGTTAAGATTCCATATACACATACAGACATCTATAAACAAGCACAATTAGGTGTCACGCGTAGACTGAACTGCAGTCTATATGGCTAACACTAGTTGAGATGAATAGTGTTCTTCTGATATTAAAATGAGCATTTTGTGTCAATAAGTGATTAAACCTTCCTCAGTATGGAAAGCTTTTTGTATGTGAAACAAACAAAAAGAAAAAAGTCCTAAGAGTTACAAATTGTGCCAGCTAAGGCACTCATTCTTATATTTCTAGTAACAGAGAGATGCATAAATTGGGCATAATATGGCATCACTAAGAGCTCTGAATACAGTAGAAAATGTACTGAAATTAGCCTAGTAAAAGGCCTCATAAATTACAACTTCACAACTGCAAGAGCAACTTTTAAGTCTTATTCATAAGAGAACTCATTCTTAGACAAGATGACATTCAGAAAGCCAAGTGAGGGAAATAATTTAGATTTTTGGGGGGTAGCAGAGCAGGTAGTGAAGTCATCATTAAAAATAGATCAAACTGCGTCCGCTCAACTTGTACTACCTAAGAACATGCACACAGTTCTCAGACACACAGGTGCCTTTGCTACAAAGCAAAGCCACTGAACTGCATTTCTCAACAGAGCTTCATGGGAGTCATGACACCTTGTAGACATCAAAAGTATAGGTAGTAACTAAAAGAAATTAAGGGAAAACTACATGCAGTCTTGATCATAAAACAAAGTGAATCAAACATTTGGAAATCACTAAACTTTAATGTTCTGATGACTTGAACAGAACTTGCAGTATACATTCATTACCAAGTTTTAGAGCAAACAAAAGTTACCAAGTCTTTTATTTATTAGCTATATTACTCCATTTTAGGAATGCACTGTTGTTAAGAATTCTTTACATTTTTACTTTCTGTCAAGCAGTTAAAATGTTAAAAAGTCACATATCTGAGAATATAAAAGCAAAGAAACACTTATTTGAGGATTATAAACACCTAAGTCAGGCTATTTGTGCCTATATATGCATTTTTTTTTGAATGTACAATTACATACCTTATATTGTAAGCATTCCAAAACTTTCTGCAGTTATACACATGAAGAGTCCTTAAAGTAGCTACATACGTATTATAAAGTCACCACATCCCTGAAGTTACAACAAGGTAATGTACAGAAAATATAGGAGAGAAAAATTGAAAGATAATACAATAGCGTGAATGCTAATACAACAATAATGGTAAAATAATGGCTGTCATTTTCCCTGAAGTCCCATGCCACCATCTGGTGCTGACTTAATGGCCACATACCTCTATCACCTTTCCCAGCAGACTGGGCTCATGTTCACTACTGAAATAACCATACCCAACCTATATGAAAAGTGCTGCTATGGAAGTAAAATACTTGCACTATTCTAACACAAACCCACATAATCATTTTCTGCCTTTAAAATGGAATGGTGAAAGATCCACACCAGTTTACGCAGGGAGAAGCTATCTGCAAATGTTCTCCAAATGATGCAAATATTTATGGACCCAAGACAGATGAGGTGAGTTGTTCAATTAAAAAATCATATGAAATTAGTAACAGAGAAACACCACAGAAATCGCAAAGGATACTTTTACTGTTAGAAACTTCTTTTACACCTCAGTTCATGACTGCTAGCAGACATTAGTGTAGTAGTACTTTAGTTGATGTACATTCTAATAAATAATTTACTTCTATTAAATCACCAAAACATACATTTTGATCTTGATCTTCTCATTATATAGCATTGCACTGCCACAGGTAACTGGAAAAATAGTTCCGAGCCAAAAAAAAAAAAAAGTTTGAAATAAAGGAACATTTCTTTGCTTCTTTTGTTTCCTTGGACAGTTTGGGGAAGCATTTTTGCTAAACTATCTCCCTTTATTCTGCGATTAACAGTATAATCTTGCACGATATTTCAAATGCAAGGATTAGCCAGACTGGAATGAAAAAGTTACAATCCTAAGGAGAAAAAAAGGATTTCGCATTAGCAGGCACAATTTCCACCCACACAACCTACATTTACTTAAATGTATCCATAGGAATAGCTCCTTCAGAAACAAAATAGCTGATTAAGAGTGTAAATTTCAAATAAGCTCAATACAGTACTAACCATTATTCCCCATGAGAGCTTCTACTGACATCAGTAGGAGTAAGATTTAGCTAATACTGGTTTTGAAAATGTAATACTTAATTGATCAACTTAAAAACAATGCAATTTGTCTCAAGTTCTTACTGCATCTGAAGTATAGCGGAAAAAACAAGATGAATACGTCAGAACGAATGATTTCTGCTAAAAGGCTCACTTTTTCCTGAAGTCATATTTATGTGGGTTTGCAAATCTTGATTTCAGTGTAGTTTTCATGTTCTGTCCTAACAACTGAAGCAAGAGCACTTCAAGTAACAGTTACTAATTTGCTCGGCATTTCTCCCAGAAATAAAGTTCTTCACTTCTCTCTATCACTACACATTCCAGAGAGCATTTGATGTACTGGGAATACAGAACTACACCACTTCAACAAACAGTACTCCAAGAAAACATGTCAGTTCAGAACTTTGGTATAGCTGTGCCTAGTTTTTGACAGAATTTGATGAAGCATTAAGTTCTTCAGGAGAACTTGTTTGAAGGATGAGTTTAAAAACAAGATCTAGAGTAAGGAATCATCCCATAATTAGGCTAAAACATGTAGAATTCAAATTTTTATTAGTTATATTTTTAATACAAAATTATATTGCAGCTGAGTGTCATCTATCTGGTATTATCCAACATAACCTTTTTATTGCAAGGTGTGCGGACAGACAAGTAGGAGTAATTAGTGTTGCTTTTTGGCCCAACTTAAATGCAAGTCACCAGATTTTATTCCCACTTTCCAAATCATTTCCTTCAGAAAGGAAACAAGCAGAAGCTTTCTATATTATGTTAATCAATTGGAAGAGGTTTTTAAATAATGTCAGATTTTTTTTTTTATTATTACTAAATGGTGTTTGTAACTTTAGATATTTTTTCATTTACCAACTCCATGTAACTGCAGGAAGTCCTTAGTGACACTTCTACTCCATGCCATCCTACACCTGAGAAGTTATGGACATGTTTATAGCAGCTCTCAAAAATGAGTTATATTTTAAACAAAGTTTGAACAATATTTAGGCATGAATTTCACAGCTAATTGTGTAAATACAATACCTACCAATTATATTGTCACTCATTACACCACTTGTTTCTTAAGTTTAGCATGTTTGTAGTACAGCTGTAATACTGCCAAAATAGGATAGTTGTGTGATAATTAAAGCTCTGAATAAGTAAGATAAACTAAAAAAAAAAAAAAAAAAAAATTTGGAGTGGCACTGTAAAACTGAACAAAATATTATCAAGCACATGAGGCCATAGAAAGCAAATTCAATTTCACAAGAAATTGAAATTTCAGGATATTTGGACTACGATACAAATGAAGTAATATGGAGATTTTCCTGTTTCTATTCTTTTCTGAATATGAATTTTCACGAGATTACTAATTACTATAGTAATTAGAGGTCACCATAACAGCACAAATTAAACACTGACTTGTGTAAGAAAATTCTGGTATCTAACTGGGCATAACTCATCAGTTTAAAAGATTTTATATTTACATAAACTTAGCTTTCCTAGTGCAGCTCCATACATGTTCCTTTGGAACAGCAGCAGCTATTTAACAATACAGTTCAAGAATGAAGGTAAGCTAATTTTAACTGTCATACTAATCGAAAACAGAGCTGGAAGGAGCTTCATAACTAAACCTATGTTAAATCTGAATTATACCTGCTCTGCCTGCAGCAGATGTGTGAAAGAGTTAATTCTCTCTTTTTTTTTTTTTTAACTACTTATTTCTTTACGTTCATGAAGACTATCACCTTTGTCTCTTGTCAAGATTTGAGAATTATTTCCTTTAACAGTTCTGCTTAAATAATTTTGCTCTCCCATTATTTCTGTTGCTCTTCTGTGGACATTCTTTGTCTAAACATTTCTGGAATTGTGGTGCCTAGTGTAAGACACAAAATTCAGCCCAAGCCCTTAGCAGAAGCACATACAAGAATATTTCAGAATTCCTTAAAGATGTGAAGAGGGAGAATAAGTTAACGGTAACACTGATATTTTTTTCCCCACACAATAGAATGGAATGATGTTCACTTACAAGGCATTACAAGCTTCTACACCATTTTCTAGGGTAATGCTTTCTAGCCAGTCTCTCATGAAATGTATAATACGTATGCAAACATTATTATTTCTACACAAATAAGGAATTTTGTCATTGCTTTTTTTGACTACCATCCTGTTTATCTGGGGGGTGTATTTTCCTTCACATCATTTGCCCTGTTTATGCTTATACCTTTGAATCCTCTTCTTACAGCTACTTTAATATCATTTGAAACTAAATGCTACCGTTCCTTCCTCATGCTGCTCACAAAACTGCTGAATAACACTCAATCCAGAGCAGATATTGTGGGATCTCACTCAGCCCATCACTTCATTTGATAGCAAATTACTTAGCTTATTTGAAAACTGTAGTCAGAGTAGCTGTCTACTACTCACTCAACAGTAGTTCTACATAGTTCCCACTGTTTAGTATCTGTAACACCTCATCCAATGGACTATAATCTACTTTTTCTGAAAAAGCTTTATAGAAACGTAGATAAAGAGATATGACACCCCTTGAAATGCAACATAGCCTGAAATTTAGGAATGATCTTTGTATTATTTCAAGGGCAATCTTCCACTAAAACAGAGGCATTATTTTACTCCCCAGTAGTCCAATGCTGCTGTGCAAGCTACTGCAGAAAAAAGGGAGGATCATCATCTGTCTCATTAGTTTAATTGTTTAATTGTGGGAAGGAACCAAGGAAAAGTCCACTTACATGTCAGAACACAAACTACATCAACAGTTGCCCAAGGATTTTCTTTGTATCATTCCAACCATAGAGGCCTCTAAGGCTGTCCATAGTTTGTTCTCAATTTTTAACTTCAGAAAAGAAACTGTAACACTATGTTAAGTATTTTGATTGAGTCTTCACAGCAAATCAGATTGCTCTAACTTCTACCTGCATAACCTCTCAATAAAGGTAGAGCTGCCAATAATGCCATTTAGGTTTAACATTCAGAGGAGGTATAGCAACCAACCTATCTCATTATGAATTTAAATTTTTCACCTCCTGCAATTATAAAGACACTTTCCAACAAAAAACAACAACAATAATACTGCAGCAAGTATACTATAATCTAATGCAAGATGAGATGCAGAAGAAAAGATGGTAAACAAAAAATGGTGAGGACAAGTAATTTACAGTGGCAATCAGAGTGTTATACTAATGGAGAATATATTTATTCTGGAGAAGCACATTTTGTAGTTAAGCACATAATGGCTGCACAAACAGAATGGCCAAAATTTATAAGTGTAGCTTGTTTCTATCACAGTAAACATTCATGATGTTTGCATAAACAGAAATACCTAACTTATGGTTATATGAATAATACATGAAGGTCTGAAGAACAATAAGTGAAGAGATAGGGGTTTTGATCAAAACTCAAAGTCTTTTTGCAACAAGAACATAGTTCAAGAGCTCTGACTTCATTTCTTTATTAATGTCACATCACTGGTGTTTCTATGGCTATCTACTGGCTTTCTACTTTATGTGTGCAAGAGAAGCAACAGAAGGCAGGCATACATTTCCATCTATTATTGTGCTATTTCCTAAGTTCCCTAAATATAATGACTAATATATTACTCATTCTGAATTATGAATGTTTCAGCATAAATGTGAAAATCAGACAGGTATCACAGTATAATGTATCAGATGTTATAACAACAGAATTTAATTATATGCTACAGTACTTTAACAGATTTTTCACTTTTCATGTTTCAGCTAGGGGTTGAAATACCCAACTAGTGATCATAAAACAACTGTGCTGAGTTATTCATTTTTACTAATTTAGTTCTGTGTTTATAATCTGAAGGGGCATCATTTATCCATTTAAACACTCATTTTAACTAATGGCCCATGCAATTGCTTACAGCAAGCATCTTTACCTCCCTGTTTGTCTTTTCAATACCTTTGACAGTAGAAATAACTAGGACAAGGACTACAACTTAAGATTAAAATAATTTCTTCATTATAAATAGATACTACATTTTAAATGTGGTTCAACCTTAAAGGTACTGAAATTAAGTATAGTAGATTTATAGAATTCTATAAAGTTTTAGTGTTTATACAAAATCCATATAAAATCATTATCATTCCATTTATGTAAAATTTCTAGGTATCCAGAAACCTGCCTGTACTGGTAACTATTATTTATCAGGCCTCTTTAAAGGAAAATGTTCAGATGGGCACTGATTATAAACACTAACTTCTTTCTTGGATATGAAGACATCAAGATGAAGTCAACTGAGATTATCAGGGACAAATGAGGCAAAAATAAAAAATGGTCTAGGGAATTTAGTCTTTATATATGACCATTAACAAAGAACAAAACAAAATGCTGAAAGAAGTGACTGTGTGGTTTGGGGAGGAGTTTGTAACCACTTAGGAGCAATGTCCACTACCTTTTTCCACCCAACATTCAAAAGTTTCAGGTGTACCATTTAGAATTCAGGTGCAAGAAAAAAATGCCTCTACATGGTTTTTTTTTTTACAACTCCTTGTGGGTCTAAGGTTAGACTGAATATTCCCATATATTACATAAAAGTAAGGTTCTTATTCTCCTGTGGTACTTTTCAATAAAATATTTCAAATCCCTTTAAAAGAGTCAAACTAATTGCACTTCTATAGACAGAAGCTGATGACAGAGTGAAGTGACTTAGAGGCTAATCCAGAAACCAAACCCTGGATTTAGCCACCGATTGGCCACTCAGCCATTGATTCACAATTACTCTTTGAAGAAATAAAACCCTGGAATGGGAATTTTAGAGTAGAACCCTTTTGGAAGCTTAATTTAAGAAGAGAGAGAAGGTGAAGTTTTTATATAGAAAGTAGTAAGACAGGACTACGTTGATGTGGTGCTGTTGTTTCAGATGTTCATTTCCAGTAGAAATGCTCCACTTACATACACACATTTTAAAGTCTATTAAATGATATGGAAATAGCAAGGAGTTATTGCTTGTAATAAGAATAACAGAAGATGTTTCAGTTAAGTCATGTGTCAGTCTAACTCAACAGTAGTGAATGACCTCAATGTTCTATAAACTAATCTAAATACAATGTGCAGCTACTTGCTTGATTTCTCAGAAAGAAACTCACAAAAAACAGCATTTAATCAACACAATTGAAGGTTCTGACAATCACTATAACTTGTCCTCGCCGTGCCTCCTCTCCAGTACCAGCAACATCACCAATCACTTTCTTTAGAGCTATTCAAATTGAGTGCCATGGCTACAGTCCAGAGTGATCTGGAGTCAAGTCCTTAAATTTAATACAAGCCATCTATCAGGCTTCTGCAATGTAACCTCCACAGCTCTGCCACTTTAGATAAAGGAAGCATGGCTGACATAAATTAATAACACATTCAATATTCTGTTTGGTTTGGTTTTGGTTTGGTTTTTTTTTTTTTTTTCTCCAGTTGAAAGGTAAGAAGAATTGAGAGAATTCACCACTGAGCAAGAGCCTTCCAAGTGACTTGATACTTCATAAAAAAGTCAGGTTCAGTAATCTTCCCTTTTCAGTGAAGTCTTATATAACATGTCTTAGAAGTATGATAGGCCCATAGGATTCTAAATTAAAATCAACCATCAGTTATGTTTTGCTCTAGGAAGTACTTCCTGGTTGAGAAAGTAGTCATAAGGGGTAACCTGCTTCTGTTCAAAGAAATTTGTTTTGGTTTGAGGAATATTTTACAGAATACTAATGCAAACTGAACTATCAAAATACAGCCTGTAATACTTTAGATGTTCAAACTACCATAATAGCAAAAGGTAAAAATGGATTACAACTTCCAGCAGGACAAAAATTCAAACCACAAACAATTCATTAAATATGCACATACACGCTGTATTTAGAACGGAGCATGCAAGTGTTATAGCAGAAGTCAGCAGATGGTGCTGTTACACACGGTGACAATTTAATTTTTTTTTTTTTTCCTTCCAGTGGACAGGGACAAATAGGCTCTTTTGTTAGTATTTTTTGTGGCAGCCACAGGACTTTTCCTCTCCACTTTGATAAGTCCATTCTTATAACAGACTTGTTTTGAGTTAACTTGGGAGGGAAACCTCCTTGCTTCACTGACTTAATAGAAAACAGGACTTCTGTTTCTAGATTCACATAAATACTTTTGGCAATTCAAGGCTGGTTAGGAAAAGTATATTGGAGAATATCAATACGAGATGGAAGCTGTGTTATGCCAGTATGCTTAATGCCTGGTTCTTGTTCACCAGAGGGTAAAGGCTGCAGATGAAGAACATGAGCTCAGCCACATAAGATCTGCAACCAAAGGGGAGACTTTTTTCTCTCCAGTTCTTCAATGTTTTTCATTCACATTCATTTCTGTCTTTCCAGTGCACCTACAGTGGGACACCTGTTGCAAACATTTTTCCCTTTTTAACCTAAAATTCTGTAGTATGAGCAGCTAAGACTTCATTGAAACTAGTACCTCATAACATCTGTCACATGAAAATTAAACTGAATTTTGCTCAGTTTGGATGTAACTGTGATGTCACTGGGATGACAACTTGAGTGGTAGAGCAGCTTCTCTATCATAAAAACCCAAACACACACAACATTAATCAAAAGTTAATGGGGCAGGAATGGGCTCTTTGTTTTATGCAACATACCCATTCTGCCAAGTCCATATGGATTCCCATTACTGTGTGTGTCAAAGTAATGTAAATCTCAGTTAAACAGTCTCCTAGAAATTGTCTAGATTTTAAAACATTCCCTAGGTTTTAAGAAATTTGTTCTTGCTATATTTCATTAGTTTTAAATATTTCAAATTTCCTTCTTCCAAAGCATGACCCTAAACAAGCTAGAATTTCAAAGCATATTATTATCCAACATAAGCTAAACAGAAAAAAATCTAAATTAAACTTTCACATTTATTTTATTCTAATGTTTTTCTCCTCCTCCCTTACTATTTTCTTCTATTGCATAAGTTCATCATGCAGTGACTGCTGATCTTTTTGATGTGAGTAATTTTATATTAATGTGCTACAAGTTAGGGTACCATAGCTTTGTTAGCATATCTTTTATTACTTCACACAGTATCAAATTTTGTATAATTATTTTGCCCTTACTCTCTGTTCTGTTGAAGTTGTTGGGTTTTCTTACTGTTTGTAATATGTTTTAAAAGCCAGTAGGTGTTCTAAAAGTATTATAAATATTCATACAAATACTCCACACAAGCACACACCAAGTAAACTTAACACCAGCTTTACTCGTGGGTTACTCTAACTTGGCACAAGTAGACCTACAAATTTTAACAGTTTGCTTCAGTGATTACAGATTCAGGCCCAAGACCATTCCTAGGATCTCAACCAAAATTCCTAGTGCACTGGATCTAACAAGTTACAGTACACCTTCTTACTGCCACCTAGAGTCTCATCACCTTATTTTCCATACCTGTTGCTTTCAACATTGTGCCAAAATCAGTTTAACTTTCTTACCCATTTTGTTGACTCTTAACACTTAAAAACATAATGATACAGAGTTTAATGAACCTATCTGGGGCATCAGTTCTACTTTTCTGTTAAGTCTATTTTTTTGGCATTGTACTTCCACTGAGTTCACATTTACCTATCATGGCACAAAACCATCAAAGTATCAAAAGACTAAATAAGACACTGATTTTGGACCATCATTCTCATGGCTACCATCAGATTACATGACATCAATTCACAAATGAAGAATATGTTTTATCCATTGTATCAGTATGGGCTGGTCCACTGCTTTAAGTAGTCCACTGATAGGAGGAACTTACTACTTCTGTTCTTGAAGATTCACATAACATCGACTTTGATCTGAAAGAATACTTAGGCAACTTACTGACTTGAGTAGTGGCTTTAGCCCACTACTGAGAACAGTCATTTGTAACATAAGACAGGTCAGCACTTTAAAAAAATACTGAAGCAATCACTAATATGCACTTTGAAGATAGCAGTAATATCAGAACTCTCTGAGCTCACATTTTTTCCATAACTCCTCTAACTTCACAATTTGTGATTTACACCATATTACACTGTAGGAACAGGGAGTTCCACAAAACCTCTGAGGACACTTTAAACTGACTGGGCCCAATCACACCAGTTACGCCAAGGCACTAAGATACCTTAGTCTTGCAAAATTTTGTTAGTTACTAACCATTAAGGGTTGTGAGATCTTAAATTTCATATGGCATCTAATACATAGAAATTACCTTCATTAATAGTTTCAACAAGACTGTAACAGTATATTTAATCACCACGATGCCCACTAAACAATTAGCAATTTCCTAAATCTGTTAACCCAGTATTATTTTGACACAGAACTGCAGCGCTGTATCTACAGACCTAAAAAGTGCAAACTTAGATAGTTCTGCACTCAAGAATGGGACCAAAAAAAAGATGTGTTTCAGTGCCTTGTTTCTGCATGTCTCCAGTAGCAAATGGCCAAATGGCTAGCAGAATAAAATAAATTAAAAATTAAACAAACAAACAAAACATCAACCAAAAAAACCCCACAAAGCAGATTTACAGCAATACTTCTCCCAAACACCTCCTCTCACATTTTATTAGTTTCTGGCTAAGGCTGTATTTAGGTTGTATCCTGTATTTACTCCCCGGATTTTAGTGAATTTTAGTGAAACTGTGTGGGGTTTACAGCTTGTTTTGTTTTCACTGGGTTTGTGGGTTTGGTTTGTGGTGGTGTTTTTTTAAAATGCCTCCACCACTTTCACTTTTCTGAGTGAACAGTTTGCAACATGCAGGGTTCAGAGGTTCAAAGGTCCCTCAGCTTGTTAGAAGCAGAGTCAATTCCATTGCTACCAAAAAACCCAAACCAAACCTACCAATCATTAAAATACATATATGTATATATATACACACCAAACAACAGTAAACTGCTTTTTTATTTGAGGCTCTGATCAGTATTTCAGGAAAAATGAAGAAAAAACCCTTTGGTATAAATAACTAATTTCTGAGCTGATAGTGAAGTTCCATGAACAAAAGATTAAAATTACTAAGCCTACAAGGAGTATATTTTCTCTTTTCTTCCCACCTTCACTCCCTCATCTCTCACACAGACCGTAGTACACAGAATCCAAAGTAAAAGTCAAATTACCTTTATTATAGGGCTTATCTTTAAAGGAAAAGATTTAGCCTTTTTGTTAGTTATAAGCTAAGTCTAAAAAATAGCCAAAAGAAGAAATTAGGGGCAGGTAAAGCAACAAAATAACTTTGAAGTGCTGAGTATGATCTAAGCACTGCAAAGCATTGCTGCTGTATCCTTCAAAAGGTGATTATGACATTTAATTTTGCAAAACATGTAACAGCAGAGAAATACATTTTTGCTTTTGTTTCATTCTCAATTTTCTTTTAAAATCTTCCTCTCAGACATGAAAAAACCCTGCTACTGACAAGCACGCAATGAACAAACCAAAGTGTTCTCTTTAAAAATTGCAGTTACAGAATTCAGGTAGGGGGTCCCAGTAACAACACTGTTCAATCTGCGAACAGACTGAACTCAACTCATACTTGACTTCTCACATTCAGGGACAGGTTTTTTCTCCTTTCATGTAAAGGCTTATTTTGATAAACAAGACATTTTGCATGCAGGTTTCATCATGATTTAACTCAGGAAAGGATGGCACGTGGGTAGGATTTAGGCAACTGTGAAAGTTTTGAGGACAAAAAAAAACCCAACCCCAAACCCAACCCCTCCGCAACAAAACATAATGCTGGAAAGACTCTTTCTTTGCCGAGGTGAAGCCTGATCACATGTGTGGCACTGAAATATGTTCCACTTTGTTTTAGTGAATTACTGCTGCCATTTGCTAAACTCCTACAGCAGAGCTGCCTTGACAGCATTGAAGAGAACTTCAGTATCCTACACACAACAGCTGTCCTATCACCCACTGCCTAATTTTTTCCCCCAACATGCAGCTCCTCAGTTATTTAAAAATATCAGTTGTAATAAAGAAAAACATGCAGAATAAAATTTTAAAAACAAAGGAAGCTA
>JAVJGG010000017.1:5722201-5740768 GCA_035590195.1 Aviceda cuculoides | reverse complement strand
TAACTTTCCCTAACTCCTCTCAACAAAGGAGCAGTAATAAATACACTTATTTAAGACACCCGTCAAGTCTCAAGTGGAATGCTGATTTGGGGAAGAACACCAATCCCACCCACCACCCCCCCCCCAAAAAAAAAACCCTACACACCACCAGAAACCACAACAGCTTCTCTGTTACAGCCACAGTATATCAGAAGCTAAAACACCAGGCAGGCACAAAACACCCCAAGTGCTGGTCAGTTTAGAAGCCTATTCCACTTACAAGAACATAGGACCCGAATCAACTGCCTCCCTGTTGATGGCCCACAGTCACCTAAAAGTTAAAGAGAACACTTAGCCAAATTTTCCTCTGCTGCCCCTAGGCAGCTGTACATACAGGGTACATTAAGTTGGCTGCATCTTCTAAGGCATAAGCAAAATTTCACACATTTTACAGCAGAAAGCTCCATTTTCTCACAACCTTCTGCTTCCAAAACCAGTTTTTCATCTCAAAACAGAAGTGGGAGGCTGCCACTTCTGCACTTTGTTTTAGAAAGTCTCATGACTTCTCTCCAGCCTCCAAAATAAAAGATTCCCAAAGAATCAAAGAAACTCAAATCTGTAGAATAATTAAAAATTATCTAAGAAAATAACATTCTCAAACTATGTTTGAGGTGAGAGTGATTTCCATTGAGATGAAGCGTGTTTTTCTACCAAAGGTCCTTTCAGTTCAAATGCTGATTTTTTGTAAGGTAGGACACATGATCTAAACCTTAGATTAAGAAACAGGGATGCACACCCTAGGAAGAATATAAGGATGCTGCCTGGAAGTGTAGGATGGATCAGGAAAGCTAAGGCACAGCCGGAGCTGAATTTGGCAAGGGACGTGAAGAATAAGAGCAGCTTCTACAGGTACATTAGTCAGAAAAGAAAGACAAAAGAAATTGTACCACCCCCAATAAAAGAGATGGGGGATCTAGTGACAACTGACATGGTAAAGACTGAGGCACTCAATGACCTTTTTGCCTCCATTTTCACTGGCAATTGCACTTCCCTCATCTCTCAAGTCCCTGAATCTCAATTCAGGGACAGGGGGAATAAAGTCCCTCCCATCATAAGGGAAGATAAAGTTTGAGACCACCTGAGGAACCTGAACATGCAAAAGTCCATGGGATCCAATGAGATGCATCCCAGGGTCCTGAGAGAACTGACAGATGTAGTTGGTAAGCCATTCTCCATGATATTTGAAATGTCATGGCAGTCAGGCAAAGGTCCCAGTGACTGGAAAAATGGAAATATCGCACCCATTTTTAAAAAGGGTAAAAAAAGAGAACCCTGGGAACTACCAACCTGTCAAGACTCAGCTCAGCACCTAGTAAAATCATGGAACATATCTTCCTGGAAGACATGTCAAAACATATGGAAGACAAGTGATGAGAGACAGCCAACATGGCTTTGTCAAGGGCAAATTGTGCCTGACTAATCTAGGGCCCTTCTATGATGGAGTGACTGCATCAGTGGACAAGGGAAGAGCTACAAAGGTCATCTACTTTGACTTCTGCAAAGCCTTTAATACAGTCCCCAACAACATCCTTGCCTCTAAATTGGAAAGATATGGCTTTGATGGATAGACTATTTGATGGAGAAGAACTTGGCTGAGTGGCCAAGCCCAGTGAGTGGAAGTCAACAGCTCAATGTCCAAATACAGACCAGTAACAAGTGGTGTCACTCAGGGGTCCATACTGGGACCAATGCCACTCTATCTTCAAGGACATAGTGGGATTGAGTGCACCCTCAGCAAGTTTGAAGATGACACCAATCTGAGTGGTGCAGTTGCTACACTTGAGGGAAGGGATGCCATCCAGAGGAATCTTGACAGGCTTGAGAAATAGGCCCATGCAAGACCTCATGAAGTTCAACAAGGCCACGTCCAAGGTGGTGCACCTTGGTCAGGGCAATCCCCAATATCAGCACAGGCTGATATGAATGAAGGGGTTGAGAGCAGCCCTGTGGAGAAGTGGTGAATGAAAAACTGGACATGAGCCAGCAATGAGCACTTGCAGCCCAGAAAACCAATCATATCCTGGGCTGCATAAAAGGAAATGCAGCCAGTAGGTCAAGAGAGGCGATTCTCCCCCTCTACTCACTCTTGTGAGACCACACCTGGAATACTGCATCCAGCTCTGGGGGCCCCAGCACATGAAAGTCACAGACCTCTTCGAGCAGGTCCAGAGGAAAGCTACAAAAATGATCAGAGGGCTGGAACACCTCTCCTATGAAGAAAGGCTGAGAGACTTTGAGTTGTTCACCTTGGAGAAGAGAAAGCTCCAGGGAGACCTCATTGGGGCCTTTGAATACTTAAACTTGTAAGAAAGATGGAGGAAGACTTTTTTACCAGGGCCTGAAGTGATAGGGCAAGCGATAGGGTTTTAAAAGCATTGGGTGGATTTAGATTAGACATAAGGAGGACATTTTTACAATGAGGGTGGTGAGGCACTGGAACAGGTTGCCCAAAGAAGTTGTGGATGACCCATCCCTGGAAGTGTTCAAGGCCAGGTTGTATGGGGCTTTGAGCAACCTGGTCTCGTGGAAGGTGACCTGCTTGTTGCAGGGGGGTTGGAAGTAGATGGCCTTTAAAAGGTCCCTCCCAACCCTAACCATTCTATGATTAAAATGCTCAACTTACAGACAGTTAAACTAACCCTTCAGACTCCATTGTGAAGTCAAAGCAGGCAGACAGGCACCTCTGCCTTGAGATGATTTCTCTCATGTTATCACAAGCATCTAATGGTAATTGGCTTTTGAAAGTATTTAATGATTATAACCATTTATGACTAGCTTTGTGGCTGGCTATCACAAATTTAGGGAGCTAGTCAGGTCAGGTCCACCCTAGCTACCTGATAGTACACTGAGCAGCAGAGATTTCACAGTCAAAAGATCCCTGGATGGTTCTAATGGAAACTTTGACTAAATCAGGAAATTTTGGAAACTAAAGCTGTATCAGGAGAAGTAACTGGTTTATACATGTGGTGTTTTGTAATTGTGTAGCCCTGTAATCTGGTACTGCCATTCTCAGTAACAGACCAAGGTTTGTATTGAGCTTGCAAGTCCTCAGGACTAAGACTTGCTACAGCCGAACTCACTCTGAACACTCTGAAATCCTCCAAACTTGCCTGCCTGCAGCTTTGCTTTACTTGATTTAGCTGTGATAGCAATTTCTCTAATTGACTGGCTGTCTCAGGCTAATTTGTTTTACTTTTTTTTTTTTTTTTTTTTTTTACAACTGGCACAGTGACATAGTTAAGAAATACAGGCCTGGTTTGATTGCAGGGGCTTTGAGAAGTGGACATATAGGATGCAGCACAGGTGAATACATGCATAGGGACAATAAGCAATGAGACAAAGGCTTGGCACTAGAGAGCCCACAGCTATAAACAACTCACCCACAGTCAGTTAAAGAAATGCAGACCTGGACAAAACTGGTTTTAGGAGTAACAAATAACAAAGCAGTAGTATATAACATGCACTGGACACCACAAATAAAGTAAATATGGGTGTGATATGGAACTGCAGACCAAGGAAGAGAGAGCGAAAGTATGAAATTGTCTTGGGGAGTAAGAATAACCTCAAATGCATCCTAAAGTGAGGAAGAATAAAACATCAACTACCGGACCCAAAGGAGCAGGGAAAGGGTAAGCATAATACTAGGAAAAGTAGTAGAAACCAAGAAGCATGCATGGGACTGTTTTAACTGTACTGTTGTTATTTTTTCATTTTCTTTAAAAATTTCATCTGGACTAATAAAGATTAGATACTTAAGACTTCGATTACACTAACGATTCTTGTGTTTACATATGTACAAACACAGAGTGTGTTACCATTTCCCCATAAATAAGATCTTACACATCCAAAACTGCTGTTTTAACATTCTTACGACTTCAGGTTTACAATCCACTGACACCACACTGGTGTGCCTTGTCTTGTTTAAGAAGTGTAAGAAAGGCACAGATCCAATAAAATCAAGGAGATTGTCTGACCTTCCATGCCTTCTATGGCCCTTTTCAGGTCATTCCAGTAAGCCAGCTTCAAAGAACCTTAAGGCGAGATTTCTTGGAATTATACCATGCATGAATAATTCAATAAATTTATTAGGAAGTCTTTCAATATATGCAAGATGAAAGATTTTAATGAGTTGCAAGTTAAAGGAAGCAAATACAAAATACAGAGTTAAAAAAGTACTCAAGGCAGTTTTGGAGACTCATTTATAGCAACATGTATACCTAATGAAGTTAACAAGATTACGTGGGTGAATAAACAATATTTAGATAGGCGATACACAAAGTGGTCCAATAGTATTGTATGAAAAATGGAATTCTAACATACACAAGGTGAAGATTGTGTGACAGATTTTTGTTAAAACCTCAAAAGTTTTCAGTTAAACACAATGCCTACATTATGTGTACTACAGCCAACCTATTCTCTTTCTTCACAATTAATAGGTGAGTGACATACCAGCCACTTTATTCATTAGTGAACAAGATCAATGCCTTACTAAAAATTTAGACATGCTTGTTTTGATGAGTATATTTTGTTGCAAAGTTCTAGACATCTGCCTTATTATCGCAATTACAGAAGAAAAACATGAAAGGTTATGCAAATGAAACCCTCAATATATGGGAAGGATATGAATAACAAAGTAATTCAAAGCACAATTATTAATGGTTTAAAGTTATACAAGAGAAGATGAAAAGCAAGGTATGTGACTATTTATATGCTAACTATCCATCTAACATAGCAAATTATACAACCTTTAATTAATCAGGGTAACAGCTGCTGGCTACAGTAACATAGCAAACCCAAAGTTCCATTTTCTGGCCCACTAACCCACAGGTCTTATTCTAGAAATACTGATTCCATGCTGCAACAGTATAGACCCTTTCCCAGTTCAAAGGAACAAAAATCTGCAGACAAGTCTGCATGAAATAGAGATTTTTTTTCCATTGTTTTTTTTTTTTCAACAAAAGTCATAAGAGCCATAAGCCATCTTTTAATTGCAAGCAGATTTGTAATAAATACAAATTAGTTATCAACAGTAACTCTCAGTAGGCTGCAGAGCCATTTTTTAAAGGCAGAAATACAGTTTTCACAATAAAAAGTGATACTACTTTAAATTAAGGACAATAGCTGGGGAAAAAAAAACAACAAAAACAAACAAAAACAAACTAAAAACCCTACACCACTATAAAGAATACTACAAACCAGAAATCAGACTGGTATGGCTGAAAATGCACTATTATCTGAAAGACGAAAAGCCCAACACAACTCTCCCTACTTACACCAGCCAAAGGAATAAATAACTTCCTTTATAAATAAGATCAGAAATCAAGCAGGCCATAGGACCAGACTTTCTTAGATTCATTAAAAGCTAAATAAGTGTCAGTTGATTTTCATCTGGGACTATCTCATTAGTGGGGACAATTCTGAAGGTAAGGAAACACTACTGAATATATCTGATAATTAGAAAAGGATGTAGGATTTAACTCTTCAGACAGATAGAAATCTGGGGATAAATGCATCAAGAAACTCCTGAGTAATTTGGACACACATACTAGATCACTGGCAATATTTTAACTTCCACATTGGTAAAGACAAAAAGACCATGTCCAGAATTGAAAGTTCAGGCAAAATTAAGTTTGAACAGAATACATTCTTTCTTTAACTACTGGCATCCTGATATTTGGTAGCATTTGCTGTTTAAAACTAAATTTAGAGTGGGGGCAGGGAAGGACAGAGGCTGCTTAACTGAAATCTTATCTCCAGCAAATTTGTAAGGCTACAAACAGAAAAAGTTATTCCCCCAAATCCCAGTTAGCTGTAAAAATTAAACAAGCAAAAATACCAGCTCCATTCAGTCACATTGCATGGCTTGTTTCAGAAAAGCACTTGGAGCAAAGATGCATTGCACATTATTTCCTTATGTGGCTGAATTAAAAAAAAAAAACAAAACAAATACAATGCAATTCCAGAATTATGGGAGTTTTGACCTTGTTTGTTTCTCAAACAGTTGCTGCATTAATTTGCTGCATTTTAAGTTAGAAAATTAACATCCAAGTAGAAGAACTAAAGCATTTTGAAGAGAAGCAAAGCTATCCTTTTTCTGTTCAGTATTTTGGGGTTTTTTTTAAGCTGTCTACAACATACTGATTTGCAAGATTTTTAGAACATGCTGCACATCTGTGCTGGTTTCAGCTGTGGTAAGAGTTAAATTTCTTCATAGCAGCTTGTATGGGGCTATGTTTTGGATCTGTGATGAAAACAGTGTTGATAACACAGGGATGTTTTAGCAATTGCTGAGCAGTGCTCACACAGCACCAAGGCCTTTTCTGCCCTGCCAGCAAGTCAGCTGCAGGTGCAAGGAGTTGGGAGGGGACACAGCCAGGGCAGCTGGCCCCAACTGACCAAAAGGATATCCCAGACCATATGATGTTGTGCTCAGCAATAAAACTGAGAGGGGTGAAGTTTGTCCAGGGCTGCCATTGCTCAGGGACATTTGGAGCAATGGTGTTGGTCTTCCGAAGTAACTTTTAAGCATGACGAAGTCCTGCTTTCCTAGAGATGGCTGAACGCCTGCCTGCTGATGGGAAGCAGTGAATGAATTCCTTCTTTTGCTTTGTTTGCATGTGCAGCTTTTGCTTTACCTATCAAACTGTCTTTATCTCAATCCATGAGCTTTCTCACTTTTACTCTTCCAATTCTCTCCCCCATCCCACTGGGAAGGGGGGGCAGTGAGTGAGCAGCTGTGTGGTGCTTAGTTGCCGGCTGGGGTTAAACCACATCATCTTAATACTGATTCAGAACAGGTAATGACTACACTAAAGGAATTTTGACATTTTGAAAAAATTCTTTGAAGTATTTTTCACAAGTTCATATTAGTAATACAAACACATACTGGCAGATAAGAAAGAACACGAAACGGGGTATTAGTATCAGCACAGTTGGGATGATGATCTGTTCGGAAGTAGATTAGATTCTCCAGAATCTCAACACTTAATAGCAGAGAAATTAAACCACTGAACTAAGTTATTTAGCCTACACAAAGAGAGAAACAATCCTGTTATGACTTGGGACTTTCCACTTCTCTTTTCCATGCCAGAATTTGCTGTTCTGATTTAGAACTGGCACCTCATAGTAACAGAGGAGCAATTCCTTAATCTTTTCCTCCAGGAAGCCCACTTTTACCAATCATTTTCCTATTGCATTTGTGATCCAAATAGAAGCACAATTAAGAGGTTTTTGGAGGGAGGTTACAAGCCCACTAAACGATTACAAGGTATGAACCACCGACATTGTTTTTGTTACTGGTTCATGCACCAAGGACAAGTGAACACAGTAGTTCTTTTACAGATCAGTAAGTCACTAGAAGGCACAAAATAATCACTTACTTCCAGAATCAGAGGCAGTCAAAAAGACAGTTTCAAAAACATATCTTAAGACATGCAATTCCCTTTCAAAGGGCTACTAGCCACACAAAGGCTGTCTTTGCTTTAGGGATTAAGCTACGCAGGGTGAAAGCTGGAAAGCAGAAAACAGCTGACATAGCTTATAATTGGACTAACATAATGGGCAAGGCTCTTGCAAAATTATTCATCCTTCAGATACAAAATTCATTGGTTTATAATGAGTCCTACAACATTTAATTTTTAATTTTATTTTCTGCCAGTTCAAGTAGGGTTTATTCCATCACAACTTTCATTACAGTGTCTTTTTTTCCTAGGAAAGTTTTCCTAGGAAAGAATTTCCTAGAGCTTCCAATTGTAAAGTTTCCACCTTTGGGCAGGAAATAACATTCCAGATTTCTGACTCCCGGTCCTTTGAATATTGCTGAAATGCAACATTTAAGTGTTTTATTGGTGAAAGGAATTTTGTTTCTTTTTTAACCAGTGAAGTTATCCACCACAAGTTCTCATAGCTAAGAAAGCTGCAGAGTACTCTTGATTTAAATACAGTTATTTCTTCTATGCACAATCTCTTCATATATGAAAGACTAGAAAGGGAAGGCATACAAGAGAGCAGTCATTACCTGCCTCTACAAACCAAATTCACTTCCTCATAAATTTAGCATTTTGAACAAGTTTTAGATCTATTCACACACAAGCAGACTATTTTACCTCTCTCTCCTCACAAAATAAACTCCATTTTCTTTTCCATAAGTTTCTGCATATATGTAGGTTGAACAATAACAGCTAAAGGAAGAATATTTTTAAGTGAACTCTTTGACACCTAAATCATTAATATTCTAGATTAGCTATCAGAGGTCCCACAGAACAGTCCCACAGCACTGCAAGACCTCTTCTGCCCTGAGATTTTGCCGCTACACATTATGTCATGTTTTGACACACAAAGTATCAGTTTTATTTTTAACTGCATTATGATTTCTTTCCTGTATGTCATCATTAACAGTCATTCAGATTGCATCATTCCAAAAAGATGTTATTTTTAAGAAAATATGCTAGAGAAAGGAAATTGTTTTTTTTCTTTTTAAGGACTTCAGTTGACAATGGAAACCTATACCCAAATTCCTTCTCAGAAAACAATTACTTCCACTCCAAAGAGTTGCAACTATGAATTTCAGCCTAAAAAGATCCCATTTCAGCCTGTGCTTTCACTATTTAAAGCTATTGGTTTACTTGGTCATGTGTATACACACACACACATCACTTCAAGCTTTAACAAACCTCTCAGTTTGAAAAGAACAGGCGACCAAAATGGTAAGCAATAAGTATTTAACCAAAAACAGAAAAAGAAATATATCAGTCTATTAACAGATGTTATGGTCAATTACACTAACAGTCAATGGTAAGTTTGCTAGTTAAGATGTATAGCTGCCAAGATTACATTTACAAGAATACCAGCATTTACTGTAGTATGAATGTTAGTTCTGTTTTCTCACAAAAGAAATGCTAAAAAAAAAAAAAAAAAAAAAAGGCAGTTTGTGCGTTCAACTTTTAAAAGGATTAAACTCAGATTAAAATTTACACTGCTTCTTTCTCTAAACATCACAGTAGAGGAGGGAATAGTTATAGATTAGGGAGCAACAAACTGAATCCTCCCAAAAACTACATAAAACTGCATAGCTCTCCATTTCATAATTAGATATTCATTACAATCTTTTGGACCTCTTCAGCACTGGATATGCTAATCCATTGAGGTTCAGGAGTCATATTCAAAGTCTCAGATCATTGGAACAATCAAAATGAAGTATTATCTAAAAGATAAAACAGCAGCTATGACTAAGCCATAGAGATTAACCAGTGATGGTTGAAGATTGAGGAGACTACTCATCTCACACTGCATAGTAGGGGATCATTATGCATACAAGTTGCATAAAAGTTGGTATTTCCTTGCCAGTTTAGCTTCCTACTCTCAACTTGAAATATTTGCCTCAGATTATTCAGCTTGTTTTGAATATGCCCATTCCCAAGGAGTAACTATTCTTATCACTGTGTCACAGTTTGTTGGGAGAACTACACAGCCATTAACGAATACAGTTAGACTCCTGGACAGCAAGTAGGAAGCACTGTCAAGTGCTGACCCAGCGAAAAGCAGATTTTTACTTTAAGAGTGCTGGAAAGATATTGTGGTACTTGATTGAAACAAAAAACAAGAAACATTAGCTTGAGCTCAGAGGTCTGTTATCTTGACAGCATCCACGTTGACTGGAAAATTACAGTCTCAGGAAAATTATCTTGGTAAACTCATGGAGTCAATACAAGAGACTAATGTTTCCATTTTGGTTGGGAAGCATTCCATTTTTTTGTTATTGTTTTAAATAGTGCAAAGTATTGAACCATAAAATAAAAATAAAAAGGAAAAACACACCAAATAACAGATACTCAGGGAGAACAGGAGCAACAGGGGAAAAAAAAGAAAATTTCTTCAAAGACTTTACACTGTGGAAGTATATCACTACTTTCTGCTGTTGGTACTGAAAGGGACTTAAAAAGAAGCTTCAGGAAAGATGGGTAAAACAGGATGAGGTGACTGCCAGTATAAATGTTAATGCTGGGTGTGAGCAGAAAGCTTTGACAATTCAAAGAACAAAAGGAAAAAGGAAGTATGCCCTGAAGGCAGGTAGGATAGAGGGATGTGCAAGAGCTCTTCCTTTGACAAAGAAAACCTGCTGCTGTAGAACAGAGGTCAAGGAAAGGTACTAGCACACATCTGGCTTATTGTTTAAACACTGTCCACCAATTCTACATCACAAAGTGTGGTTATAAACAACAAAACCATACCAAAAAAAAATCCAAGATATCTTAAAATGAACCAAAGATTGTTAAACTTTGAGGGCAGTTTAATGTTTAGTGGCAGACACTAGTGTAGCAAAATACAAGGTAAAAATTGTGACACTTCATTTTACGTTCAGGACTAACAATGTACTTTGAATTAAGTTTTTCTACTTTTACTGAATTTTCTGCACTTGACAACTGGATTCCCTGAATGGCAGGACACAGTAGTTTAGTAGAAGAAAAAAACATATAAACAATTGTACCATGAATTACTCGAATTAAGTATATGTGTGTATAACACTTCAGATACAGAAAAATACTCTTTAAATGAAAGCAGAATTTCCGACCATATGCAAGTGTTCTGTATGGGAGGAATATTTCTGACTTTCCAAAGAAAATTATTACAATGATATAGCAATGATGAATTTTTACTTCTGTTAGTAGCCCTCCAAGCACCTTTTTAAAAAACAGTTAATCTCATTCTAGAAAATAGGAATTAAACTGATTGTAATAGGGAATGAAACAAAATTGCACAAGTCACAAGTACTTTGTTATTCTCCCCATGCACCCCCTGCAAAGCCTAAACATGTTTTATATGATACAAAGCACTGTCAGTTTGAAAGAAACAAAAACAAAAAAACCCAATGAAGCACACATTACAGAAACATAATCTACCCCTCAACTCCCCAATTCCATTGCTTAAAACTTACATTTAAGTATTACCCAACAGTGATGATAACGATCAATAAGTCATTTAGCAGATTAAATTGACAAATTCTATAAACTGAATTTATACTTCTGAAATTTATCTTTTCACTGATATAATCATGTGTTTGCAAATTTCATAGATAATTTTATTTCTAGAAAATAAGTATAATTGAAACTTCCATCTGTACCAAAAGCTTAGAGTGCTGATGTGATTATCGAGGAAGATGGAAATATTATCAGTTAAAAACACTAGAGATTCTCAGAAATGGACATATAAATCTGGTGAAGTAATGATATAGTAAAGAAACCTAAATTTCAGCCCAAGAACTCAGCAACTGCCCAACTACATCAGTGTCTTGTTAAAACTAGATGGCTCTCACTGGTCTGCTGCCACAAAATTAGATTTAGTTAAGTATTAATATTCAGGTGGTATATGGGTAACAGCAGGCTAAGTCAGATAGGTACAAATAATTTTCAAGGGCTTCGAGCTCCAGAATGTGGTTTCACTAGCTTTATTGTTAACCTATTTATATATTGTAAAAACACAAAGGATCTGATTAAGTCATTGCTGCACAGGAAGTGAGACCATAAATCAAGAATATACTCAATAAAACACATAGATCAGTATCTCATCTCAGCGAATGGGATGTAGTGTTCTCTCTCTGCTAGGGATATCAGTGTGGGTATAATTTCAGAGGCTCTTCAGTAGGTCTTGAAGTGGTTCATATGCCTTCTTTCCTGGTTCAGCACCCTACCCTCATTCACCACCGAGTTTAAGTTAAAAAGAACACCCTGCAGACAGGAACAGTGAAACCTCCCAACAGCAACCACCTTGCTCTGCAAAGTGGAATTTCAACACAGCAGAGAATCTAGACCAGTATTAAGTCTTTCAAGAGATAAGAGTCATTGTCAAAACACTAGCTTTTTCTCCCACATGATCAAATTTAAATCACTAACTTTCAATAGCAGAGCTAACCTTGATGACACTAATCAATCATTTTTTTTTTTTAAATTGCATAAAGGTTACAATCCTAATTAGATGAAATTTTCCTATTCAGAAGAAAGAGTGGCCTGTCACAAGAATGTAAAAAAACACACTCGTTTTGCAGCCTCTCAGAATATGGTAAGTTTATGTAAATTAGTTCCTTCGTTAGTCCTAATATTTGAATTTTTCAGACCTACTTCATCTGCTACTGTGAGACAAATGATGCAATTCCAGAATAATTCCTTTGCATAGTGATGTAAAGCTTTTTTTCCTGCTCCCAGTCTGTTAGAATTCCTTAACTTTTGAATGTTGTGGACTTTCCTACTTCTATACAAAAATTTGTTACAGACTACTCCCCCAGGTACCATTAAAAAAAAAAAAAAAAAAAAAGAACAAAACAAAACCCACCAATTTTTTTTCTTTTAACATACTGTCCTTGCCACCTGACACGCAGTTAAAACCTCTCTCCAATTAAGATGTTTAAAACAGTGTTTCTCAACTCTGCACTGGACACTCCCCATAGTGTCCCAGACTCTTAGATGGCAGCAGTCAGTAACACTTCAATAATCCCCACACTTCCAGCTGAACGGTAATTCATTTACTCAAGAGAAGAATGAAAGAGCTGGCTAAAACCAGGGATAAATAGATACTTTAGTAAAAGCAAACTAGCTTAGGGATGGGTAGCCAGCAGAGTGATTATAAAGACTTCTGGTGGCTGGTAACATCTGGTCTGTATTCTCCTGTCCCAGAGGAACTGATCTCCCGCATACTCACAAAATTACATATGACATAGGAGCCAGAAGGGCTCACTATTTAAAACAAGTAGTTTAGAGAACAGTTACAGGAGTTCTTACACTATGGTGCTTCAGTAATTGAATCAGCCATTGCAGCAGAAATTACCCCAAGCCTTCAGAAAAAAACACCTAACCCCTCACTGCTACAAACCCTTGCCAAACCGTCAGTCCCCACTGCCTGTCTGTACACTGAGATGCTGTCACTTCAGTGATGTTTACCATTTCTTCCGGAGTTGGATGTCATATTTTGAAGTCAATTTAAAGTTCATGGACGACGCCAGCTTTACAGCACTAAATCTGAAAGAGGGCAGTGTTGTGTAACCAGAGACTGGTGCTATCCGTCAATGTTAATCACAGCTCTTCCTGCTGGGGTTTTTACAAGAAAGTAGGCCAGCAGGTAGTGCCATTATATTACAGCCTGTGGCTCTGTGCATGTGTTCCTAAGTTGACAGTCAAGAGACACCCTTTAACATTCTTCACTGTCTTTTTCAATATGAAAAAGAAAATGCTCAGATTGCATAAAAGGATGAAATATGCTATCATATGCATCTGCTGGAGGAGAAAGATACAGGTATGTAGAAAGCAACTTCCTATTGAGGTAACAAAAACAGTTCCTGGTGTGTTCGTGATTTCTGATGTTCCTTTTCAACTTCACCTGATAAAGCTTATAGAGACTACTAAAATGAAACTTTCCTAGCCCTTCCTCACAGCCCTTATCTCAGTTAAAAAAAAAAAAAAAAGACTGATTAGCTGACTTCCCAGGTATTAAGGCTCTGAGGGACAATGGAAGGGAGGAATAGCTACCAAGGAAAGACATACTGCTTAGCTACCCATCCCAAACAGAAAAAGATCAAAACAAAAAAGTTTGAGTTACACATGACACCTCCTACACCTCTGTCTTTCGCACCTAGCTAACTCACTCAATGAGGACATTGAATTCAAAAGATACTTTAAAAAACCCACTATCATTTCAAAACATTAATCAAATATAAAACAAAGATATGCATCAATATGGAGTAGACTTAGATATTTTCAAGAAAGGGAGGTAAAGTTTCAAGGGACTATGACTAGTTCTAGGAGATATGTGATCAAAATTTACCAAGCATTTGAAGATACCTGTGGTCTCTAAGTTACTTGACTTTTTCTAAAGTGGTGACCAATGTAAAGGATTTACACACTTGCAAATGCTAGTCCTAGTAAATACCTACAATCAAACCATACTACTTTCTAGATTCAGAGTTCCAACATCAATCTCATCACTAAAAATATTTTTCTTTTAAATTCTATCACTTAACTGGCCGTAGGCAGCTCTTCCAGAATAATCACTTTCAACAAAGGATTATACCTATGAAACCATAGAAAAAATGGCTTTGCATTTGAGAAGTAATCTAAAGCTGAGCTTTCTGCAACTTCTAGTACTTAAAGCCCTGCATTTCCCATAAATAAAAAATACAAAAATACCCAACACCCACCCCAAACCACCACACTCTCAGTTTGAAAGCGATCCTCAAGTTACACTCAAAACACCCTCATTATCCAACAACGCTAAGCAACTGACTTAATACCACTGTATCTCCTAACTTTCCCAAACAAAGGTTGCAGATCTCATAAAGCCTTTTGTACAACTCAAAGTATTGAGGAAATTGTATCAGTCCAGTTTTATGAGCTTAATTCTTAGTAGACACTAGAAGACATGAAATGGTTGGCCTTGTTTTTTCCCAGAACTGTGCAGTCATCACTGCAGTCTAACATTTTCCACAGAGCCAGTTCTCAACTGCCTTGGGTTTTTTGGTTTTGTTTTTAAATTTATATATACATATATTTTTGTTGTCATTGTTCTTGTTTTAGTTTTTCACAAGATTAGTGATTGTTTTTCAAGTCCAGTTAACATCCATATCGCCTCTCATTTTTATCATTATACCCCTTAAGTTAGGCATAGCCTAAAGAAGTTGTCAAAAGAAATAGCTTAGGAAATAATAAGAATACCATTTAAATGTAAGCATTCCTGAATCCAGCTTTGGAAGTCAGACAAATTCAATCAAAAATTCCATCAGAAATTAAATTATTAGTTTAAATTTCAAAATCAAGACTATGACCATGATGTAGTAACATTTAAGTATATAAAAAAAAAAAAGAAAAAAAGCAATATTCATGGATAATTCAAAGCCCGAACAATTAAATCTGAAACGTCACATTTCAACATGAAAAACATATATCAAGTAGAATAAAGACCTAGTGGAAAATAGTTCTTACCTTCATAGATAGCTTTGAAGCCTTGAGCACTGACAGCAAAATCTGTGGTGAAACAGAGGGTGAGGATAGATCCTGTGCTCACAATAGATGATGGAAGCTGAAAGCCAGATAACCTGCGTGATAAAAAGGCACAAATTATTTTAACTTTTAAAATAAAGCACATCAATAGGTGTGCTGAGCATTATGAGGAGCATCACATTTCTACATCCGAACTGCCAATGCATTATGCTTTTTATTCTGATGCAGTCTGTAAACATTCACTCCAAAGTTTCAAACATGTTCTTAAGCTTTTTAACCCTCCTATTTCAACACATCTGTGCACTCTCCAACAGAGAACACGAAAAGACAGACCTGTTTGTATCTACTGAAGACAAAGAATTTTTTTTTTAATAAGATTCATTTCAAGATAAAGATAGGTAAATTTAGGACACCTAGAAGTAGATACCCAGGCCTTGACTCACACAGAGATACCTAGCGCAATTTGATAACGTGGACTATCCTGTCTGACCTCCAGCTGCTGCTTCAGAAAAAGCATGGATCTCATACGTTGAACATCTTATACATTAACTGACTAGAAAACAACAACAAAAAAAACACACTCCCATTTAACAGCTTCAGAAAAATTACATTTCCCATGTTATTAGCAGTCTTACCTTGACATACAAAACAGAATTTTGGATAAGCTATAATTACATTGCAATACTGATTTTAAGACAATTGCTCCAAATACATGTTTTGATTAATTTTGAGGATAAAACAGATCGAAAAAAATGTTTACATCCTTTACTGAAACATCACTAAAGACAATTTGTTAGACCTGGCTGACACTAGTGAGATGTTGGTTTCTTGACTATTAAAGTAATTTCATGTACGCAAGATGAAAAATACCATTTCTGTCCCACAAACCCAGAACTATGTTGTCAGCTTGCATCACTAGCCAATTTCTGTATTTTGCAATAGTGGTATGTGATCCACTGGGTACAGGAAAACGCACCAGAAAACCACCTTTCATTCAGATTTCACCCTGAAAGAGTTTCTTGAATTCTGACATTAGAACAGCTCATCAAAAAAACCCCCAAACCACACCCACAGCATCACACCAAAAATGCTTTGATATATTTTTAATCTGGATGGTTAAGACAATCCATGCCTTTAAAAAAATCTTGCCTTTGAAATTTATTGTAAAATGATGCTGTATTTCATTAATTGGCATCTGCAACTGCAGAAGATAAATAACATACTAGTATAGTATTATCACTGAACTAGAAGTTCTTTGCAAAATTAGGCTTATTGAAGACCACTCTCATATATAAAAACATAAGAACTCCTCCATGCTTGAATTACACCAGTCAGGTGGTTCCCCATCTCTTTTCAGTTTTGAGCTTTGGAAAACAAATATTTGACACGGATGAGTCAGAGGTCAAAGCAAGGAGAGCTTTACATACAGGTGAAGGCATACAGTCAAGGCAACATAAGTCAGCAAAAAGCTTTCTGCAATTTCTTCCTTTCTTTTTAAACAACATTGTCTCCCACATGCTAATTAGCTGTTTGCTCTAATCTTTTCACCTTCTGTTTACTTGTCAACCTATTAATCCTATTCTTTTCCACCTCATTTACTCCAATTCCAGAAATAACTAGGTTGATTTTTCCCTCAGTCCTCAAATGACAGAACTATTTTGAGGCTTGCCACATCTTATGTTCAGACTTTTGTATGTTCTCTCACCTGCACTAGACAGTGCAGTTTTTAGGGAAATGTGCCTCTTGTTCTATTAAATAAATTACAGCAGTTATCACTACTGTCCTACATCTGAAGTGTACTGTATGACAGTTCATTATTAATTTAGGGTATGTATTTTCTGATCTTACTTACAAGTCTGTTCCTTCTTTGAGAAGGGATTCAAAGAGTTCTGCTTTTAAGGGCTTTTTTTTTTTTTTTTTTTTTGGATAGCACTACAATATTTCCCAGATCTAACTTTTTTTTTCAGAAATAAAGGAAACTAGCATGCATTGTAGGGGAAGGAAGGAAAATCAGTTTGAGACATGGAAATATAGATGCAGCTAACCTCAACACTTCACACTACATGGGAGACAAAAAACAAAAATACAAAAACAAAAACACCAAACAATAAAAAGAGAAAAAAGTCCTATCAATGCAGAACTATACAGCTTTAGCTACCTCATTCCTGATCAGCGTTTGCTCCACTTGGTATGGAATTGGTTCATATAAATGAACCTATCTGAGCAGTGGTTGGACATTCTGAGCTCCTGTTATGATTTCTAGGCCTACCCGCTTTGAATCTGCTGTGCTAATAAGTATCACTCCTACAATATGGATTCTTTATCTGCCCAATAAATAAAATTGTTTCTATACTATCCCCCTTGAAATACTGGAAGATCATTCTTTAGGCTAACTGACATTGAAATTTACATTAAAGGAATACAAATATATTATTTTATACCTTAAATTAGTGCTCTTAAAGGTTTTACAGACATAGCAAAAGGCAAGTATGTGGTAAACTTCAAGGATTAGTACATCAACTTGAAATTTATTTTTACATTACTGTAATCCTAAAAAAGATTATGGAAAAGTTTCAAACAGAAAAAACCAAAATCTGTATTTCAGTCATTCAACACAACTACCTGGGTGCCTCTACAATACCTTTGCCGCCTGAAATACTTCTGAAAGCATCTTTTCATAGTATTCTAATAAATTCAGTGAGATCAAATGCCATGAAATTGAGTGCAAACAAAAACTAGACAGCAGATGAAAATCTAGAGTGTTATTCTTCAGACATTTTCAGAATTAAACCACTGCTAATCTACCAAGTCATTTCCCGCCCCCCCACCCCCATCATTTTTGCTAGGTAGTTATAGCTCATGCATCATAATGTGTTTTGCACATTCATTTCATTATGCAGAAAAATCACACAACTTCATATGTTGCTTTACTTTGGAAACGTATCTTGGCAATTAACTTGTAGGCCTTTACTGCAACCAGAAAGGGAACTGTTTAGACAGACAAGGGTGTGTGCTAAGAAAGCAGAATCATTTCAAGTCCCTCTGCTAATGAAACTATCATTTGATAAGCTTCCACTACTTCATACTGGGCATATCGCAATACTTTAAGCTTAAAATATTGCTACTTCCTTAGCTTTCAGTAGCATTAATCTGCACAAAATGCACACACTAAAATACTTTTTAACCACAGATGGAATATATTTGGCCTGTCTATAAAGAAGAAACAGAACTAGTAGCAGAAAACACAGTGGTACACCAGTAGCAAGTTTAGCCTTCAAGGGTAGGGGGGAGGGCAGCAAAGACCACAACAAACAACCACACATTTCATTCTATATTGTCATTTCATAGATCTAGCCATTTCTAGTGATAAGGTCTATAAATACATGGTTGCTTATTTTGGTTGGGTTTTGTGGTTTTTTCCCAACAACATAGCAATAGGTCCAGGTAGCTCTGCTCAGAACTGTGAGAGGCTGAATTCTTATCTTGAACCATTCTGCCTCAAAGATTGTTAGGTGTGAAGGCTGTGAACTGCTTATCTCGAGCCCTT
>JAVJGG010000017.1:5706959-5717898 GCA_035590195.1 Aviceda cuculoides | reverse complement strand
GTCCCCCCCCCCCCCCCCCCCCGGCTTAGCCCCAGCTCACTGGAAGGAAGCAGGAGCAGGACCTCAGAGATACCGTACAGTAAAAAGGGGGCTTCAAACTCCCAATCTGAGTTATAAACGACTAAATCCCTTCTGAAGAAGCCTTTAGGCAGACATCTCAAGAAGAAACCCTTAATAAGAGCCTCCTCCTTTAGGGAGTAGATTTTGAGCAGTTATCTCTTTAAAGCAGTTTTTCTTTTTTTTTCAAATAGCAGGCCCTCTTTACTGTAGTCTTGATTTTCATTTGGCTCCAGGCTTGCAAAATCGGATTGTCTGGAATTAGGAGATGTGGATATTGTTCCTCTTGCTGTTACAGGCTTCCCCCCCCCCCCCCCAAAAAAAAAAAAAGAATTAAAACCTTTTAGCTGTCACATTTCTTACTCCAGCAGTATCAAGTATTCCTCAGTGCTACTTTCTCCAGGTTCAGACTTCTCCATCTTCAGGTTCTCTCATGTTATAGGCCCACAACAACACCCCAACGCTGCTCTTCCAGTACTCCAGTCCCCCACTTCTCTCTCCCCAAGAAAGCCCTCCCATTAGGTGGCCACAAAACTTCCACCAGCTGTCTCCCCTACACCCCAGGAAACTCCTGCAAACCCCTCAGCTGTTCCCTGAGCCCTCATTTGATTAATTAATATCAGGTGCTCCTCCATCCTGCTAACTAGAGGCAGTTAAGGTGTGCATACCTCATTAGAGGGGCACTAGTACTAGCAGTACACAAAAGGCTCATCTCTTACCTGGGTGCTCTTCTGCAATTTAAGATTTGTAATCTCAAATTAATAATCAGTTCTGAATAGGCAAGAAATAGTTTTTTTTTAATCTAAGTCTTTCATATAGCTAAATACATGTACATTTTTTTCCATAGTATGGTCATGTGAAAACTTCATGATGTTTCCTGTGACTCTAGCTTAACTAGGGATTAATTGCAGGAATTATAAAATTAATACTTTGCTAGTAAGGGAAGGATGGAAGCAATCAAAGTTCCCTCATTAACATCCAGAAGGTCCCTTATAACCAAAACTCACCGAGTTCAGTCATTAAGCAGAAAGAAGCTGCAAGCTTAATGATTTTGACCTACTTAGCCTTCAGGAAAAGCAGGTGGTTTCTCTAGCTGGCACCAAACAGCCATGGTAGCAAGGCTCATATCTGCTGCAGGAAGCCCTGATGCTGCAAAGCAGTGCACCTGTGACCCCAGTTACTGGGCATCGGTAAGGGAGCAGGAAAACGTGAGACGAGTTGGCCAATGTCAAACCAATACGCAGCCATGAAGGGGACCGAAGCGGAGGCAGGTCTCAGGAAAGCAGTGGGGCTGAGGGCTTCGAGGGAGTTGCAGCTGGTGGCAAAGGCCTGGCAGGTCTGGGCAGCCAGCAGGCTCCGGCAGCACCAGCACGCTGGGATTGCACGGCAGATCAGAGAGAGGGCAACTCCCAGAGCACTCGTCTGTCAGTGGATGGGCCTAGTGGGGTTTGTTACTCATGATGAGAAGAAAAGGGCTTGCCTAACGGGAAATCACAGTACTTCCCTACAGTCCCAGGCTCCAACGTAGGGCAAATTACAGAAGAAAAAAGCCACTTTATGTCTGAATTGCATGGCAGTCACTAAGACTGGCAGCTGCTGACTAAATGAACAAGTAGGCCACAGCACTGCGCTACAGCTACACCAAAGTGTCTTCTTTTCCTGGCAGACCTTATCATTATCCCATGTATTTTGCTACAATTTCTACCCATTGTACAGAAAATGCTGCCACAGAAATAGTTTCATATACCTCTGTGCTTAATGACATTGAAAGAAAACATCAGCTAATATTTGATAAAACTGGACAAAAATAAGGTAGTATTATAAACCATTATTGCCAGAGGGATAAAAACAGTTTTACCTTTAGGAGAAAGAAGTTATTTCAGTTACTGTAAAGCTAATGTCTCTTTATGCTTGAGAAAAAACAACTGAAACTTTAAGTAAGATCATACATTCCAGGTTAACATTTATATGACCAGACTACATTTCTGCCTTCTAACTGTACACAGATATTTAGACCAAAGGCACCTCTCGTGTACTGGTATGAGCCCAGGTGGACCTAGTAAAAGTAAAATTACACAGATATAAATTAAAATGTCATTTGATTCAATTAATTGATAATAATATTTCAAAGAAAACCTTTTTTCAGAAAATTGTGGAAACAGGTTTCATAGGCTGAATTATTTCTTCAGGCCTGTTACGTATATCCCTATATTTGTAGCTCACTAATAACGATATGATGAGTTTAATAATAAAAAATATAGTAATAAGACCATTGTTAGTAATAGATTCCAGGCGAGATTTAACATTTTTTTAGTTAAAAAAAAAAAAAAAATCAGGAATTGAGTCAGCAAAACTAAGATCTTTCAGTGATTTTACCACCCATACCTTCTCAAACAGTTTAAGATAAAATCTTAGAAAACATTTACATTAGTTTAAGCTTCATTATGTGAGTTTTGTCTGTTTACTCTTACATATGGATGTAACACCACATTAATCACTTTTTCAGTAGGTATGTTGCATTAATACACAACAGTGTATATAGTGATCTGTTATTTTACATAACTTCAGTTGTGGAGCTAGCTTGTATTTCCTGTGTCATAAGGCTTTTAGAGAGAGATTTACGTCAAGTTAGGAACAACATTACAGCAATGAGCAGTTGATTCAACTTCAGAATAAATGAGGATGTATGTTATTTGAAACTTTGTTTTATGAATCCATTATAAATCATCCATGTAGGTGATATTCATGCTCCTACTTGTGAGTTGTTTGGAAATGAAAAATGTACGGAACTCTTCCTATGAAAAAAAAAAAAAAAAAGAAAGAAAAAGAAAACAAACCAGAACACCCCAAACCTCAAAACCCTATCATAGGAACACAAATGGTATTTTATACCTCTACTAAATGGAATTTAGAGAGGAAAAAGTCTGTGAAGGGGACTCTTTTTCTCTTCACAGGCCAGCCACTAATAACTGAAAAATCACCTACATTTCCACCTCCCTAGGTTTTACAGGCTCACCTTTTATTACAGTATCAGAGCACCTCCACAAAAACCGGTGAAACGAAGCCAGTGTAAATGGAAATGGAATGATAACAAGTGGCTTAGAAGCCCTGCAACACACAAAAATTGCCTGAAGGGGGAAATAAATCAATTTCTGAAGCTTTCTTTTAACGTTTTTACAAATTGGATTACAGTAGTATTGCCAGCTGAAAAAAACCTACTTTAGCCTTTTTGGTGGCACCACTTTAAGCAAAGGCCTCGAGGTAAAAGAAAATATGCTAGCAAGTATTTGAATAGATCAGATTTTAGTACAAACAGCATGTTTGTCCTTTGCAGCAATAGGGAGGTATCTAAAAAAAACATGTTACTGTCCAAATGTAAGTGTATTTAACAAACAGTTTATATAGTACTCACTGTTCCTTCTGTAAGGAAGACTAAAGATTTGTGCCTACAACTTTATTCTGGGAATGTGTGAAGCTTCAAATGTGGCCTATGTTATGCAGTAAAATTTTGTATACTTACATGGCTTTGCAGATTTCCATCATCTGTTTTGGACAGGGTAGACTGTCTGGCTTTTTTTTATTGCTCAATTCAAAATACATACTAACATAGAAATGCTTGAAGTCATTCCCATTAGTGATCTGGGATCTGACTGTTCTTCATATTTTTTGTTGAGATATATACCCTTTTGGATTAATGAAATAAAATAGGTCAAGTAATTAAATATTTACATGTTTCTAAAGAGTAAAATATTCTATTTTAATACTTTCTAGTCATTATTTTTCAACTGCTTTTGCCAAAATGGCATTTTATTTCCACATATTGCTGATCAGAATTTTTTTTTTAAAGAAAAAATTATACAAAGTTAAAAACAACCTAAGTTTAAAAAAAAAAACACCTTTTTTGTACACCTTTCATTTCATAAGCCAAACTTTAAAGCTGGCTTTTATATGGTTTTGCAAGATATGAGCTTAACATTGTTTACCTAAATTTAAGGTCTCAGTAAATCAATCAGATCCAAAATAGTAGCAGTTAGATGCCTTAATTTTTCCTTATCTTAGGTTCCTAATTGCAAAATAAGTATAAAATTACAAACTAAAAGATTCTTTTGAATTCAGAGGGATGGAACACCTCTCCTGTGAGGAAAGGATGAAAGAATTGGGGTTGTTCAGCCTGGAGAAGAGAAGGCTCCAGGGAGACCTTACTGTGGCTTTTCAATACTTAAAGGGGGCTTCTAAGAAAGACGGGGACAAACTTTTTAGTAGGGCCTGTTGTGATAGGACAAGGGTTAATGGTTTTAAACTAAAAGAGGGTAGATTCAGACTGGATATATGGAACACATTTTTTACAATGAGGGCAATGAGACACTGAACGGGTTCCCCAGAGAAGTTGTGGATGCCCCATCCCTGGAAGTGTTCAAGTTGAAGATGTCCCTGCTCATTGCAGGGGGATTGGACAAGATGACCTTTAAAGATCCCTTCCAAACCAAACCATTCTGTGATTCTATGATTCTATGAATTCAAGTACATTGCAAATTGTAGACAGATCCAGAGTTAGCGGAATAGGATGGGTATATTCAAGTACTTCAAATCAAAAGAAAATTAAAATAATGCACTGTTGTCTCATTTTAAGCAATTAATTTTGGCAAATGTAGGGGATCTCCAGATTGTTTGGAATTTGACAGGAAGCATTTGTTAGATCTGTAAGACAAAAAATTATGTACTTAAAGAAGAACAACTGATGAAGTAGCTCCAAAACCAAAAGCTTTTGGAGCAATCGAGTGAAACCTTTCCTTCACCTTCTGTGTCTTTCCAAACTAGGTACATTTTCAGCTTAAAGAATCTTCTCAAAGTGTTATTATATGTTATACATATTATAAATATGCCCCTAGGAGTCTTTTCACTTGATAAAATAATGTATCCTGTTTCAGAACTGAGAGGATTTTCCTTCACTGTCACCTCATTATGACTTTGCTTTTTTTTTCCTTAAGTTAATTGTTCTGACAACTCTATTTTAAAGGGGTCAGGCTTTGACAGTTTTAGACTATCTGCACAAAGCTCACTGTATTAACTTTCTGCTCCTATGTTTTACTCCCAAGAGCTACGACATTCTTTTTTTCTATGCAAACCTTTGAAGTCTGTCTGTTATTTCCACCCATCATACTTGAAGATAGTACAGTATTTATAATTTAGTACTTGAATACCTCCTGTCAAAATTGCTCCCTGTCTTGTTTGTCCTTTATAAGAAAGAAATCTAGTGGGTATTTCAGTGGGTCATAAAGTTCATTTTTTCTAAATTTAACTTTTAAAAAAAGTCTTTTGCAGGTACCTAGTTTTGATAGTTTCAAATGGCACTAAAAAAAGAAGTGGCTAGTGCTACTAATACGAAATAAAGGCCAATTCTAGAAATGTTCGAGAATTATGTAAGTGCTTTGGGCTAACTCTACACTTACTGTATTAAGTATCATATACTCATATTTTCCGTCATTATATCAATTGTACATATTTTGCAGTATTCAAAACTTTATGGAAGATAAGTTGTCTGTGTAGTTCAGTCCCTCAATTTAAATATTATTCCTATGTAGAGCAGGAATGTGCTGTAAAAGGAAAGGTGGAGGCACAGCACAGACAAGAATATCTGACATAGGCAATCAAGACACAGAGACATGGATTTTCACAAATGGATCCGTTTACAGTGCAGATAGGTGAGACTGAAGGGCAAAACAGTGGTGCATTTTCTTTCTTATCCTATAATAAGGACCATATACCATGGCAAAGATCCAGAATCCTTAAGAAGGCTGCACACTTAGTATGTACCTATGAAAATTGGCGCTGTTTGTTAGTGTATGTTGAAGCCCTTAATTTTGTATCTTTGCTATTGTTACCTATGCTAACAATATTTAACTACTACATTTTTAATACCTTTATTTTGCCACACTAGCATTCACCATTTTATTTCTTTGGTATAACAATTAATGAATCTCAGAGTACATTGACAATTATAACCAGAATATTTTTCTTAACTTTTAGAGCAAAAATCATTATGCTGAAATGTCAGCTTATCATTATTTTCAGAATATCCTTGCCTCATACATATCCTGTTGCAGTGTATGGTGTAGTTTACTGTACTGAATTCCCATTGTGATCTACCTCAAGTTGCTAGTATGCATACAGATTTTAATGATTACCCTCAAAGTGCTCTCTTTATGATGCCACCTTATCAATGTGCCCTCTGATCAGTAGATATTCAACAAATTCAGAAGTAATGAAGCAGAACAATCTCCTGTTAAATTTAATAGTGAACAAAGTTTGGTAGCTTCAGCCTGAAATATCACATCCCAAAAGTAAGTTTAGAAATATGTCTTAATTGAGAGATATTTAATCTTTCTTTATGAGCATTTTCTGTGCTTATATTTTAAGTCACCTCAGTAGAGGTTTGCCCTAGGATGCATAATTTGATGCTTGAGCTCCTCCTATCAGAACATTCTATCTTGTTCTCCTGTCCTTTAATCCTTACAAATATAATATATCATTTCAGGGCTTATGATCATCATTGAGATTATCCGCAGTAATATCATTTTTAGTTTGGAACAAATTGTTTCTTATGGATGACTTGCCCTAACAACTGTGTTTAGGTGAGTCATATTTTGCTAGTTTAAAATGCTCGCATTCAAAGTGCTTCTTCCAAAGAAAGGATGTATACAAAGTCTTTTTTGCTCATACTTCTAATTTCAGCAATCTTTCTCTTAAAATTGTATGGTAATATGTATACATTAGCCTCAAGCAATGGGTGTTGCTTAGTTACCTGAAGCAAGGTACATATCAGGCAAATTCTGCCATTAAATGTGTAAGATCTCTGCAGGAAAGTGGCGATGCTCTGCATTATCTGTTAGGCTATTGCATCTCACTTACTCCCTCAGATAGTCTTGCAAGAGATGCCTGAAGCTGCCCTGGTTACCCATGTGTGTCCAGATAATGCGGCATCTTGAATATCTGAACACAGGTAATAGTTTTGTTTACCTTTGATACAATATTTGATACCACCAGCACACTCAGGTGGTCTCCAGGGTTCTGACGTCCATTTCTACAGGCAGCCTACAGGCTGCCTATAACTACCTACAAGAAGAGAAAGAGGGGGCAGACATAACATTGTTTATATGAAGGAAGTCAATACTGCAGGAACGGGTATTGCAGGAGAACTTTTTAGTTTTATGTTTTGCATCCTAACCCTTTCAGAACATAACTCTTGCTGTCAATTTTTTCTCATTAATTTGAATAGACATTTTAGTTAAACCCATTGCTTAGAATTTCTTTGTATTTGCATATCTTTTTATTGTCACTGGGTCATATTTATGTAGAACAGTTAGTAAAGCTCAGCTTTTTCTCTTGAAGGTGCTGACTTCTTCACGTTGTTGTTATTTTAATATGGAATAAGATGGCTTTGGTGAACTGGCTTCCCAAGTCTCTGATGGTCCCTGTGGCCAGAGAAAGGTTTTAAGACTGAACCATTGTGGAAGATTCCACATGCCTGTGGGACAGTCATACCATGGGCTACAGCAGTCCTTAGCTATTCCCCTGACAAGGTGTTAATATAGGGATTACCTACCTCTCCAAATAATGGGTGGTACTGAAAAGAGTAAGAGAAGCATGAAATAGCTAAGAAGCAATAACTATTATTTAGATGGATGACAGAACAAATACAAAAAGCAACAGAACCACTGAGGCCAAAATAATACTGGGCTTCGGGGGAGCCATCTATGCAACTGAGAAAGAAAAGTAGAAGATGCAAGTGAAGACTGACTGTTCAAAAGAGATAAGAAAGAAGCAGTGGGAAGGAATTTCATGTTTTATGGGAAAAGAAGGTAGCCTTACTTATTTAGCCTTAGTTAACACTAAGAGAATTTGGCTGACCTGACAAAGACTCTCCCATGAATACTCAGGAAAGAAGTTATAGGGGATGTTAGTAGACACTTTGGAATACTGAACTGAATCAAAACAATCCATTTTCAATGGAAAAAAAATTATTTCTATTTTATGTTCCAGATTCTATTAAGCTGCAGGTAGCAAATGGTGTAAATCATTGTACAGCATTCAGCTCCTACACTGAATCAATGTCTAAACAGCATATTTCTTTCCAATGACTATGAAAGAAGCCTAGACAAATTAACCACCACAACTAAAGTTTGCCTTTTTGAAATACCCTTCACAAAAAAAAGCTGCCTGGACTGAAAGATGAGATGGGAGTGAGAAAGGCAACTGAGAAAACTGTGTAAGATTAATGGCAATTCTCTCTGCTGGTGAATTAGAATAAAAAGGTGAAGCTATCCAAGAAGATGGAACACAGACCAACTATGAATGCTGCCTTTCTTGCCATTGTCGTTAACAAAATCATCATGGTTTATAGAAGTAAGGTTTGCTCAGAGGTCAATTATCAATGTGAATGCAGAGTCCCTATTTCAAACAAATTAACAAAAATTAACCCTGACATTCCAAATGCAAATTCATAAGGAAAGAGAAAGCAAAAGAGGAGATACTTACCAAAGTATTACCCTAAAAATGGGAGAAAAGAAGAAAAAGAACAACTAGAAGAATCAAGAGGAATGCAAAGGAAAAGGAGAGCTCTTTGTTCTCTCTCATCATACTTTTTTAAGCTCCTTTCTCTTCTATTTTCTTTAGATTTATGGTTCTTTATGCTTTTTTATACATCTAAAAAAAAAATCACAATTCTTTGGTGTAGTTTTTGTTTTTTCTTACCAACCACTTCATAATTCCCATAATTCCATACTGCAATGCAAAGATCTGATTTCCCTTCCCTCTCTGTTCTTTTTCTCTTCAGTTAGCTATCACTGGGGGATATGGGTTATTATTAGTGTTATTATTAGTGTTATTATTAGTGTTATTACACTTTACTAGCAGACTAGTGCTTGCAATCTGTCATTATCCACCCTCTTTTCCTTACAAACCTGTATTTGATCGTGGTATGAAAGAGGTATAAGGACTAAATAACCTAATGACGTTTCAGCCTTATCTGCTACAGATCTGTAGCTGCAGTTTTATTGTTACCTGCTGGCCAAACATTACCTTTTATTGATTTGTTGATGGAACAGTGTTATTCAATACTGCAGAATGACAGTGCTTTCATCTTTTAATTTCCATATGTTTGGTAGTATTAAAATATTTTATGTTATCTGTGTCATTTGATCTGGGATATATCATTTAATAATGAAACTCCACCTATCAAAATAAGCCACTTCCATATCAGTATCTACTTTGTAAGTGGTTTTGTCACCATATTAAAAACAAGAACAACTGGTGTGAGAATACAGGTTCTCATGGAACATTTATTCTATTTAGGATATCTAAAGCAATTTTAATTTATTCTTTATGGCTACATTTCATTTTTGGCTGCTCCTTCTTGAGTCTTTGGTAAGAGATAGAGAGACCATGATTCCTTTTGGGATATGTGTACTTGGGAAATGTTTTTTTTCTGTTCTATGAAAATGCTCATATTTTTTAAAAAAAAGTTATTTTTTTTACTTCTTGACAATAACAAGAATTTGTGGGACGTAATCTGTTTCCTGTGATCAGGGGTTTTGAGACTTCAAGGAATAATGAGTAAGAATTGGACAGATTTAACTCTTCTACATCTCAGCAGGTAATTCCTGAAAAATTGCCTATTCTGATACAGGTGGTAGCAGCTGCAACAGTAGTGTCTTTTTTATTTTAAGAAAAAAGGAAATAATCCTGAAGCTATGAGCTATTTCCTTTTCTACATTTTACTGAATTAAGTACAAGCTTATAAAATGTTGATAAAATAGCACCTTTTCCATTGAAAAAGACCTCTCAGTGGAAGACTCCAGAGTAATTCTAACCATACCCTTCATCTAGGAGACAAATTCAGTTATGACTGAACAGAATAATACATATAATTTTGCAGATGACAGCATCTTAGATTTACATTAACTGTGTGATGATTGAGAGGTAAAGAATTTAAAGATCCACAGCAGATAATACACTGACAAAATTAAAAATTCAGTGGATCTAAATTCCCGAATGATTTGACTACATGACAAGGAAGTGTCAGACAGGAGAGAAACTACTAGCAGTGTTCAAGTCCAGGTTTTGGACTACTCTTATTAGAAATTTTTATTAATGGCTGAACAAAATAGCAGGAGCATGATTGTGAAACAAAATTAGACAAAAATGTTGACAAGAAGGAGGAGTAGAATAGCTTATAAAATCCAGATATCATGATTTAAATGATGAGATAGCACTGAGGGCTGGATTAAAAAAAAAAAAAAAAAGAAAAAGATTGTAAAGTAAGACAGACATCTTTTCAGATAGGATGAATCATTCTTCATTCATTGATTCTGAAGGAAGCTGGCCTGACCTCTTGCCTAATTTTACACAGATAAAATTAGTTGAGAGGAATAATACTTCCAGAGACAAATAAAAAGGAATTTACAAAAAAAGCCCTGTTGTGGTTTAAGCCCAGCCAGCAACAAAGCACCATGAAGCCACTGGCTCACTCCTCCCCCCGGTGGGATGAGCAGGAGATGATGTAAAGAAATGTTTGTGAGTTGAGACAAGGACAGGGAGGGATCAATCCCCACTTATGGTTACAGGCAAAAGACAGGCTCGATGTGGGGAAAAAAACAAAATCAATTTAATTTACAACCAAACAAATCAAACCAAGGATAATGGGAAATAAAACCAAATCTTAAGAACACCTTCCCCTCACCACTCCCTTCTTCTTGGGCTCACCTCCACTCCCGGTTTTCTCTCCCTCCTCCTCCCGGCGGCGCACAGGGACAGGGAATGGGGGTTGGGGTCAGTTCCTCACACCTTGTCTCTGCCGCTCCTTCCTCCTCAGGGGGAGGACTCC
>JAVJGG010000017.1:5686781-5702270 GCA_035590195.1 Aviceda cuculoides | reverse complement strand
CCCTGGAAGTGTTCAAGGCCAGGCTGGATGGGGCTTTGAGCAACCTGGTCTAGTGGAAGGTGTCCCTGCCCATGGCAAGGGGGTTGGAACTAGATGATATTTTAGGTCCCTTGCAACCCAAACCATTCTATGATTCTATGAAAACTGTAATAATATGACATGCCTTGGAGTGAAACAATTTGGACGTTGACATATCTGCAACTAGTTATACTGTATAGCTCTTATATAAAAAAAATTGTAACAAATACAAGAGAGAAGAACAATCTGTGTGGATGGTATCCATAATCCACAAGCAAAGATAACACTCATCTGTTTAACTTTTCAGCGTGTGAACAGATTTCCCTGAAGATTACAAAGAACTCTTTCCCAGTAACTTTCTCTATATTTTGTGGCACTGTGGATTTCCCTTTTCTGTTATGCACCAGCATTCCCATGCTGAAGATTCAAAAGCAAATGCAACAGCATTTAGTGAGGAATGTGATGCTGCCTGGTTGTGTTTTATGTCACTGGCTGTATTAGCAAATTGGGTCAGAGAAATAGTGTGATTTTGCTGTGAGCCTGTCATTGTCTCCATTTACCATGTCCAGGTTTGGATCTCTGAGCAGTTTTGATGTACATGAACTAGATTTTCCCAGTGCTTCAAGGGGGCATTAGGTTAAAAACCAGCCCGTTAGCTACACCACTACTGAGTCATCCAGTGTGCACATAACACTTTTTGTCTTCAATGAACTTTGCATCGTATTTAGTGGAAGCTTTCTGCCCAGGAGCCAGACTAAATCTAACCTTAAGCAAAGCTCTGACCCTATACAATGCAGAGGTGCAGGACTCTCAGCATCAGCCACTTCTGTCTAGTGGTCTGCCCCTATTGTACCTAATTATTCGCTAATGCAGGAATAGTCTTTTAATGCCCTCAGTCTGCCGAGTCATTCACAACATCTAAACATTTCTATAGGCATAAAGAAGCAGAGTGTGCTAAGGAATATTTAGGTGAAACATGAAATCACCTAAACAGCATAAGTTAGCTTGGACTGCATTTGTTACTGCAACCTTTTTTAGAACTAGCTTTTAGTTTCTTTATATATATATATATATATAAAGCATTTTCCAAAAGGTTTGTAATAAGTAAATCCTAAACTATTAAGTGGCAGTATTTTTTCTTTACAAATATGGGGTTTTTTTCAAAATTATTCTGTTTTAGAATATTTAGCTGCTGAACCACGTACAGTAGAGACATAGGTACCAATTTCTTAGCTTTGCAGGACCTGGTTTTGATCCCTAAGGAAAAAAATTCAGCTGCATTAGGCACCTAAGGTTCTTATGCACTGCACAGGGAAAGTTAAATGCCTCAAATCTGAAGATGACAGAAAAAAATGCAGTAAGTTAACCATCTGGGAAAGGTTGATGATACCTTAAATAACTTACTGCAGACTGGTATAGCTTTCTACTAAGGATTCAGAGTCCAAAACCTTCTCATAGCTTAGGACCCCTGCCATGTCATGTGATAAGAATGGGCACATTTGAGTCACTCCAAAATGATATCCCTTCTACTTAAGTAACTAAATTAGATGCCAAAATCTCCTGTACAGAATATTTTCTCTAGGAGTCTAGTGATGTCCTCAATAACTCAATGCATTAATCTTGGTGTGAGACTTGTTCTTGTCTTTCTTCTGCCTTTGTTGTTTTAAACCCAGTCCTTCTGTTTCTTAGGTGAGAAACTCATCAACAAAGTTCTGAACTAGTCAGAAATGTTTTATTGCTTCCAGATAAAACTGTACCACTGCTCAGAATGGATCTGAAGATGCATGGTTTTGTATGCCAGTAACCACTGGAGCAAGCCAGCTAGATGAAGGGATTCTGACCTCCATCCTTTCCTCCAGACAAACATCTACATTATATAGCTACTGTTTCATGTGAATTTCATCAGCATTCCTCAAGACAGGAACCCAGAAATCCCCACTCCCTGTGAGCATTACACAGAATTAGCCAGAAAATTAATGTCTTTTCTGCAATAACCCTGAGCCTAGTACCCCATCTGGCAGTGAGTGGCTTACATTCACAGCTTGAAGAAGTCTTCCTCTATATCTTTATATGAAAAGAGATTGGATACAAAAAAGTTTGGATAAAAATTGATAGAAATCCTGAAGTAAGGGCTAGAGCCCCAGACTCCCAGTTCACAGCGGTTTTTTGCAAATAAGGACTGTTCAGTTCAGTAAACAATAACTGTTTAATTTACAAAAGGCTGTAGACCCACAAACACTGCATTCCTTGCTGTATAGTGATAAAGCTTCAACATGTAAAATGAGGGGAGATGGATGCCTATATATTTTATAGAGAAAGTAAGCAACTGAAAAAGCAAGAGAGCATTCTTGCAGGTCTAAATTCAGGTAGAAATGATCACACTCTGATGGCTTTTACAAGGAAATGACTCACTCCCATTGGCTGTACATAGAATATAGGCTCTCAGTTTAGGAAGATGGCATCTCAAAGTATAAAAAGATCAGACCAGATTACATGGGCTAATTTGAACCATAGCTGTATGACAAATTTTCAGGTCAGACAAGAAGACTTAAATTTTGTTTGTTGGGTTCAGGCAGCAGTTGGGTAGGCCTTTTTGCAACTTTGGCATTTAATGTTCAACTAAATCCTGCTTTTACACACCTACAGTCCTTCCTAGCGTGGACCTGAGTCCACTACACAATTGAATGTTCTTCAGTCTTATTCAGATAGAAAAGATGCCACAATCTGCAGTGAATCAGTGTTGAAAATCTGCTGCAGCCTGTATTTTTTGCCTATATCAAAGTTAATATGGTATTTTCTTTGGTTCAGTAGGTTTGAATTAGAACATTAAGTTCTTAGACACATTCTAAGTTCTGGATATATTGCAGATTTATAGATAAGCCTTCTAAGCAATTTTTCAAAACTCTGTGCATTGTAACAAGGTCCTATGAAATACCTGAAAAGTTAGTAAGGTGTATGCCTGGCTCTTATGCTTTTTGAAAAGTTCTGTATTTGACGCATCACAGCAATAATGTAACTGATTCTTCAGGTAAGAGATGATTAAATTTATTTTACTATTTAAAGAAACAAGAGGGAATTTCCATGAAGTCAATGTTATCTTGATCACTGGAAGATGTCTTCTGCTAGGAGAGTTGATAGCATTCAGTAGTGTCAGAACCGGCTCTTGTTTATGTGATAGTGAATAATGATTTTTAAGGTGTGGTTATGGGTTTTTTTCCCCCTGAAAAGAAAGAGGGAGAGAGGGGAGAGGAGAGAGAGAGAGGGAGACTGAGAGAGAGAGAGGATTTTTTACTATCCTGTTTGATTCCTCTTTTACCTCTTCCACAGAGAGGATATTTCTCTTCTGTTTAACTTGAATAATTAGATACTCAGCCAGAAAACAGGTTTTCAAAATAACTCAGATTATAGTTTACAAAATACCTGACAATTTAATCTGTACAGATAGGTATTTGAATGTTATGTAATGTAATAAAATCTGTGTGACCTCTCAGAAAAGTAGTATTTCACCAGATGGGAATATTTTATGAAAACAAATCACAGTGCAGAGTTCTGCTAGAAGACTAACAGTCTATATGTTCAAGAGTTGCCTTTGCCAGTGAAAAGAGAGATTTGTGTTTCTTTCAGCCTCTTGACCTTGTCAGCCCTTTAAATTTCTGTTTAACAACATAAGGCATATATACCATACCACTAATTAGATTGTAGCACTTAAGAAATTACTATCCTAGCCTTGTTTGTATATTTTACATTTTAATTCTAAAACTTAATAATGTACATAACACTTTTTATTCTCCTTTGAAATATTAATTATACTTGATTTCAACATCAAATGTGATATTATTCTGTTCCACTTTTCTCCAAACTACTGCATTTTAAAAGTACTAGCATCACACTAACAATATCGTTCAGCGATTAATATTCTAGCTCATATGAAAGACAGGATTATTTCACTGAATACATATGTATATATTGCACTTGTAGAATTCAAAGGCAAGTATCTGGAAATTAAACTGTAAGACAAATAAGACAGGTTTTGTTACATTATGGCAATTATGCTACAGAAGTATGCAATATTGGTTGTGCTGTATTTTCCACAAGACCTCCAGAATATAAACTTTTGAATGTAACAGTTATTTTCCTGATTCCACAAGTTTAAGTCCTTCCTGTCATCCACTGTTAGATCTGTTGTGATTAGTTAGAGCGGCAAAGTGCACTCCTGTTGTGAGATGATGGTAGCTAGTAAATGTAAGGGTGTAAGTTTGTACCTTTTGTCAAGGTTTGCTCTGTATGTGCAGCAAAACAATTCACAAAAACCAAAGACATTAAGCACATTGTAGTATCGAAAAGTAAACACAGTATCATTAGCTGCTATCATTAAAACATTCCAACACCAGATTCAGTAAAAATTAGAAATGTAAAGGTAATGATGAATAAAACACTTCAGGCTTTTAAATACTGCCCATTATTTTCTGTCCATGCTTCAGTGAATGAAATTAAAGAGCTCCAGAAGCATAATAAGAAAGTCCATTTTACATCTTTCAATAAGTTTTAATTTTCCTACTATATACACACTGAGGCTTTTTTAATCACAGCAGAACTAGCTGTGATTTCAGCGTGAAACCACACCTTGAAAAAATCTTTATTTTAAATAGATTTCAAAACCCTTATGTAACCTAGATTATGCTAAATTTATTGAAATAATGTTGTTAGCAAAGAAAAATGTGTTGCTGTTACAGCGTTTCATTACAGTAGGTTTCTTTCTAACTTGCCTTAGCAGAACTTGGATCTAGCATAAAGAAATTATTGTCTTAAGTGGAAATATACAGATTAAAATGAGTCTTATACATTGATTCGACTACTGTGGTTATACAGTTTTTGACTGGTAGTAGGGAAGACAGAAAGCTCATGATTTTAATATATCTGGTATAAAGGATGTTCTTCAGAGCAGATTTCTTCCAAGGGAAAAAATGGCAGCCAAAAATATGTCAGTGAACCTGCATTGTTTAACAACCAAAAGAAATATATTACTGACTGACATCACAGCTTTTGCTTTGGGAAAGGCTTATTGCAACATTGGTGATCTTCAGCAAGATGCTAGTGGGCAATGATGTACCTTTATATGTTTCAGGGCTAAAAAGAAAAAAGCTCAGAAGACCTTAAAAGATATAGAAGAAAAAAAAAAAAAAAGTTTAAGATTTTTTTTTCCATTAAAAAAATTAATTTTGTTTAGTAAAGATACCTTCTTACAAGAAAGAATTACGTGTGGAAAATATTGGAAAACATCAGTGCATATAGTACTGGAACAAAACAAATCTCTGTAAAAGATTAACTATTTTAACAACTATTTGCTTAACATGTTATAGTAACTCAGTGTATCCACACCATAGCATGATCTTAGGGACTTTGTAGACAACGTGTCACGAACACAGAGACAAAGGCTGATGTACAGCCTGTTTCACCAGAGGCAGCAGTGCAGCCTCTGGCAGCGTTCTATTTGTGTTCGTGTTGTGGGTCCTGAGTGTATTTCCAGAGGGCTGTAATTGCGGTCTTCTGCAACATAGATGGATTATCCTTGGGCATTCGACAGGGCTTTTCAGGCCCCCTGGCAAGGAAGGCACTTCTAGCACTTGCACCATCCCTATGCTGTCTGCAAAACGTTCTGATCGATGTTAATGCTTCCCATAAGAAAACTTCATGACATACATCATATAGGAAGGAATTGGGCTTGAACTTCTGGGCTCACAGACTTTGCCATCACTCCTCCAAGATGGGTTTATACCTCTATATGGCAGCCAACACCACCAGAAAACAACAGTCTTTGCTTCTGCAAGCTTGGCCTGTTTGATTGAGCCCTTCTCTTGCCTCCCAAGACTCTCACCCTGCCTGCTCTCTGGCCTTTTCATTTTGGTGCTCCACTGAGGGCCCAGAGAGCTGCTTTGTAGAATTTATGTCTCACCTAGAGAGAAACTATTTTGAGATGGGTTTCCTTGATTTTTTTTTTTGTATACGGGATAATGTAAGAGTAAACTAAAGCAGGGAACAAAGACAGTTTCTTCAGAGAAGCCAGCCAGGATAAGACTACTGTCTCAAAACCCACACATTTTTTTTCCTATCCAAAAATCTTTAATTTGTCCAAAATTGAAGGAGTTTGTTCTTATCCCTCACAATTCTAAAGGGAACAGACTTCTGAACCAGTTTCCATGCTTTCCTGCCTCTCAATTGTCCTGAAGATTTAACAGAGAGGACACTGTCTGGACCATGCTAGAATGTTCTAAAATCACACACCTATGGGGAAAGCAGATTTAAGCTACTTGAATCAAAGAGTCAAGTCAGTCAACATCAAGTAAAGCATCTCTATACACAGCTTTCTACAAAAGTCCCTTCAAATAATTAGGCATGGTTGATGTAACAACATCCAGCTTAAAACAATATTGAATTCCACTAAGAAGGCAACAACCCACTTTGCAACTGGTTAGAGAAAACAACATAGCCCACCTCACACAAAGACGCTGGTTCACTAGCTTTACAATGAGTCCTGCAAGCAGATTTTGTATGGACATGGACATACATGGAAATCAAGAGATAGCAGGTATCATACAGGAAATCTCACAGATGGTCTGACATGTGGCAGAGTGTGTGAGAGGCAACAGGACAGCATCTTGCATTCTCCATCTTGGGGCAGGACTATGAATTTTGAAACAATCCAGCCACTTTTAAATTCAGTTTCTGATGTGTATATGGTATTTGCCAAGAGACATACTAAGGGCAAAGTCGCACATGTATTTTGCACTTGTTCACAATGCACTCTGTCATTAGCTGTTGTTGGCCCAGAGATCTGATATATCCAGTGTCTACACAGATTTGGGTCACCTGAAAATCCTGATCTGATCAGCCATGTTGGAGAAGGGGACTAGACATGCTGTCTTTGAAAGCCAAAGAGCTGAAAGGGTGGGTGCTAACTATGCTTGTTCACCACCTCAACAGCTATTCTTGGCCATGTACATACTTCTCTTATAGTAAGAATCTCTTAGGATTCCACTTCAGTGCAGGGAAAATTCTTTCAGCTATCCAGTATTTGTGAAGATTTGGGGTACTTATGTGGACTGCCAAATAAATCAGGAATCTTCTCTGAGAGTAAATTATCAATGTAATAGAGTTTTTGAAGAAGAACATCGTGCATGAAGGTGTAAATGCATCGTTGGCACATAATGTAGAGACTTTTATGCCTTGGAAGATATATGCTGGACTAGGGCAGATGACTCCTGGATTCCTATGGATCTGAGGGTACACTGGAAGGTGCTGAGACCTATCCCTCTCACCATTTTTTAACTAACTAAAATATACAATAAAGGCCAGACAGTTTAGCCATCAGAAATCTCGTCCTGCTAGGCAGTGTGACAAGACACTAAAGATGCAGCCTTGTAGCCACAACAGAATCAACAGAACAACACAATTTATAATACAATAATTTTGCTAGGGAGTAGCAGGGGCCAGCTACTGCCTGATGACAAGCTGGGAAGGAAGGGTGAACCCAAAACTGGCAGAACCTGCACTGATGGGAAGCAGTCCTGCAGGGACTAAACGTCGTAAGCAGAGCCCGGGGGCTGGTCCAATGGGTCCCTCAACAGCCCCAGCCCCAGCAAGCAATGAACCAGGCCCAGGCAGTCCAGCCAGAAGCAAAAGGAGAGGGGACAAAGACAGGGCTGGAGACAAGGCTACAGCGTGAGTCCGAAGTCCCTCAATGAGTCAGGGCCAGAGGCAGGGCTGGAGACAAGCGGCAACTTATGTCCAAAAGGCCCATCCAGGAGACAGACTTCCAACAGCACAAGTCCTAGGGCCATCTAGGAGGTGGGTCAGAGAAAGGGCTGGAGACCAGCACACCTAAAATGTAGCTTGGGCAGGAACCGATGGCTCCAGGCTGAGCTGAAATGGGGTTCTTGGCCCCACAGGCTGTGCTGGGGGACGGCCCCAAGTGAGGCTGGGCAGAGACAGTAAGGTTGAATGGCGCCTTCAGAACCCTGACAAACTTGTAATTAGACTTAAATGCTAAAAAAAGAAGTTGAAATGAGATGTCAAATAATTGACAGGCAAGTTGTTCCAACACAATGATTAAACTATTCTGATCCTTCTTTACCCATTGTTTATCGATGCATTGAGAAAAGCCCGTTGCAGTATATTTTTCAAAACAGACATCAAACAGCGGGCTAAAATAATACTGTTGATCCCATTGAATATTTAACTTTGCAGATATACAAGTAAGGCAAATTAGGCTCATAAAAGGCCTAGCCAATTAGGAGTTTTGCTATTTGGCATATGCAGCTGAGTTAGAGGTATAGACCTTTTACCCAGAAGAAGCTATAATTAATTGAGGAATTGAGCATAGAACACGGTAACTTGCTTTGCTGGAATATATAGACAAGTACCAGGACTGACTTAGTATCAAGCATTTTGATAAGTCACTCACGAGATTAAGTTGTAATAATAATATAACCATTCCTATATTATCAATGTAGAATTGAAATAAATATGCAAAAGTGATTTGCATAGCCAGTAAGAATTTTAAAAAAATATAATTCTGTAGCATCGAGGAAGAGAGAAATGCTTGGAAAGTGAACACACGAAGAAAACAGTATTTATAAAGCCTGACAAATAGTTTTACTGGAACTTCCTGGCTAGAAATAACAGGTTAAACAGTTTTTGTCCTGCTGCTCTGAGTTATGTTCTTTATGCCTGAGTTGGAGACAACTGCTTTGATTTTGACAATAGGAAAACAGAAGCCTGAGCTTCTCTTGAATGATACGTGACATAAGTAAAAAAATAAACCAGCAAAAGTAATAAATGTTTATTACATCCTACCTAATATGAATTAACGATGCCCTTACCTATGGCATATTTCAACATCTTTATATATTCCTAGACAGGCAGAGCTGTACCTGGCTCAGAAAAATATCTTAAAGAAATTATTTACTTTTGCTCCATGGGCTTGTTGATAGCAAACAACAGATGGGAGACATCAATAAGTAATTCCTGAAAAGAACACTAGTCCACATCTTCTCCACTGACTTTTTTTCCATTGCATTTTGCTCCACTTTTTTTTTGCACAGAATATTGTGCTGTCACTAATAGAATTAGGGAAATTTTACAAGGCAAAAATGTAACAAACATTTTCAGCAAGGTGAACAGATATATTTGTTTCCCAAGATCAGTTGCTCTCAATAAGATTTATTGAAGAGGAATGGTTACAAATCTATGAATATTTTAGCAAAATAATGACATAATAGCATACATGAATACATAATACCTACTTGTCAGGCAGAAATGGAAAGTAGGGCTAATAGATAAGAAAAGTAAAGAAATGAGAACAATATGTTTAAGTTGATTTCCTAAGAAAATGAAGCACGTACATAAAATTATACTTGCCTGTTTGTCTGCCTGGAATACTCGTCTGAGAAGTGTCAGCTAAATCTGATAGCTAAATATGATAAAGAAGTTGGGAGGAGAGAAGTTATTAAGTTCCTACGAATTTCTTGAAAATCATTTTGCTTGCATACTGTTAACACCCTTTACATAGCTCTTGTAAAAAACTCCGGATTTTAGTTCATAGCTGCATTTGTGGTAAGAAATGACACTGACACAGCATGGCAGTGGTGGCTGGTGACAGGTGGCTGACAGGGAATATTCTGAAGGAAAAGAAAACATCGTGTTGGTAAGAGAGATTAGGGCAGGATTCAGTTCACGGTTAAGATACCCAAATGTACAGTCTGAATGTAGGTTTGTACCTTCCCGTAACAGTCAGTGGTGATCATATCAGTGGAGCAGGAGAAGGATTCAGTTCAGCCCAACGTAGTACATGAATGGTCAGTGGACTGACCAAACTGTGGTGAACATTTGTGGCACACCCCTACCCAGAGAACCCCACTATTCAAATAGCATTTTAAAACTTTTAAAAACTTGTATTGGAGAATTATGATAATTTTATTGTACCCGTAGAATGAGCCCTTCTGTGCAAGAATTTTGTGGCCTGATGATAGAGGTGCAAGGGCACAGAGCTTATAATTAGAATTATGCATCATTGGAGAATCCATTTAGTAAAACAATTTATGTACTTGCAGACAGTTAACAAGTCCTCCTGAACACATATGGTATTTCACAACCTCAATAATGAAATGCAGTAGCATTCATAATATTTCTTTTAACAGAAAAAGTTTAGTCACCATCTTGTCTGAATGACTAGAGGCTACAGTCACACTTACTTCAAACATCTCAGATTTTTAAATCTTAGATTAATTTTTCAGACCAGACACCATAATTAGAATCTCCTTGTCTTTCATTAATATAAAAGTCACAACATCTTGTTATACAGACTTAACTTTCTAATGCAATTGCCCAAAACTATTATAAAAAGTCCTCTAGGAATTGGTTCTGTTTTATCTGTAGTAATGAGTCTTCTATATTGTCTACATTTTCACACAGCGGTTATGAAGCTTTACTCTGTGACTTCTATTTCCCTTGGGCTCTATTTCAACTTGTATCAGCACAAGGGAATGAGCAAGTTTTCAAGGTAACAGTTTCTGTTAACCTCAATAATATGAATGTTTACAGAAGGGTTCCACTGGCCAAAGACCACTTGCATTTAGCTTTAATTTTTTAATTTTTTTAATTAGGGTAGCAAAACTTAATTAGTTCTAAATGAAAAAAAAAAAAAAAAAGAGACGTATAAAGATACTAAGATAAGGAACTGAAAATATGGTTCATGTTTCTTTCTATTCCCATGAAATTACGCTGTTAATAAAACATACACTTCACAGATATACTCGTATCTAACATAATGCATACTGTATTAAATATAATGAATATTTTTCTTTTGGTGCTTAACACATAAGCAGTATTTCTGTACCTGACACCACAATTCCAGTCTCACTTCTTTATCTTGCAAATGAGCAGTTAAAAGAAACATGTTTGAGAGAATACTGTCTTTTAATGAATACAGCACTGCAGATAAAGTCATCTGGATAAACATGCAGGTGGTCTATTTACAGCAATTATAACCATGGTCAATGTGCACCTTTAGACAGAACTGACCTGTAAGCCAAAAAAATACCTATAATAAACACTCTAAACAATTATTCCAGGATTTCTCCTGGAATAGTAATAGTACTAATAAAAATTAAAAGCATCGTCATATAGTGTTAAGCTAGCCACATTTTGCTGTGGTGAATTTTCCTAGACAAAGAATTCCAAAAACAGGGCCCCAGATAAAAATCCCCTAAATCTACTGACTTTAATCCTCAGAATTCTGCTGTAAAAAAATAAAACAGCTGATCTCAGAAGTGCCATATATACCAAAGGTGCCATACTGGACAGTTAGTGGGAGCAGTCGTTTTCTGGATTGAAAAAACACACTTTGTCAAGCTGGGATTTTCATGGTTTTGAGGATTGTCACTGAACATCACCTGCAGTCAGCTATGAAAATGGAACTAGAGTGGTAAGAGCATTCTGCACTAAAGGCTAGTTAAGGATGATGTAAGCCCTTGAGACAAATGGATAGAGGTTGAGTCTTTGAAAGTTTTAGGAAGTCTTCACGGACTAATTCCAACTGAGTTTGTTATAATGACAAAAACAGGGAACCCCATCATCAGAAAGCAAAGCATGCACCTTCATCACAAGCTGTAGATGAACAAAAAAGATTTTTATGCTGTCCACCTTACATGGAAAAACAGGGGCAATTTGCCCATTTAGAAAAAATGGGGTCAGACACCTTCCAAATCCCCAGAACTTCTTTAATTTATTTATCCAAATGCTTCACATCTGGACAAGTATTACTTCTTTTTAAAGATTAGGTAACAGCAAATATTTTTTAAATCTATGTATTTCCATTAACTGCTTCTCAAATGTGGGGAGAATAATGAAATTGTAAAATACAGACCTTGTAAAAAGAAGTAGTGGAATATAAGTTGTGTATGAATGATAGCACAACACAAAAGTAACTCAGAGCAGCTTTGGATAGCATGTGAATGGGGGAAATGGTAAGCTGAAACTTTATGGGATCTTACACGTAAGTACCCGCATAAAGAATTAGCAGTTCCACAGCACAATACTCTGAAGTGTCTTTTAGAGGAAACCAAAGGGTTTTAAAGCACAGACATATACATGTAACTCGTGTATCTCACAGGGAAAAAAATAAAAAAAATTAATTTAAGATTTTAAGATGAAGAAATTATGCTTAATTATTACCTAAAGCATCCCATGGGAAAACATTTATTTAAATATATTTTGTAATTTAAATATAATTAGCATGCTATTAGCAATTCCAACAACAAACACGTAAATTGGCAATTCAAAATGCTGACTTGATTTCATTTTTGTTCAACGTAAACGCACAACTTTGAAATATTCCTCTCATTTTGTTTAACAAATTGCTATACTATAATAGGGAAGAATTGTAATGAATTAGACATGCTTCAATGGAAGTAAAAATGGGAAGCTGAAGGTGCCAAATACTTCCCCAAAGGTACTTAGCACTTTGCAATGGTCAATCCTTAAAATTTAACTATAACTGTTACTTGTCTGGAAGTGAGTGAAATGACATATCGTAACTTTTCTCAATGCACCTTTTTGGGACTGGCTCCACAGGGCATATGTCACCCCGAAGACCAGAACCTCAGGATGGCCCCACTCTAAGTCTGTATTTCTGGGCCAGTTCTCAAAATGGAGCATCTGTTTGTCCTTATTTCCCTGTTCTACTCGAATTTCAATAGCCCGTGTGGGTCTCCTAATGTCTGGACTTGGAGCACGTGGCTTGCTGCAGCGTCACAAACTGCATCATTACCCTGGGAGCACCAGCTAGTCCTGGCACCTCTCCACCACTGCCCCCTCCACTTGCTGGTTACTCGTGAGAAGCCTGGACTCGGTGGTCCGGCTTTTGCAGGAGACGCAGCACAGGGAGTGCACACTTTGCCAGTGCAGACTAATAGCTTCTCTGTTTCCTGAGGGGGTCTTTCACATTTCTCCTAATAGCACTTAATTGCCAGCCTTTTCTAATTCCAAGTTACTTGCCTACTTCCAAGCCTCTTCAAGGTTTTTGACTTTTTATTAATTTGAGGAAAATCACTTCATATGCGCAAACTGATGCACATTATGTTTATGTTTTTATATCTATATACATTTGGGAACTATTATGCTATCTTCATTTTTACTTTTGTATCAAACTGAGTTTCTGCAATTCCTGTTGACTCCAACTGTAATAACTCTTTAAGTGTCCATTAAAATATGACTGTAGAATTATATAATTGTAAAATCAAATAATCTATGGCCCAGTTTAGCTTACTTTTTTAAAATTTAATTTTTATGATTTGGTAAATTTGCACTTGCTTTTTCATATGCGGATGAGGGATTTTTCAAACAAATGTGATGGATGTGAAAGTGTACTGAAATTATACAGACAATTTAAAAAGTAGGGGTCTTTTTAACGTTTGAAAGCCGTGGTAAAAATTACTAGAATTAAGCAAATAACTCAATAGAAACTAATTACTCAACTTACATTGTTTGCTTCCCCAGCTGCTAATTGATTGTTCATATATATTAAAATAAGCAAATGCTTAAACTTTAAAATCACTCTTTGGATTGATCACAGTTTTCTACGTACATTACACATTCACTCTTTGAGTCGTTCATGACAAGTTGTAATTAGCTAAATTAACCATCCGTTCATATGGCTGATGGAGGGAGCCCTTCTGATAGTAATAATTGCAAATATATCTGAAGTTTGTATTTGCATGTGCCAATATAAAATTCAAGTTCTGAAACTGGAAATAAAAGCTTTGGTGACTGTATGTCACCAGCATGACAAGTTAACATTTTCCTGGAATGTGATACCAAAAAAAGTATGACCATATTAATTCATATAATGTCCTGAATTATTCTTTTGCATTTTTTTCTTAAGATAAAAATAAAAACAAAGAAACCCCAACCTCTTCACTAAGTTCTTTCTCTGACTTGACTACAGAGGGTAAGCAAAATGTACCTACCAAGATGCAATGGTTGGTAGCTCTGTTTTTGCAAGTCACTTCAAGTTCATCTTTAGATTTCAAAAGGCTGAGGAAACAGGTATGACAAAGCATTGCTTTGTACGTATTGAAAGACATCCACCAGCTTCCCTTCTTTCCCCGAAACTTCTCAGATGTCATTCTGGGAAGTGTGGTTTGACATTGTTTTGTCATGACAATTTTAGATGAAAGATCCATGGTTTTTTTATGTGACAAGCCCAACAAATTTTTTTGGTGTTGGAACAAGCTCAGGTAATCTAAATTACAAAAAAAAGCAATTAGATATAAAGTATTAGCAAAAATTATGTTGATTTACAACTGGTAATATCTTTTCCTTAATTAAGCCTTAATTAAAACACAACCTTAATTAAAAGCATTGCTTCCATCAACAGAGAAATTGCAGCTTTATAGAAATCTGAACAACAGTGCTCAGTGGCATCACTTCAAATTCAAATGCCTGTGTGCTATATAAAAGCTCTTAATATTGTCAGAGAAGAGCCTGGCATAATAGCCTGTGTCAGGGCACCTTTTGCTAATGCCACTGAACAACACGCAGTGACATGATACACAGAGTTGAGTGACACAATGGCTCATGCCAAAGAACCAGATGTAGTACTTTGAGGATGTCAAGGTACATTGAGCTTTTGTGAACATCAATGTACCTAGCAGCAATATCAGATCATCACAGTATGAACTGAAAAGCAGTGGACTATAACAGTCAGACAAAATCTAGTTTCACATAACATAAATAACTATAGCCTACATTTAAATATCATAATGATTATAAATCATGAAGAAACTTGTGTTGCAGTTCTTACCTATCTTAATTGACTGCATTCCTATGTACTGTCATGACCTGAAACGGTAAGTGGATGCTAAGCAGTATGTACGAATATTCAAGACAAAACTACACAGATGAAGAAAAAAGATGGATTGTTGAGATAATAAATATATTCACCGGTACACTGCATCATCATAAAAAAAAAATTTCACTGGTCAGAAAAACCTAATAGTGTAGCATGCAGCCCACACCTCATGGTTATGGGACAGTTTTGGAACATTTAAAATTATTTCTTTAAAATAAAATACTGCCACTTTTTTGCTTCACAATGCCTACAGGCATATGCTGTCTTTATACCTTCATCCTAATTAAGAGAATTCAGTGACAGGTAAAACACTAAAGTTGTTCTTCTGCCCGTTTTATTGTAGGTGTTACATATAGCTTGATTCACAAAGCTAGAAAATTGTTCCATTGTATCAACAGGATTCAAGACGTGTTCGGCATTGTTCTAGAGAAATGGTTCCTGCCTCTTCCAGTGTCTTCTGGGAAGCAAAAGGACGTATCTGCTAAGTGTCCTGGTTTCAGCTGGGATAGAGTTAATTGTCTTCCTAGTAGCTGGTACCGTGCTGTGTTTTGAGTTCAGTATGC
>JAVJGG010000017.1:5670630-5686681 GCA_035590195.1 Aviceda cuculoides | reverse complement strand
TTCAAAAAGAAGTTTTACTTCTTCTCCTGATTTCCCCCCCCATCCCACTGGTAGGGGCAGTGAGTGAGCAGCTGCGTGGTGCTTAGTTGCTGGCTGGGGTTAAACCACGACACTAGGTCACTCAGGAATCTTTCCGTGTGAGTGGGTACAACGCTGCAAAAAGTGGGTGCTGGTGAAGAGGTTCCCTGCCGATGCCTGGGTGTCAGTAGGCGTCACCCTTGCAGATGGGCTTGTGCCGCTCTGCAGCCGCAACAGCGGGGCGTGCAGCCAGGGGAAGGTCGGGGTTTCAAAGTGCTGGCTGGCAGGCAGCTGTCTTCTTTTGCATTCAGAAAATGCATTGCACATTTTGATGGTCACGGTATCAGTAAATTGATAAAACGCTTCACAAAAAAGGCAGTGTTTAATTCCATGCTTTGTTTGGTTTCTATGTGTCGTGGGTGGCATAAAGCGTAAAGGTTGGGCTACCTGAATGCCAGCCATTCCTATGCTGGGCTATTGTTTAGGACTGTTTAATGCTGACAGATAACAATGTGGTCAGGGAAAGAAAAAGGAAGGTGTATTTATGAAATGCAATATTTTGAAAAGTTCTGAAGAGTAGCTGACTGAACCGTGCCTTTACGATTTCAGCATGAATTTGAAGTTGCCGTTCCCTTGCGGGGAATAAAAGTTCAGCACTGTGTTCTCCTGAGAGGCCACAGCCCTTCTTTGGGTGAGGAGATTGGACTCTCAGATATCAAATTCGGTGCTATGTGCTATTTGTGGTTTAATACTTGAGGGTCAGGACTAAGCAGCAGGCCTCAGAGACTCATATCTTGATTTTGCAATCAACCCTTTTTGTGAGCTTCAACAAGTCACTTATCTCTCTGTTTCAATTTCCTCATCCTCAGAGAAACTGAATTAAGGGAAGGAGACGTGACAAGATGTGAATAAAGAGAGGCTGAAAAGGCTTTTTTTTCCTGATTTTTTTTTCCCCAGGGCGAGTATTGTTTGCTGTTCTACTTCTTTCAGAAGGTCGTATTTTTAATGTTATCATCATCTAAAATGTACAAGGTGAAAAATAATAACTTTAGGGTGTCTCCTGTTAGCAATCTGTGAGAGATACTAGCTAGGAAACATTCAAATCAGTAACACATGAGAACAAATCTGTAATTCTTGTTGCATAATTCAGAAATCAATGCAGCAGAGTGTTAATAAACAATAGATTTGCCCCGAGGTGGAGATCTGTAACAGTCAGTACTGTCAGTCACTGCACTAGGAATTCTGACTGAATTTACTGAAGAATAGAGTTTTCCTCAAAACTGTGTCATGAAAAGTTTTGCATATTCAGCTTTCCTAAAGCAAAGTTTGAACAGGGATCAGCCATACCATATACAGTGTTGTACTACATACATCCTGGAGATTATTTTCATCATGCTTAGACTCAAATTTGATTTTTAAAATGATGGTAATGGAAGAAATTCTACAGCAAAAAATTAAGCATACCTATTCACTAAGTAAAAAGACAATACAAAAGACACAAGATAACTACTGATTCTATTTGTCCTTTTCTATTCTTTCTCTCTGTTAGAATATGCAGTTTCTTCAGGCCAAGATCCAGCCTCAGTATCAAGGATAAAAAGCCCTCTGCTTCCCATTAGCAACAATGAACCTTCTATGCTAATACAATACAATGTATGCATGATAGCTGAACAACAAAGTGTCTTCTAAGGCAAGAACAATGATCAGTTAGTAAAAAAAAAAAAGGAAAAGTGTTAATGCTCTCTGATATTATCAACACATAATTATAAAGCTATTTCAAGAAGCAAATGAACTATGAAATATCCGGGCCAAAATAAAATGCAGTGCAACTGAAAAGAGGCCAAAGTATGAACCGTGTTATTTATTATTTTTTCTTCTGCTGAAGTAATTTAAAATGCGTGAAGTTGCTGCTACTAATTATGAAATAATCTCACCAGTTCACTCCTAAAAACTTCAGAGTCAGTCTAGAGGGAGAACTCGAAATTATTTAAGTAATGTACTCCAAAAAGTCAAGCTTAAATTATGTCTCATTAAAAAGCCTCCCCCACTGTTGCTGCTGGCTTCTGGAAATTCAGTGTTTCCACTTACATGTCCAGGGCTAGAGCTAAAATAAGAGGTAATTAGGGGAATATTAAACTATTGTTTACATCAAATTAAAGAAGTTTTATGATGCAGAAACTACGGAATAAAGTGATTCTGCCCATAAAACAACACAATGAATGGAGTTAAGCAGAGCACCACTAGAGCTTCAGCTTCCTATGAGATGTACAGCAGAATAGTATTAATTTGCTGATTCTGTTATCTGGCTTAGGCAGATGAGTTTGCCTTTCTTAATTCCAGTTGTTTCAAGTAATAAACACATAGGATGATTCCTTTACTGTGTTAATGACTGATGTGATGCCAACCTGGACTATACAAGGATGTAAATATCAATCAGGATGTCAAGTACTGGATTACTTTATAGAGCTCCTCAGATTTGGAGGATACCTAACAGAAGCTGGTTGCTTTTAATTCACATTTTTAATCTTGGATCATTTGAGCAAATTTCAGAACAAGCATATATGAACATATGGTGTTTTAAATCACAGCAGAAGGGCCTGATAGGAGTAGGTGTACCATAACTGAAGGAATGTGTTCTGGTAGTTTAAAATGGTTTTTATGGAATTCTAATGAGAAGACGTAAGAGATCCCAGTTATTTCCCACACAGAAGGCACTGAATACTAGCCACCTCTGCCTCCTGCTTTATCATCAAAACTAGATCAGGAAAAGCTGACATCTTCCTGCACATCTGGAGCTTCAAATTAAGCAGTAAATCTTCAAGACTACAATCTTTCCTCAGCACTGTTTGACCAAGAGCTTTGTGACATCAGTTTCCTGGAAAACAAAGACTTCACATATATGAGCCACAATAAATAAAACCAATATATACACATGCATACGTTCAGGAACTATAGAGGTAATGAGAAAATAATGGACGTGACTGTCTTTCAAACAGCCGTGAGAAACCTAGGCTGAAATACCCCAGTAAGGAGAATCACTTGATTTTTCAATCCACTCTGATTATAACCCCGTAACAATTCATCCCGCTCTTGAAGTACAAACTGAAGAGGTGCAACAGGCACAGCTGGTTGGGAATACATGAGGTGACATTTTACTTTTAGCTCATTCTGTCCACCAAAAAAAATGAAATACCATATGTATTCCCTACCTATTAGAATAAGTGCACTAGCACTGATACAACTTTTTAAAATAATGCCTAGGATAGGTTATTATTTTGATTTTTAAAATATTCTTTCCTAAATAGCCTCCATTTATTTCATAAGATCTAATTTTTTTCCTGTGAATAATAAAACTAGCCAAAGTTTCTGTTGCAGAACCACAGGAAGATGTTCTCATAGTAGCTGTCTGTAAAGATAAGCTTTCATGATCACTCTGAACCTTGGAATAGTTGAGGTTGGCCCTGCCAGCTCTACAGGCTATTTGTTTGCCAACCTCAATCTTCTTTTTCAAGAATACCCCATCTCCCTAAAAGCAAAGCAAAGTGAAAACTAGGACCAAACAACATAAAAAATATAACCTTTCAGATGTTTTCCCTGTTTGAATAAATAAATATATATTAAACCCACACAAATGAACAAAAATGAACTACAATCTTAGCCTCAAGGTCAAATTTCAGAGCAGAACCTGAAAAGAACTTTAGATCTGTATCAGGCACCTGAGATCTGAAGCTAATGTCTGCTGATACCAACAAAGTAAACCCTTTACTACATAAGAGAAAATCAACAAACTATCATAACATTAAGTATTTTAATACTGCATACAAGGAGATATATCTAGTTTACATCTCACAAGTATGAAGGACATGCAACTGCATTTAGCTAGAAACACTGTCAAACTTTGCTTCTGTTTGCTCCATTTACTTTAACTTCTGGTACACTGAAGCAGGAAAACTTAATGCTTTTATGTGCTGTATTTGCAAGACTAACTTTTCTGTTTTTAAACACCAAAGATCTAGTGCAACAGCTTCTGTATTCAGCAGAAAGGCTTTGACACACTTCAGGATTCCTCCTCAAAAATCATTAAGAGGTAAAGGCCTTTCATACACACATACAAGTGAAGAAAAGGGTATTTCATATGGGGTAGGTCTTACACCCTGGGAAGTGCTGAACAGTCCATGGAGTACATCCACTTCAGTTTTGCACACTGTTTGTAAAGAATGCATCACATACATACATTAAATAAATGATCAGCTGGATATTATACTGCCTTGAGTCAGTAACACTCCTTTGTACTCACAGTGATAAACTTCAAGCAACCACCCAGCTATGTACACAGACCAGGTAACCATGAAACTCTGCAGAGGTAAATAAAGCACCAGCAAGGTAGTTCTTTGGGTGACATGTTTAACCGGTCCACATGCTTGTATCAAACACGTATCTTACAAGTTTTATCCAGACGCCTTTTGCAATTGTATTTATTTTCCTTCCTTTAGGTTCCTGATGAACTGACTTAACAGAGACACCTACCACCAGTTAAACACTTGGATCTACCATGGAATTCACAACATGTAATAATCATCCCAACTTTGTCTTTTCATTCCAAGATTTTACATGTGCTGCACAGTGATACTTAACCATGAATGTATTTAGGCATATATGAATAGAGTTAAATTACTAAAATGAAAATATTTTGCATCTGTGTAGAGTTTCTACTCTAACTATATATTATTATTACATATTACTATATAACTATGTATTATTCACTATAATAATGGGTTAATTTCCCTCACAAAAGCAAAGACTTTCCTAAAATTTTTTTTCAAAGTCTATTAAATTTTAAAATATTCAAATGAACAAAATACAGTTGTGACTTTTGAGTAGGAAACACTACTTCATGTTTATACAGGATAGATTCAATCTCTGGTATTAGTTGTGCTTGCATACTGGTTTTATCACAACATTTTAATTGTCCAAATTTGAAACCAAAACACAGTTATTATTAAGCAAGCGTTTGGGGATATCTCAGCCAGAAATGCATTGCCTGATCTTGGTACACTTTATAAATGGACCTTATAGTGATATTCTAGACAGTTGGACATCCTCAAGTTAGATATTTCTGAAAATTATCACCTAAAAACACAGTTGGGAACCTTATTCATGAACATTGAAACTACCTGAAATTATTATAGTTCTTAAAACAGCGGCAGAGATGCCTAAACATGGTCTCTTATTTCTTTTTTCATCTGACTAGTAAGTAGTTCTGTCCAGCATTCAGTAAAATGCATTGTTGCTGTGTAAAAGCAAAAGCTATACTGATAAAAATAAAACGAGATGTTTAAACGAACTCTCTTGAATTATTTTGGACTGCTAGCCACAGGAGTTGGAAGAGACAATGATAAACATTTCCTTCTTCAGATGCATTTCTGTGCATCAATGAACTCCTGAGGAAGATCTAGAAGACTTTGCCATGAAAATGGCGACTCCTGCATGCAAAAGGAGACTCCTCAGCACGTAGCATATATTGACTGTATGAGCACTAATCGGAAATTATTTTGTACTTGATGGGAGTGAGAGGAATTGACTATCACAAGATAGAAAAGATAGTTTTCCAAACCCAGTGTGTAGAAAGTAACTGTAACAGAACCCTCCTGGCTTTGGAGGTCTTTTGTGAATTGAAAACTACAGCAAGATTGGCACTTTCATTGTTATTTAATATCAAACTTATAAATGAAAATCCTCTTCCTTGTTCATTTGACAGTGGGTTCCATGGCAGTGATTCAAAATACAATAAAAACCCTTGCAATGTTTTATAGGTCACGTGTTTGACACAAGACAACTCTTGAGGACTTATGTCCTGAGACACCTACTTTAAAGGTCTTTCAGAAGTTAATCATAAAAATTATCTAGTAGATTAAAACTCATTCTAAATGCATACGTAATGCACAGTATTTTCAATAACCTTTGAATATGTGTTACCAAGATTGTAAACTCTCCGGAAAATGCTTAAAGAATATCACAGCATTTCTTCGTTTCCAAAGGCCAAAAGGCAAAACACCAGATTTCCTCTGGTAAAACCTTAACATAGTTCAGCTGAAGTGATTGAAATCACTCTTATGGTTGTCAAAAAGTAATTTAAAAATACAGGTGTTACCAATTTTTTTAATTTAATAGTAAAAATCTGATATGATTTCCAGCTTGGCTAATTCAAAGCACATGTGTTCAACTTTAGCAGATCACATGAAGAAATATTTTTCAATAAATAATTTTTAAAGTAGTCCCCTCCATTATCTACTCATTTATGTAGGAAAGATCAAAAGCGGTAACATTTAGAAATCAGCATCTACACAGTAGTTTTGTTATAATGTTTCACATGAATAACCACATAATTATGTATAAGAGAAAGATTTATATAGCAACCTGGAACTGCTCATGTCAAAGTTCTGTGCAATGGCTTGAAAGGAACCATTAAATTGTAAATGGTCAATTTCATTCTTTTCTTTTTTTTTTTTTAAATCTAAATATATACTTCTCAATAGAAGTTTATGGTCCCTTGGTGCTACTCTGGTCTATTAGGTAAATTGCAGCCACATACTTACATATGCATACACACACAGAGCTGTGTGTGGTTTTAAAATATATATACCCATATATACAGATATACACACAAGAGACCATAAGAAGTGTTTTCTAGCTCATCACTTATCTCGGATGATACATGCTTTATGCTTTATATACATGCTTTATGCTTTATGCCTTTTGTATTCATCTCATTCATATGATAAACATATTAATTTAGTCTTGGCCTGTTAAGTTTTTAAAAATTGTCTGAAAAGTGTGTTGGCATGAAGACAGCAAAATTAACATAAATTCTAAGTGAAGTAGGAACATTTGCAAAAGATTGCACCTGATTTCAGATATTTGTGGTTTATATTAATCACAAATTGACCTCTGATCAATAGGATGTGATCAAAATATTGTAAAGAATGAAAATAACCTTGCCTGAAGAGTTCTGACACCCAATGAAACAAAAAAAAGCTGTGTTAATAGTGAATTTCAGTATCTGTCAGGCATTTTTCTTGTTAATAATCCTTAGCACTCTAATGAGATGGCATTTTGCAAAGCTCGCAAACAAATGACCTGCTCCAGACTAGTTGGGCATAACGAAAACAATTATGTATCTATAATTCATGTTTTATTTGTTCTGTTTTTTCCTCTGTTAATACGTTAACTACCATAAACAAAGCAAGTTCTGGGTTTGCCTATGCTGGCATGTCAAGTTACAACCTTACCAGGAGCCTCAGGTTTAGCAAGAGCTTGAATGAAAATCTGACTTACTGTGTGTACACCAGAGTTGTAGAACTTGCTATAACATGGGAGCTCACATTCTACAGCATTAGGTCTTTTGTCCTAAAGAAAACAGGTTTACTGTCAACTGGAAGTGATATTTTGGCAATGGTCTTTATGACCAAATTAAGCATGATCCATTGGAGGAAGAGGAAAGCCAGATAGCTAATCCCAGGTAACGTTCCGTGTACATGCTAAACTAGGTAATGCTGATGCAGAGGCTAACACTTGGCTAAGCTCTTGTCCCACTGGTAAATCTAGTTCCATTCTTAAAGTCAATGTAGGGCTCTTTAAACTTTTTAATGTCTCTCTCTATGCCTATAAATCACTATTTTAAACCAGTTTAATGATCTCTAATGCACTTACTCATGATTTTAAAACACTTGGGACTGAGGCGTCTGCAATTGCCTAAGGGATAATGAGGTATGAGTTGGGTCAGGCAGAGACAGTGTAAGTCCATTACAGTAAGAAGTGGTGAAGTGAAAAAAGTGAGTTTAAAGAGAGAAAGTGCTTGACACACAGGAAGGAGGCTGCCATTCCTACATTGTGGAGTGGGACTATCAAAGGCAGAGTAGAAAGAGGGTTGGGGGTGAAGAGAACAAACGGAGCACAGAGGAAAGAAGACTGGGCAGAGCAAAGGCCCTTTAGCAGAAATTAGATGCACTGAGGAACAGCATCTGACTTTAAAGATGAGAAGGAAAGTTCACATTTCACGTGTAAGAACAAAGGTGAAGTCAGTGAAGAGTTTCCAGGGCGAGCGGTGACATACTAGAAAGAGAAGAGTAGAAGATTTTATAAGGGGGGAAGAACGGAGGAGGAGAAGGTTAGTTACATCATCTGCAGAAACCCTAGGCCAGGATTGTAGCCCTTTCCCAACTTCTGAAATCTGAAGTATTTTGTCGAGGGAAGAGATTTTCAGGATTTAAAGAGAAGGATGTAGTGCTGATTTTTACACACAGGGCTATGCACCCATTTGAGAACCACCCATGTTCAGGTGGTGCAGGGAAGAGATCTTAGCCTACCAGTGGAAAGAAGGAATTGTAAACTGTCAAGAAATGGAGTAGATACTGTGAGTTATGTGGAGGTGCAATAGACGATGGTGCCACTAACATGGGTATCTTTATTTTCAGATAAACAGGTCCTTAACAGTACCATAAACCAAAATCAGTGGTCACATCAGAACAACCCTTAATAGACAATCTTAGTATTTTGTTGATTTTTTTTCTCAGAAAAATTTAAACATTCATCATAGAGGTACTTCTAGAGGTCTTCAAATGTCTGTGCTCAAGAATGAAGACTTTTCTTTGTACAGCAACATGAAGCAACTATCATTTGCAAGAAGAATCACCTTGCACAATTATTCCTATGATTAAAACTTGGGAGTGCTCCCAAAAGGTCCCAGCAAGATACTTGGTATGTCCATTGCTAAACAGAATGTGTCACCATTAACACAAGCAGTCTCCATGCAGAACGGGGGGCAACGCCACGGAAACTGTAGAAATTGTGATGTTAACACCAAGTCATCTTACTGTCAGACAATGCAAAGGTGATATTTATGCAATGCTTTGCAATGTTGCTTAAAGTGGAAGTTACACAACTACAGTTTCCCATTCCTGGGTGCCTTATGCACCTGCTTACAGTCTTTTTTTGAATGTCATATTTGGCCACAAAGTGAATGCTTTAGAGGATTTCACTGTGCTCCTGTAGGGCTGATGGGGGCACTGAAAGGAATCTAGTAAGTGGAAAACACTGAAGAATGAGGACTCTTGACATTAGGTGAAAGACACATAGCCTGTCTCCTGAAACAACCATAAAATAAATTGAAACTTTAATGATGTCCTTGCCCTCCAATACATGCATGATGGAACTGTTATAAGCTTTGTCCAATGCAGTTAAACAGGCTCATACAAAGTCACATTACTAATAAAAGGAAAGGTATGCATTTCTAAAGGGAGGACATCTCCCTAAGCTGGATACTGATTGTCACATGAAAAAAATTCTGTTTTCTAATTAGTAACATTCCTGTAGTTGCAAATAGAAAAAAGTTCTGCTAATCATCCTCTCAAGTGCGTCATTTGAAATTATTCCTCTACACATTTGGACTTTTTTTTCTCTTTCACAGCTCGCGTTTGTAACTCCACATCACATCTCCAATTCTTAATACAGTCATTTATATGCAGTGAAAAGCTGGAAGTGGCTGATAGCCACTAAACAGAATCTCGTTTGGGACTAACAGCTTTGGGTGATGGCATCTGAGGCGGTGGGCCAGAAAGGAAAAAAAAAGGATGGGGGAGAAGGGGGGGTTGAACATGACCATTCATCTAACATAAAAGGCAATCGATTGCCATGCAACTCAATAGAACTGCTGATTTGGAATTCATTCAAATACAGAGCCCTGAACAGAATCCCTGAATGAGTAAACAATTTGCTTTTATTAAAGACACATGAGTTCTCTCATCATCTGACATTAAAAAAACGATGCGCAGTAAATATTCTGAGCTCAGGTTAATTACAAAAGAAACTTCTCATTCAGTTTTAGAAACAACTCTAAAAAAAAGTATAATTTAATATTGAATGGAAAAGTGTGCTCAATCAGTGTTAGACATGTTCAAAAATTTATGAATAATTCCTTTTATAGATGGTTGACTCCAAAGTTTAGGGGCAGATATGGACACCTGCAAAACAACAAAAAATAACAGCAACAGATACACAGATATATATTTTTTTTAAAATTACATATATTTAATAACTATATGGACCTTTATTTATATTCCAGCAACTAAAGGCAATCAAGAAAAAGGGCTTTGCACTGTTTATAATGAGAATAATCCAGCCAAAGCATACACATTGCTCCAAATAAAACTCATTTGAACATGCAAGGGAGGTTTAAATTGCCTTTTCAAGATAACCAAATAGAAATAACCTGAAAGAGTATTTGATAAAATTGTACAGAAAACAATAGAATATATTTGTATCAAAAAAAGAAAAGAAAGAAAACCAAGATATGAGGCAAAAACAAGTCACTTTTTTCTGCAAGACATTGGTTACTTAAACTCAATTTCCTATTTATGGATAATTTTTTTTTGAGAAAGGAACCAAGTTTATGATTTATTCAAATCATGGGAACAAAGACCAGTGCTAAGTCTCTTGTCTAAAAATAAAAAAAAGGGAAGTTGAGATTTTAAGGTACTGCTTATGCCGTTATGCTGATGGTACTGGGTGCCCAAAGTGAAACAAATGGTTAGGAAAATTACACACTGCATGTAATAGGTTGCTAATAGTCATATAAGATCTTGGGTTTTGAGTTAAATTTTTTGTAAATACTACCTCCTTGTTTTTCTAATATGGAAACTGTTTCTGAACTGCGAATTTTGGAACTAAAATTGAGGCAACTTTTTGAGATGCTTAAAGCAGAGCTCTGGTTCTGGATTATTATTAGTAAGTCTCTGGGAAAAAAATACCAAGCTTGAAAATTATTCTATATAAGCCTTTCACCAATAAATATATGTTTAATATAAGAAGAAATATGACAAAATAATATGCAAGAGAATTTGAGAGTTTAATGTATTGGTAAATCTAAGTTGATGTTTGGAAAAATTGCCAGTCAGTAGTATAGTAGATGTAACAATAAAATATTATGCCTTATCTGAAGTAACTTTTGAATCTTACCAAAAAAATATGGTAGAATATTTCAAAATCACCTCTCAGTCTGAGAAATCTCCATCCCATTAAATACATGAAGAAGATGGAAATATTATTTTTATAATGTCTGTTGCCCACCTTGTATAGATCTTACTTAGCTAAATATTTGGCAGACATCCTGTGGCTGCGGCAAAGGCTGCTTTAGTTGGTTGGGTTTTAATGCTCGTTTTTCAGTGGTTCTTGTAAGACGTAACTGTCTATAAAAGCCAAATAAGCAGCGAGAGGAAGACTTACTTAATCAAGGCTTTTTGGTTTTTTTTAGTTAAAAATACCAGATTGCAAAATACAGTGTTGGAATATAATGTATATCTAGCTATATTTATAGCAGAATGCTGATCTGTATTCCTTTAAAAGTTTGTTACTACCTAAAGGACCTACAAAAGCTGTGTTTATGGCCATGGAAAGCTAAAGTTCACTCTTGAAAAGTTAAAGCAGACAGGTAAAATGAACAGATAAAGGAATACAGCAAAACAAAGCTCCCAGCTTAATTTTTTTTCCCCCAAAAACCTTCAATTATTTTCAGTAACAATGACCAAGTGAAACAAGACAATGTATGACATGTTTTGCCTGGCAAGCTACAACTTGGTGATGCATAAGCATAATGCTCATTCAGTTCTATGATATCAAGCAATATGCCTGATATATCACTGAAGGAGACTTCCATTGATGTTGGTGACTATTTAAGCTGGAAATAGGGGACAAAAGAAGTCCTAGTGTTTCATATCATTACTGGCTAAGAGGCCTTGTTGAACTGTGGCTGCTAAAAGCCAGTAACACCTTACACTTAATTGCAATCTTCATTCTGCTCAGCCTCAGTAGAAATCAAAATGTCGAATGATTTCTCTACTGGTCCTTATAGACCAATGTCATCACCACAGGTCTCCAGATGGATCAGGCTTTCTGTGGACTAGTCTTGGCCCGCCTAGAGATTTCTTTTGGCTTTTGCTTAGCTTAGTACAATTGTGTGGTGTCACACATACTGTTGTACGTATTTTGTACCCAGTAGATAGTTACAACACATAACTACTCTATGTCTGGTTAACTACCTATGACCCTACCAAAAATACATCATAGAGGATTAAGGTCTACATTTGAACTCCATGTTGGAGGATGCTTTTCTCAGGTGTATGAATTTCCTCCTATGACCTCTGTCAGACTGATACCTTAATTAATACCATGTTTAGATGAGGATGCCTCGTATCTTCTGCTGTCCTCAGAACTCCAGTCATAAATTCAAATCAGCCATTGTTCTTAGCTAAGATTACAAGTGAGGGAAAAAAATCATGATTGCTCACAAGAAGAAATCGTTTCCCTTTTTGTCACAAAACACAGTTTTTAAAAATGTGTGTATATATATTTCTGGTTAACATAATCAAATAGTGAGAGTTAACACAATAATGTGGTGGTTTGATGGAACAAAATAAGAAAATGGATTTTATCTTACTGATAAGAGGAAACCTAAATTATTATGCAACTTTTAAATTAATTCCAAATTTACACAGTTGTTTATGTCTTTAGTTGTGACAGGTTCTCACCTAAAAACATATAATCTTTGACTGGTTTGGTATGTGCAAGATTTGAAGCAAATCCTGAAGCAGAATGAAATGCAGGCATTTGAAAGGCTGTCTTTGAATGTGCCAATCCTGAAGAGTAAATCTTGGTCAAGTCCTCAATAACTGAAAAATCCTGTTGAACTGCAATCTCTAAATAACTTGGTTTGTTCCAGTCCTTAGATGGGCTGGAATCAAACAACCTGTGTAACCTATTTGTGCCATATGTTTTTGACGGCGTCCTTGTATCTCGAAATGAGTAGGTAGGACTAGTCAATTCGTTGTGTTTCACACCTCAAAAATCTGGGCTCCAGCTGTTAAAAATAATTTTCATTGAATATTTCTAACTTCATCAACCTAAAGAAATCCTATTGATTAATATGTTTATCTTTTATTTACAGTTTATTTTCGGTTTGTACAGCTGCTTAACCTGATAAACTCCTTTTTTTACATCATGTGTTAAATGTTAGAGTCTCACTCAATGTTACGTGGCTGCAAACATAAACATCATTTCCCCTTTCGAGCATTGGAAAACTGTGACCTTTTGATAGCACGAGTAGGTGAACTGGGCGTGAAAGGTTGATTCTTAGGGAGTCTCAGAAAGAACTAAACACTCCTTCCTTAATTTTTGCTAAACCAAAGTCTACAGAAACAAAAATAGACGATTCCATTTACCAAGTAAAATATTTCTACATCGTATGCTGACTGAAGTAATTCTAAGCTTCTAAACTAAATTTGCAGCTATTACACATTCTTATTAATTTTTCCAAGGCTCAGAGTTCAGCTGAGGAGCCCACAAGAGTAAAGAATTAAGACCCTGCCTCCTTTTACATACTGGGTAGAAAGGCTGAGAAATTCCCTCGAGCAAAGCACTGAAGTGGTTCATGTAAGCTCTCTCTATACTAAGTCTCCTGTTTTTCTAAAAGACGTCTAGTTATTAGTTATCCTTGAAATACTCTCCCCAGAACTGACCTGCTGAACTGTTAGCTTCTCAGAGTGAGGAGGTGGAAAAGGGGGTGTATTTTCCGAAAGTCTGTTTACATAATCTCAGAAAAGCGAAGAAGCAAAGAAAGGATTTGCCGGCTCTCCAGCTGACCTTGAAGTCTGTAGGGCAAACCACAAAAGTTATGTAACAATTAAAACAGACAAGAGGAAAGAAGGCAAATCCTCTAGAATCCCCAAATATAGAAATGCTATATGTGATTAAGCCACCATTGTTTTAAATCTGCCTAGTGCATTTTGTGAGCCCAATCTTGGTTTAATTACTGTGGTTAAAAAAAACCCCTTCATCATTAATTTATAACACAACACAATACAATATAAAATAAATGGGAACGTACTATTTCCAACACAGCTGTTGGCAAATTGTACGGCAATGAAATTAATTCCTCAAATTTTAGCCTTCTGAAATTAGACAAAAGTTTGAGTTTGGTATTAAATTTTAGAAAAAAATTATGTCTTTTAATCACATTTGAATTTTTTTTATGTGTAATGGTCATCTTCTAGTAAGACAATAATCAGTAATGAAAAATAGTAGGATATTACAGTCTTCATAATTTTGGATCATCTTGAAGTTATTTGAATATTAAGCTGAGATCATTCTACAAAAATGCTGATCTGACACAGGATATAAATGGTGATCTGAAGAGACTATCACTATGTTGTAGCAATTAAGGAGAGAGCAGTGCCAGCTCTTGTAAGTTCTATCCAACAATTTAACTATCACTAAAAAAAAAGTCTAACTTTTTTATCTTTTTATAATTCCAAAATGCATTATTCCCCACAGTAATCCAACCTGAGCAGGCTAAGGCAGATATTAGTAGAGAATTTCCACAGAAGTGGTCTAAGACAACAGTGGTTTCTTTCATAGTAGCCTGTACACATTCCTCCTCTGTTCTAAAAAGGCAATTCAGAAAAGCAGCCTTAACAGATCACTGTTAATCTATTATTAATTTACACCTCATATGGCAATAACTGCAGTTATTGGGTGCACTCTCTTTAAAGGGAGAGGGAGTTGAACTGAGGATTGACAAAATCAGCCAAATAAGATAAAAGATTAAAGAGTGGCTGTTAGCGTAAGATAAAAAAGTAGATAGGGGATGGATAGGAAGATACTTATCTGAATATAAAATGTCCTGTGAATTACCTAGACTTTTGAAATACTAAATTTTAAAGGAGAAAAAGGGAACAGAAATAAAGCTAGGTGGCGACATGCTACAGCTGAAAAACAGATTATTTTCCAATTTACAACTTCAGAGTGATTCACCTGTCGGGCTTCACATCTCCAGCGACATGACCTTGACCTGTCAGCCTGGATGCATTAAAATACTCTGCCTGGCCTCTAACACTAATAATGATCACAGGGTACAGCATAAAGAATTCTTCAGAATGCTCTAAAGAGCAAGGGTAAAAGAGGAAGAATGACACAAAATGCTTCACATCACAGTTATAGCCCTGAACTTTTTGTCTGACAAAAAGGTCAGAGGGAGTAAAGAAGACAGATATTCAGGAAATAAAGGTGTTGCTTGTTTTCTTCCAACAATACAAAAGGATTCAATATAAAAAAAAAAAACAAAACACATTGCTGGCATAAAGGACACAAACTAAGTGCTCCACCTCCTTTCTTAATGCTCTTAGAGAGGTACAACTTCATATGTGCAAAATTGTAACAACTGTGGTCAAAAGCAGAACGGAAGAAATTTAATGAGATGACTGTAAGCAAAATTAGGACATTCTGTGTGCAATCTGTGCTGCATATATTTCGGTACATAAGATCCATATAATGCCTATGACATGATATCTTCCTTCCCACAAAAAGAGAGAGATAGGGGAGAAAAAAATTAAAACCCCACCAACATACATCTCTCTTACAGGAATTGGAACATTGCTGTTAGAATAAAACTAGCAATTCATTTTAAAACAATTCCATTATGAAAGCATATTTGAGAGCAATTACAGTAGGCAAAATAATTATCTTGGTATTTTGTGGATTGATAGCTTTGCGCATGTTTTGCCCAAGACTGTCACACCTTCTTAGTACCGCTTCTGGGTAAGATACAGACTGATTTCTTAACTGATCCAACTTTGTGTGTACAGGAGCCTCACAGAGGAAGGAGTCACGTGGTGTGGAAAAAATCCATGGCACGAGATCCTGGGACCCTGTTAGCAGATACAGCTGCTGTTGAAAGGCACAGCTCGCTCTCACCCTGTGCAGAGTGCACAAATGTGCAGCCCAGACTCAACACTCTACTGTCAATGTCCAAAATATATGTGTTCCAGTGAAAGAACTATCAGAGTAGGCTAATTGGGTGATCCTCAGCTAGGTGCCCTTAGAGTTAGGCAGCCATTTTCACCCATAACGCTCTCAGGAACCATGAAGATTAACCCACTTTGGGATTGTCTTGCAATTTTTCTGAACTGTTAGTGGAAAAACAGAA
>JAVJGG010000017.1:5657878-5670620 GCA_035590195.1 Aviceda cuculoides | reverse complement strand
AGAAGGAGAGAAACTAGAGGAAGTTGAAATGTGTATTTTTACACTTTCCAAATATAAAGTTTTAATTTTAAACTGAATGCCATCAGATGTGCTACAAAACAATCTTCTCCTCCAAAAAAAGAAGAGCTACTGCTCCCTCTCTTTCTCTCTCTTATATTTGTATGTACCCTCATTCATTAGTATTTCTCACCCCTTCAAATATTTACCTTACTCAGAGGATGACTCAGTTTGGAGGTTCTAAGAGTCTCTGTTTTACAGGTGGCAAATCAGGTCACTAAGGAGCACTTTCAGTAAGGTCATCCACAGTGGGATCTAGCTAGAAAGATGGAGGAAGGCAGTTGGCAGAGTAAGCAGCATCTCGGGTCAGCCAACTGCCTCCTTAGCCAACATGGTAGGAGACAGGGGTAAGTTATTCCAGCCTGAAAAACCAGTCTGTGTCTCAAGTTCACAGAGCACTCAGCTTTTGGACCCTAGGAGGAGGCTCAGCACATCACAGATGGTGCTTCTCTGATTCCATCTGCCCTAACCATGGCAGAAGAGTTCAGGAAATTGGTCGGGAGTGTAGGCAGAGTAAGGCTGCTCTCTCCTTCCTCTAGTTTTCCCCTTCTCCTGGCACTCAAAACTAAATGACATTTCCTACACTCATCTGAATTCTCTGATCTTTCCCACAACCTTTTCTTCACAAACCCTCAGGAAACCCATTTGTCCTTCTAGACCTCCTGCTCTTTCAGCATCTCTTTGCAAGACCCCACTTACTGTCTCCACTACTGAGTGTTCTTGTGCTGACCCTGTTTAAGCAGAAGCAAGAAAAATTGAAAACCTACCTCTGCAGCAACTACTTATCAGAGAAAGAAGTATCTACATTACAGCACTGCTTTGTATTTCACAATCAGAGTAATCAGAGTATACAAGAAAGGATAGGGCTCCTGCTGATGGGGAATAGCAACTGCTTTCTTTAAAATCAAGCTGTAAGAGGTTCCGTTTACTTTCAAGGAGCCTGAAGATAGTGCACTCACCTTATCATAACAACCTATTGTATTGACCAAGATTGAAACCAATCTCTCCCACCTTCTAGAGGAACACATTACCTCAAGCTCTAAGATCGGGCAAGCGTTAGAAACAAACTATTCATGTTTTTTGTCAAGTATGAGCTTTATGCAACAACATGCAAATTTATATGGCTAGACAGAATATGCGCATGGACAAAAGTAAGTAGATTTTGTAGCCCAGTAGGAGCTCAGCTGGAAGGCACAGCTCTATTCTTGCTCTGAAGATTATTCATTTTCTGATGACTGTAAATCACATGTAAATGACATCTAAAATGCAGAAGTGTCTTTCAGAGGGGTAACTGGCATTCAGGTTTCTCCCACCAAGTCTGAAGTATCCAAACCCACGTTACACAGTTATACTTCCTTCCCTGCCTTATGAATCTTACTTTTTTCTCCAGTGACAAGGCTTCAGCAGTGTTTTCTCTAAGAAGTCCCCCAACCACCAAACAGGATGGCCTCGTACCTGTCTAAAAATTCTGGTCTCAGCCTGTGTACTGGAAAAATTAGGTACTGCATTGCCTAAATGCAGGATCCTAAATCTTTGTGTGGATCTAGCTTCAAGGGACTGTCTTTAGATCATAAACGAACCCATAGCAAATAGGAAACTGAAGGTTTGAGTTTTAGACAAGCACTGAATCACCAAACATCTTTCATTGTCCACTTGCTAATAAGGAATGGGTTATAAATTTGAAGCTGCAATTGGAACTAGACTGAAAAGATTTACCTCTTAGAACATGCTTTGTCCTCCAAAACTGCACTGAACCCTCACCTATACTGAAACAATAGTGTATACTATAACATCTAAGAACTTGCGAGTTACAGCACAGGGGACATTCTTCAGTGTAATGCTGCTCTTTCATATATCAGAGCAGTCTGGTCCTCTTCATACCCTATTCCAATGCTTCCACAGCAGACAACTTCAGTCCTGAGAGCACACTCGCTTTCACCCCTGCAGTATGGCACGAAGAAGAAAACTGCAACCTGCAGCTACGCTGACAAACATCAGGGCAGACACTAACTAAGCACAGAAGGATATGAATAGACAAATGGTAAATTATCTTGAGACTGTGATATTCTGTTTATTTTATTAACTTCAATTAGAAGGCAAATTTCAGAATTACCATTTTTGAAAAGAGAAAGAAGAGGTAAAATGCAAAACCTACCTTTTCAAATTAAGTGCAGCATGATACATTGGAAAGTTAAACATTAATGCCAAGAAATACAAAATTGCACATAAACTGGTAGTCTCAAACAGACAATTATTAAAAATAAGTTTTTCTTCATGATGTGTATATACACATTCACATACCTCTTCTTGTAATGGCCCATTCAAAGGTACCAATGCTTCTCAGAAGATTAATTTCTAAAAAATAACTGAACAGCTACACCTCAGGCTCCGAATGTTTTCTGAAAAAAAGAAACTCTTCCTTTTTCAAAATGCAGTTTCATATTATCATTGAGGTATCGTGAAGTTTTCCACTCTTGGTATTTCATCTGGATACAGTAGTGTTTGTTACTTTTGTCCATTGCTTTCTTCATCCACATGTAAGAAGACCAGGTGAAATACTACGTGTTGAAAAATCAATGTGAGAGAAAAGCCATTAAGTGTAACTTAAATATATATATTTAAAGTACGCATAGATGGCTAAACTACTTGGGTATAAATATGCTTAACTCACAACTCAGAAATAAATATGAACTGAAGATGGGAAGATCGGAACAGTTGTTTTACTACATTCATGCTTAAGCGCTCAGCTGCAGAACAACCAGGAACCACAAGTAAGTGGTTTGAAGCTGTGATTACTTTTACAAAAGCAGATTTCAAAATAAAAGAACATATTATGAAGTAAAACTACAAAACAGCCTAGAAGAGGCATTTGTTTCAGTAAGCTTGGCTCCACCAAGGATCAGTCCTCGAAGATGGATGATATCCTGTATACTGAAATCCCCTAAAACCTTTCCACTTTTGAATTGAATACTAGCTTCTTTCTTCATTATCTCTTATCAATGCAAACCCCTAGGAAATGCTGGAATAACTTAATCAACAAACTATTGGATGAACACTCTGAAGATCCAAAGTTAATGGGAATTAACCCATGAAAATTGCTGTAGTATAGACTAGGCTGCAATTTCCCAAAGTATTCAGATGATCTGGCAATATTTGGTCAATTGCTCTTGTGCATACTGAAAGTTCTGTACCAAAATGCAACTAGACACAGCTTTAGTTATTTCTGTTATGCTTGAAGAAAATTAGACATTTTAAAATGCTGATGAGGCCCTAGATGAGAGACTGCTAAAATTAGGAACTCAAAAGACATTCTATGAAGATATTCTGAAGCTTCTTATGCAAAACTTTATTTCTTAAGTAACAGAATACTAAAAATGCAACAAATCATGAACATATCTACTCTGAATCAATGGTCGTATTTTTTCATTACTATTATTATTATCATTATTATTATTATAATAAAATTAAATACTCAACTAAAGATCATTGAAAGGGCAAAACTGTATCCCATAAGGGATTTTATCAACATTATTTTTCCTATTCTGAAGAGAATGGATGAAAAAAGTGAAAATAGCAAACTTTTCATTGAAAAGTAGAAAACATCAGTCCAAAATGTCAAAAAGTATCACTGATGTTTTCTGATTTAAAGAAAAAAGATTAAAATATTCCTCATTTGAATATTTAGCACTGGCTTATCTAGGATGTTTATGCTCAGATGACTGAATAGCAAATTTTAAAATCCTTGCTGCAATACCCCTTGGGTCCCTTGACTTCCTTTGTCTCCTACGGAGTTGTGAGATCCAAGAGGGATTGCACCCTCTTCTATTGCTATGTATATATAGTGTTGGACAACAGATGCCAGTGAGATGCAATTTCCACCTTGTAGTGCTGCCATTTTATCTAAGGGAGTAACCCAAGATTAAATCATTCCTCTGGGACATGGAGGATCAAGAACCTATTCTGAGTACCCCAGTTACCAGGTGATTAGAACTTTTTCACTGTATACTTTTATATTTCTAGCTAGATTCTACCATAAAATTCAATGTGGACCTGTGTCTTTTCCTAAAAGACGGTGGGCAGATTTCTGGGACTGACAAATCTACACAGCTTTACAAAATAAACAGACAGTCAGGAAAACTCTAATTTGTTTTGTGTGCATATGGTTTCAACATTAATAATGCATGGAAAACAATTTCCATTACATTCATACATATCCTTGAATGGCAGTCTTCATTCTTTAGCACTCATTGCAGGTTTTATTAGGATTTTGGAAAAAAAAAAGAATGAAATCATGCAAGATTGAAATAAAAAATATTCTGAATTACACTATTATGTTTTTGCCAAAAACATAACTTGGCACAAGACAAGAAGGCAGAGTATGACATTAATGATATTCATGTGAGTAGAATCAATGCATCGTGTTGTCATAAAACTGGCATTTCCATTTCTCACTCCCACAGACATAAAATAGCAGCATCCAGTACGCTGGATACCACTGCATACCAGTGGTAAAATGCATTCAAACTTTCAGATGTGTAAAATAGATGACTGTTTGAGATTGTGTTAGGAATGCTCTAAAAGTGGACAGAAACATTTAAACTATATTAGATAAATTATACTTGAAGAAAATACACTGATGTGTATTGGTAAACAATACCAAGTAGCAAAGAAATCTGATTTAGCACTTGCTCTCCCTAGGCTAAACTTGAGATGCAAACGAAGAAAACCAATAAACCTTATACAGCTGTTATAAAACAGTTTACTTATTTTATTCTCTCATCTGCATGATAAAACATTGAACTGTAAGGCAGAAACCTTGATCTTTCAGAACCACAATACTGAAGAAGTCAGAAACCTAACAAGCGAGTCTCAATAGGTCATAATAATTTTTCATTCATTAGCAAAAGCAGTCTGATTTTTTCACTGGAGCAGAGAAAATGGTGTTGAGAAACTGGGTCCAACTAAAAATGCAGAAAGGAGCAAAATCACAGAAAAACAGCTAGTTCAGTTTTACTTTTTAGCTATTCATTTTGTACACTGAGCAGGAAATAGTGATTCATATCCATTGGCATAATGAACTCAAGAAGAAAACAAAATAGGCAATAAAATACCTAAAGATGCAAAAAATTTCTAAATGTCAATCAACGTCAACAATTTTATCTCATATCGATTTTTTTACATAGATGAAAACCCACTTATTAAAACTGAGACATATAGTTTCATCTTCAGCCGCAGTCAACAGATTCAGAACATACTAATGTAATTTATAGCATAAAACATGGCCAACTCCACAGTTTGTGTGATGCTACAATTACATCATTCATAACTATATCCTTCTGCTAGGACAAGTTCAAATTCCTTGTTCTTGGCATTCGGTGACCCAAATTACTCAGCCTTAACCTATAACTTTGATCTTGTCTTCTTCTATGTGTTAAGGACATGAGTTCAGCACTGCTTTAATTTCCTTCTACCATTTTATCTTCATGGTCTCACATTCATGGAATGTCTTCTGAATCCCTATTTACAGACCTTATTCTCTTGTCTTTCAAATTACTTCTAAAACCTTTCTCCAAAATCTTCCATTAAAGGAACAGTCTAATGCACATGGCAATCAAAAATGCGTGCAGATCTGACAGCTAATTACCTAATCTTTTATAAAAATTACAGTCACATTTCTATCTTTTTTGTTTATTTCCTCCTCTTTTTCTGTCACATCTGAGTTTAAACTGTAACCTCTTCATGGTGGGGACCTTTCCTTTAGGAAATGCTTCATCATTTTTCTCCACTAAAAAGCAAAATAATTTATGTTTGCTCATGACACTCCAATATTTAGTCATTCCAAAGTAAGATGGAAAATAAGAAGCATGACAAGATACTAGAAGCTGGGAAGAGCAGTATTTTTCTTAGAACGGAGACCTAAACATCTCAATCCTTAGACAATATAATGGGGTGTAACTCTGAACAACCCCCCAAAACAGTGCTTATCCACAAAATATCCCCTTTCAACTCCTGAAAAACACCAATAATTCACTTTTACAGAAAAACGTAAAAATTAAAACTGTGGCATTTCACAGTGAGAATCATGCTACATAACATCACCATCTGAACAGGGTATCTGATTAAAGATGAATGTTTGAGATCCATCCATATTCAGAACTAAAAGAAAGGCGCTTCGCTGGCAACAATTTACCCCACCCTAAAATAGATGCCTTAGAGTGGCGAAATGAATCACAGTCTGAAGGATGAATGTATTTTGAATATTTAATATGTGATTTTCTTTTTTATTAAAATGGGCTTGGAAATACTGTTTGATACTATAGGACTTAAGCAGAAAATTGTAACTGTTTCAGGGTCAAAGTCTAAATGGTTTATATCAAAACAAACAAACAAAAAACCCCAACAACAGGGCAATATTCATATTCTAGTACATATTTATGTAAGTTGTCCTAAACGCTTGCCTCTTCACAGAAGTATGTGATTTTTTAAAAAATTGAAATGTTATGAGATTTTTCTCCAACTGTAAAAATGGAGTGAAGGGTTAAGATACTTTATGTTTAATCAATCATTCTGAATATTTGAACTTTAAAATCACTTCCATGTAGCATAAAAGCAGAAGAATCAACTAAAATACTTTCAGTTTAAATTTTAGAAACTGAAGTTCACATCAAGAACACAACAGAACTTACTTGCATAGACTGTATGGAGAAATTAATCCTATTTATTAGTTAGACTATTCCGGGAACTTTTTTTCCCATTGTCTTTAGGGCAATTTTAATGTGAATGTTGTTTGCTCTGGTCTGTTTATTCCATGCCACCTAATCTAATAAATTTTTGAACTTCAAAAGATTTTTTCAAAATTTCTGATTTTCCCCTGTTTATAGGAGTAGTAAAAATCACAATTTTCTCCATTTTGCAACCACAATATTCAATTGCTAAAAAAAATAGATTCCATTATTCAGCGTAGTACATGAGGTAGGATACCATATACAAATGAATTAGTTCATTATTGAGCTTATTTATTGCTTTGACACAATTGTTTATTTGGTACATTTGGTACATGGTTTTGTTTTAGAAATATGCATATGGATAAAAAGAAATTATGTAGATATTTTCCAAAGTATTTAACTATCTTCTGGTATTCTTGCATGGATAACCATGGTATTTAACTTCTGGAGAAATCTGTTTTACAAAAATCATACTCTATCTTGTTTTATAAATGTAGCATAAGCAGTACTGAGGCAAACTCCTAATGAAATTGTGCAATATTTATTTTTTCTCTTTTTTGATGACTTCAGATGTTTAGTGTTTAGAATTTACTACTGTTAGTTACCTATATGCAATATAATCATGCAACAACCTGTTGATTTTTTGTATGTACCTTAAGGTGCAAAAGACGCATTTGATTTGCTCAGATTTTTAATGAAAGATAAAATGATAAGAACTACTCTTTGCAAGGCAAGCAAAGATGGTTTTGGTATTCCTTGAATCCCTGGCTGGTTATTCTCTGATTTAGGATAGCTGAAGCATAATTTATAGACATAGAAGTGATATAGCCACTTTGTTATGTTTTACGTATCTGAATGAGTAAATGGAAATTACAAGCTACACAGTATTTATGTTTTGTGAAAACCTGTGGCACGTGGATTCCATATGTGAACATCTCAATTATATTGTTTTTTTCAGAAGCGTTTCCTCTGAAACCAGCGAAAAAACACATGCCAACTGCTATAGTAGACAGCGTAGAGAAGTGGCATTGGTAGCACGGGGAATAAATTTTTGGCTGGCTTTGTTTCAATGAAGAGGAGATGAAAACAAATCTACAGCTTTTATGATTTGCAACAGAAATCCTCTTGACTAGAATTTATACTAGGAGAAATACTAGTTATTCACTAGAGATGGCAGAGATCAAGAAGTATATCCCACACGTCCTGCAGAAGGCAGCCCTAGGTGATGCCAACATGAGGGTGGAGAGTTGGATGGATGAGAAATTCCTAGGTTCCACAATCGAAATTTGTTTGATTAGGAACTCTGAATAATTTTAAAACTTAAAACCCAAGGTCAATTAGTATGCTTCTGCCTTAAATATGTTGCAGACAAAGAATTCTTCTTATTCTTCTGAAAGCTAAAATGGCAATATAAAAAAATATGTACTAGACATATGTACCACCAAAATATACACTTTAAGCTCTGACTACTAAGGTATGCTATTATTACTGTTAATACCAGGATAACTCTGATTGCTTAACTCATGATAAATTCTGCCACCAAAATTACATTCTAAAGTTCTTTAATTTTCCATTAATTTCAAAAGTATAAAAAGCTGAACTGCGACAGGATGTTCTTCTTGTAGTTAAGTTGTTCCCACTGCTATTATTCACCTTGAAACCTGGTAGTACATTTTAAACAGCCCATACCATGACCTGACTGCCTTCTGCATTCTGGCTCTTGTGTGTTCCAGTGGAGTGTTTTTAATTTGATTTTATTACAGTTAAGGTCGTCTGCATTCTGGTTTAAAACATAGTTTGTCAAGTCAACATCCTGCTCCAACTGACCTTGATTTATTTGACCTATTTATTTGTCTGCACTGTCTATGATTTTGGAACAAAACCTACAAAAACTATCTGAGATAGCAGCCTGTTGTTCCATAAGTGAGTGCTATTCAGGTCTTCCTATATTCCTTCATTCCTTTCTTTTCCTCCCTGCCCTCCTTCTTCCCTCCTTTCCTCTCCCTTCCCCCTCTCTTCCCTTTGTCTCTCCCTCCCAAAACCTGTGGACTCTTTCACCTTATAAAGAGAACCACAGAAAATTAGCAGCTGCCCTACAGTTCCCAAGTTCATTTAGTGCCACCTAAAAACTGGAAGGACTTAAGAATGCAGAAAATTATGAAATTCACAGACTGAATTATAAAACTTCTCTTTACAAGCTCTTGTACTTATCAAGGATAAACGCAGATGATAAACATCGTGTTACTGCTGTATCAATTGGAGCAACATATATCCAGTCTCTTTCAAAACTCTTTACTCCTTTTATACTGTTTTCAATTTTTTGGATTTCCACAACTAAAGCAGTTTGCTCTGCCTATATGGAGCAAAGCATTACAGAAGGCGGCTTGTCTTCTCCTTCTCTTTTCACCTCTCCATTATTTTCAGTTCTTTGGAACATCTGGTTTAAATTTTCTGGGCTTGACAGATGCCTCAACCCCTACAGCAGAATTTTACATTGTTTAGGTAACTGTCTGAAGTCAATGACAGCAAATCCAAATCATGTTCCATTTTCAAAATGTTTTCTCATTCCGACTGTTACTGCTTTCTGCCAGCTTGTATCCTTCAGCACATTGATCACTGTTTTACCAAAGTGCTATAATTTTGTACATTGTACTTTTGGAAATGATGTTAATCAGCACTTGGCCCAAGAATAACTGAGTCAGATGGGAAGAGGAAAGAAAAGCAATTGAAAATTACATGCTGTGTGGCTATTTATGTGATCCTTAAAAAATTCAGATGTGTTATACACCACTATTTTTTTCTGAAGTTCATAGGAATTATCAATCTGATATTATGTTGCAGTAAATGACATTATATTGGTAAAAAATGTAACTGGGTCCTTAAGGAAAACATTGAATTTTCTTCCATTTTGTATACAGCACACTAATCACGATTTCCAGTTTTAAAATATTTTTAGAACTTACTAGAGAATCATTCTTGAACTCTTACTCTAAAACTAATTTTCAACACCTCTTCAGGAAAAGAATGAAAATAACAATAAAATTAATCCAAACTAATAAACGAACCAGACACAAACAAACAAAAAATACTTTATGGCTGATGAATGCCTTAAGTTGGACTAGATGATCATGGTAGCTCCCTTGCAACTGGAACTATTATATTTTAAAATTAATATGGATAATCTAAAGTCAATAGAAACAGCATGCAATGTATCAGAGACAAAGTATTTTCTCTAACACAACTTAAAGAAAACAGAGGCTATCAACGTGTTCTTGTTTTAAATATGTTTCATATCATTATCATAAAAATTCCAGCATTAAGGTGTATATAGTGCTAATCCAATGAATAACCTGTGGGTTTTTTTCAGATTGAAATAATTTCATTATAGAAGCTTAATGCTTGTTTTTGCAATAGTCATCTTCAACCTGTCTTAACCTTAGCTGTTTTTATTTTACTCAGGCGCTTCTCCTCACTGGGAGGTCAGCACAAATTCAGGCAAAAAAGCTCACTGGACTCAAGTCTTGGGATCTTAGCTTCAGAAGGAGTCCTGCAGCATTGTATGTGCTGGACTGAGGACACAGAGTGTGCGTGTGCTGCCCAGCAGTAATCTACATCGTTTGTCCAATTTGTCGTTCGTAAGACAGCAGGCTCACCGCCACGCCGTACAGACACACGTCTGCACGCAGTGCCGAGGGCCGCCCTCACTCCCATGTCAGGAGTTCATCTTTTCCGTTTGAACAAATTCAGTTTCAGCTAGTTTCTTCCACCTTCCTGTCCTAATGAGAGGTGTGGACTCAAGAGGAAATGCCACACTTGGACTACCCACGAGGGCAAACGGTTCTTCATTTTACCAGCCGTAATCAGATATTTGGTGTGTCTGCAAGGATAGTTTAGAAATGTCGATGTGATTGCTGTTGAAACTGCAAGAGAAGATAGGTGGTATGAAGACCATGAAAATGATAATTCTTTAAGGTAACAAAAAAACATTCGAAGTTTTCACAGAAGCTAGATTTTGCATCGGACAAAATGACAGTTGTTGAAAATTGCTCTTGTCAAAGAGTCAAAACAGCAATCCATTTGAAGTTCATCTTAAAAAGTGTTCAGGAAAGGAATGTTTCAGTGAAAACAGAGAATGTCACACCAGAAAATGAGAGAGGGAGAAATAAAATTAGTTTCACTAAACTAAGTCTCTTACAAAGGTGAAATGTTCTGGGATTTCTTTGTAGGTAGAATTTCCTTGAATTTAGTACTACTTTCACCACTATAATAAAGGACAGAGAAATCTATTTCTGGCTAAAATGCTTTGGGAAAGGGAGCTCCTAAATTCGACTGTAAGTTGGTGTATAAGTATAAATATAGATAAATATAGATATAGAGATAAATATAAATATCTGCATATACACACATATGTATTTATGCATACATATATGCAGAATATAAAGCATTTGAAATTTTGTTATAAATATTCTGTAGTATAACCACAGAGATTAACAACCAAATTTAATTTGTAACATTCTACAGTGTTTCAAATAAACAGAGCATAAAACCCCCATTGGACTAGGAGTTTGTCTTCTCACAGACAGCATCTGTTACTATGTACGTTTCATAAAATTTGGGAAATTAAAACTAATTTAATTCTGTAAATTAATTATGCAAAAGTGCTATTTTTGAATATCAAATCTGTTGCCCATTTCTTCTTACTTTACCAACCAAAATAAGATAGCATAGTTCTCATTTTTTTGCACTAAAAGACTAAAGAGATTTCTAAATTTTATTCTAATCTGCACTATCAACAGAATTGCTTCTAAATTATAGTCACTTACATGACAAAATGCTCTGAAGTCAAAGTACTTTTCAAGTGTCACCAACAGCATAATTTGAAGTTAATGTGGTTGTCCAGACATAATTCACTGACTAAATTTAACTTACAAGACCTTTAGTAACTACCATTCATGGGAAGAATCAAATTTGACTCCTATAGCCAGAGCTGACATTGGAGGATATTATTTAAAATAATTTCATATTTTACTTGTTACAGTATCCTTTAGATACACAAACAATTGTGAAACAAGATATATACACTTTTTAAAGCACAGCAATGTTCTAAACCTTAAAACAGTACAGAAGACTGCAATTCTGACAAATATTTATTGATGTCTAACATGCAAGTACAGCTTAATGTATTTATGTTGAAAGTATTAGTATGCATATATGTATATTAATAGTAAATGTGACAGTTGAAGAAGAGCTATTGGAAATTGGCATTTGTCATATGGGAATAAGTATACATTTTCTTTATGTCCTTACAAACTGGTTAATGTAAACCAGAAATAGGCTACCAAAATGTCAAAAATGCTATTGCATTCTAATTTTAATGAAGACAAATTTAATTCTCATCTTCAGCAATGTTAGAATATATTGCCCAATTACTTTCATAAAATACATTAATTTAAGTGATCATCATGTTAGTGTCAGTAAAACTTAACTCATTAGGAAATGTTGGAATGACTAATTACCAGATACCACTCTGACAGATAAATATTAAGATTTCTTTTTCTTTAATTTTAGATTATTGTGTTGCTTTTTGTCACTTTAAAGGAGATAAGAATGTGTTCTTTGTAGGTTTATTATGTGTTGGTTCCTTTATAAAACAGAAGAAATCTTCTGGGGATTTATACTCCTCTTCCCTGTATTTTCTATGAAAAATACCAGATTAATCCTTCCAATTGGGAATTGTGGCTGATATCTAACTTGGTGGCTATCTCAATTGAATTTTGACCATTGAATACAGGCCTTTACATCTGTGTAGTTAGAAGTAATTCTAAATTCCTGAACAAATCGTTTTACTTTCATCCAGTCTCTCTAAAAGCTTTAAGATCAGTCACAGTCCTAAGGACAGGTATCCACTCTATAAAATGGTACCTGTAAAATCCCAATACTTACACTTAAGACTACTTCCT
>JAVJGG010000017.1:5610947-5657868 GCA_035590195.1 Aviceda cuculoides | reverse complement strand
CTCTACCCTGTAAGGCTCATCCTTCCAGTGCCACAAGCAAACACAGAGAGATTCTTCCTTGGTCTCCCTGCATATTTGAAATGAATAGTCACTGTTTCTGCTCATTAAGATAGTCATTTAACCTCAGAAAGTTACAGACAAAAGTGGTTTGGTTTTTAAGCCAAAATGAAGAGATTAGCAAGTATTTGGTGGCTGTCTCATATTCTCACACCAAGATAAAAAAGAAGCCTCAAAATTAAAAAGAACCAAAGCTAAATTCCAGCCAAAATCACAGCAATAAACCTAGAGGAACTATACAGCTTTTCATTCAGTTGGTATTGATTTTGACAAGTGATCAAAACAAGGGTTATTGGAAGAAAAAATATAAGGAGTTTTTCTTAAATAAATAACAAAAACTACTAATAAGATAATTTGCTAAGTAAACTCTAAACACATAGTACATCAATGTAAAACAAGAGTTCATTGCCATCAAGGCTTGTAATATGACTTCCACTTCAGGTATCAATGAAAAAAAGTTGAAAGAGAGGTGATAAATAGATTAAGGTAGATTTGGAAGACTAGTCAGGTTTTTTTCCCCCAAGGTATGAGTTCTCTGCTACAAAACAAATAATCTGAAACAAACATCAAATAAATAAATGTTACTCACAAAAAAAAATCCACTGAACTTCTGACTGCATGTATTGTTCACAGTGTAATACATAGTACATAAGAGATATTATATACGGGATAGAAGTCTGTGATCTTCAACTAAACTGCAAGGAGAACAAGCCTGCACACAGCAGAGCTTGATGTACTATTACTGTATTAATGAGAAGAATATAATGCTTCTTCCACGATCTACAAACTATTTTACTGTCAGTGCTGACAGTTAGACTGTAACTAACATAAACAGATGTATCTTATCGTCCTGCATAAATGGCTTAATAATATATTAAAGTACCTTTTTAGATCCCAACATATATGTGTAAATTCAAGGACTGAAGATTGGGGAGAAGATTGCCTTCATACATACATACAGGTTTATTTTATCTGTACTTTCATCAGGAAAGTCCTGAACAAAAGACAGAAACACACACCTTCTTCAGGACAAAGCATTTCCAGCCAAGACTGCAGTGTTCAAATGGTGTGGGCACATCACCTTGGATCCAGAATGCTCATTTTCTCATTAGCTATTCCATCTTTGTAAAAAAGGTCCTAAATTCAATAACTCTCACTGGCAGGCCAATTTGTTTTTAACAGCTACACTCTTTGCAAGACACCTTGTACTGCAGTCATGGGGTTTTATTCATTTGAATCATATGGCTAAATATAATTATAGCTGTCAATTACTTTGTACTTTCAGAAACACAGAAAATGTCTTACATTGTATATAAGGCACCATTAGTGGAATTGTCTCCTTCTTAATTGGCAGAGGACGGAAGTGTTATTCAGGCTTTTTGGATTTTTCCTATGCTTGCACTCCCCCCTCACTTTTCTTCAGAAAAAGAGTAGATTAATTTTATCCATTGACTTTTACAGGTAAATACTTAAAAGAGCTGGGAGTGCTGACCAGAATATGGACTATAACAATCTGAGGTAAGGCATTTAACCTCCAGAGAACATGCTTTACATACGCAATCTTTGCCCCAGTTAACCTTTAAATTCTTTGCTAATCTGTGGGACAGCTTCACCAGAGAAGGTAAACCACCTCCTCATGGGGAATAACCTACGGGTACCGGGGTTAGGACATTCTCCTGAAATGCCCCCATCAGTTGAAGGCGGTGAATGCAGAACTCCTGTGCCCTCACTTGGGGTGGTAGGGAGGAGCAGGAACGTCGGTGGGGCTGTGCTGAGGAGAGCAGGACTGCCTCAACATCCCACCTCTTCCTCTACAGCTCAAAGAGAGAAATGAGCCCTGAATAACACTTGGAAAACAAAAGTCCACTGAACCTTCCCTTAATGAAGCAGTCCTCCTAAAGCTACTGCCTAATTACCTTAATTCTCTGAACTTATACAGAATCTCACTCCAGGGGCCTTTAAAATACAGTCTCGCCCTTTATTCCTCAAGCCTGTCGTTAACAAACATCTTTATAATAATACCTTTATTATGTTTATATGTATTTATATATTTGTTATACAATAATACATTTATTACTTACAATACTGTTATAATAATAATAATTTATAATTATTTATAATAATGACTAATTTTATTATTTTAAAACCCTAGCAATGAGGCATGAGCTAGTTACTACAGCTCGGTGACATGCATTCTGCTTCAGCATCCAAGTCTGCACTCTCTTCCTAAGCCCACAGAAGCACCTCCCGGCACTCGAGCTGCATCTTATGGGCAGGCTCCGAGCTCACCCTCATCCTCAGCATCTCCCTGGCTTGCCTCCCAAGCACGCTGACAGGAGGCACCTCACCGTGAATGAACAGGGTGTTTTCTAACCTTCCTCTGATTTGTCTACACACTCAATAGCCATCTCACCCAGCGTTTAGGTGCGTGAGCTAACAGCTATCATCTAAGGGGACTTTGTGTTTGGAGATGTAGTTTATTGCTGAATTTCTCCCCTTCTCTCGCGTCATGCAGAATGTCTGAATACCTATTCCATTTCAAGCAGCAAGGAACTATCGGCTGGGTGGGGTTGAGGGGGATGGGTGTTGTGTTTTCCTTTTTTTCCATTTTTTTAACTCTGAGAGCAGATCTGAGACATTTCCATGAGTCTGCAACATTTGGAATGTTAGCTCTCATGAGAACTGTGTCACCAAGACACCAAGCTCTCATGAGAACTGTGTCAGATTCACAAGATTTTATGGGAGTCAAAATGCTAAATGAAAACATCTTACCTAAAGAAGAATGACCTTGCAATAAAAGATAATATTTGATATTTTTATTATTTATTGTTTGCAAGGTATTACTGCAGAATCAGAGACTTCACACTGCAGTTCATGCACCTCTTGACTAATTCCTCAGATTTCAGAAAGAATTTTCAAGAATGTATTCACAGGTTGAATATAAATCCCCTTAACTACTACAAAATTTTAATCATTTAAAATAAGACACCTGAACTATGCAATTCAGAGGTTAAATATTGCAACATGACAGTTTTCTATAATTATGGAAAATACCAAATTACATTGTCAGACTCCATTTAAAAAGAGATAGATGTTTCATTAAAATCTGGATTATAATTTAAGAGTATTTCCTTTGAAGTAGACATCATTTTCTAAGCACACATTTAATGTACATCACAGCCATTGAAACTAAAAAAATACATCATACACCAGCAGGTCACTGTTCAAGCCTATGAATTACAGATATGATATGACAAATCTATGGTAAACGTAAATTGCAACAGCTCTATTGCTGAGTTGAGAAATGGCCTGGTTTCTTAGCGGCAAAAAAAGTCCTCTCACTTTTTAGGCTAGGTCACATAATACAGCTGAAATGCACCCCTCTTTTTGAGAGATGCAATAGAAGTATTTTCACCAAGGTATATGAACTCTGTAATGTGGATAGCTACCCTGCACCATACCAAAATGTATTTTAAAAAGTAATTTCAGAAATAAAAATCTCTATAATCTTCTGATCCAGTGTCCCACATATACGGGTGCCAGGCAACCTGAAAAAAATATGAACACCTAATCTCCCTAAATGATGTGAAGATCAAAAAGATTTCAAATTAATCATTGTTGGATGAAAGCTGAACTTTCATCAAGAACTACTTAAGTAAGTTTTTCAAATTAGTCACGTGTTTCAGGAAGCAAATCAGTACATCGAACATTAAAATTCATAGAAAGAGAGAAAATCTAATAATTGCCTGAAAGATCATAGGTAAGGGTCGATAAAACTGCTAAAATATACAAGCAAGCATCTTAACTTCTGTGTATTAACACAACTAAGGTATCTAGAGGCAAATGATTCAATGGTTTGCACATACAAAAGAAAGTAACATTTGACAGTTCTTCTTTAATGCAGCATTCTATTCTCTGTAAGAACAGGGACAGATATAGTATTGCAACTCTAACACCTTCTGTCCACAAGAAAAACATATCTGAAATTCCTATTTTTAATACCCTTTCCTCCTGCACTCCAGTACTTTATCCATGCTTCATCAAAGCATCTAGACGACTGTAAAACATGGGATTCTTTGTTGCAGAAACAAAATCAAAGAAAAAATACTGTCCCACAGATAAGGACATTATTTTCCTATGTAATCTCATAGGGCTTTCTTCATTTCATATTTTTATGCTTTGGCAATAACTTGTTAAATGAGTGGAAAGAAGGGGCAACTTTACTGTGCCAGTCCTTAGCAGAACATTATTCAAAAACATCCACATGAGAAAAGCACATGTGCTTGACTCTTAAGAACGTTCACTGTAGTGTGCAATTATATTTGAAAATAAACTGTGTATAATGACTTTTGTGCTTCAAGTCTCTCAGACTTCAAAGAACAGTAAGCAACATGCAAGAAAAAGGTATATAGACACAGCGCAAGAATTGCCTGGAGTAAGAGCCATTGCCTGAGGCACCTGGAGCTGGAACAGCCTCAGTCCCACAGTGAAGCAGCCTTTGCAGGAGCACTGCCTGCCCACGCACCATTCAGTCTAAGTCTTACGGGGCTGGCCAGTGGAAGAATCACCCATGTCTGCCAGGCCGATATCCTTCGGTTTTACATTTCCCTTTCGATCACTGGTCATCAGATGACTTTTATATAGATCTTTGGAAGAGTGGGCTATCATGTCAGTGCTTGTAGGTCCCTCACCAAGAACGAAAAGTATCTTGATGCTTCTTTTGTGTCTTGAGCTATGAATGACCTGATGTGGACTCCTTATTAAACTTCTTCCACTATGGTACTGGGGTAATTGCTTTATCTGCTAAATAAACAAAGTGCTCTTTACCTTTCCGTAGGTAAATGACAGGAACTGAAGTGAGAAGAAAGCTCAGCCTAAAATATATGGGCACTTGTTCCAAAATAAGCTCTGCTTCAGAAAATACCTGAACACACACTTAGGTATGTGTTCATACTCAGACAGAAATCTTTCCTGTGAGCAGGAAAAAAAAAAGACTTTCATTACAAACAGAACTGAGATTCCATGAACATTTGTTTGATTAAATTACTGTAACATATTAAAAGTGAGTTAATGAATTAGAAAAATCAGAAATCATACGAGATGCTAGCCTAAGAATTAAAACCTAATTCATAAAAAATCAAAAAATAATCTTGTTTAATGCTAAAGGGGAAAAAAAGAGAAGGAATATATAAGGGTATTGAATCTAACATTTACAAAAGTTTATGTGAACACATGAAAATACAAAATTTTAAAGACAAATAGATTAAACAGTCATTTTAAAATATTTAAGCTTTGGAATTAAAACATAAACTCAAATTTTCTTCCCAATGCCTGTATACAGGATAGTTTTGCACAGACAGAATCCATAAGCAGAACAGGGAACTTCTTCACCAGGACATGTGTTTGCAGACTTGGGCACTACACTGTAGTAGCTCTGCGCCTCCACAGCTCCCCAAAGCTTTACGATTGCACATCAAACCGGGAATTCCCCACCTCTCAAAACTCCAGGAAAGACTTTGAGGTGTCTCTGAAACAAGCTTAACAAAGGAATCTTGTTCCCATGTAGAACAGTGGGAATGATAGGAAGAACATTTAGGATCTAATTTAGGGGCTTCTGAGTTTTGTCTGTGTCTTGGTGCCATGGCAGCAGGATGCACTGAGCTCTGATCAGCTCCTCTCTCCTGAGCACTGATGCTCTTCCAATAGAATGGGATTAAGAAAGTTCATTACAGTGTTGGCAATCAGCTGGATCACTTGAGGCTGACCATGAATAAAGAACCAGTCCTCTGCAGATCATGCAAACACTTCACGGATCACTTGCAACCCATGAAACACATTTTGGGAATCCTTAAATGGAGCCTACACTGCTTGAAGGGATGGAAAATAGTATGTGGGGACAGTAACATGAAGTAAAGGTACACATGTGTTCTCCAGAAAAACACAACTTTTGATTCAACTGCTCCAAGCCAGTAGAGCAGGCAGAGCTGCAACTCTCAAACTTTTCTATTTTTTTCATTTATGCTAATTAAAACTTATGTAATGATTCCAGTACATCAAATAGTCATGGATGTGGGAAAAAAAAAAAAAAAAATCCCAAACTATCTTATTCTAGCTATTTCAGATTAATTTCTTAACTCAAGGCATTAGGTCACTTTTTTGAACCTGAACAGCCAGATTAATACTTTAGTGACAGTAAAGCGGATAGTATAAACATGCCCTAGAGCTTTTACCACAAATCAGACTTGGTTTTCTGATCTTACCAGTATGAACAGCTTGTAAATGTTGTTCCCAAAAGACTGTAGCTGTCTTATGGCTGGATAACTTCCTGCCTGGAAGCCTCTGTCTGGAGCTGCTGACAGGGTTTCTTGCCAGTACACTTCTTCAAGCTTAAATATCCATTTAACTGTGACTGACTAGTCCAGATACAAAATGACCACCAAGATGCCTTCAGAGTAATCTCTTCCATTTTTCTTACTATGAATAAATAAAATTCTTCCTGATGTTCTCCACAGAGAAATAAAAGGAACAAGATCTGAGTTTTGAAGTTTAGCTTCTGTTTCTTTACCTTCCTCCAAGGTATCAACCTTTGAAAATGTCATGGGAGGCATCCCTTAAGGATAGACAGGAGTTAGAATGGTCTTTTCTCCCACTCTAATTTGATACGGGGCAGGCATCCTATCACCTCAATGACACCCCCTGATGAGACTTTTCTCCCCCAGGCCATTTATGTTAAGTGAAAGTACTGGATAATAAAAGTCAATAAATACTGCATTTCTGTAAACTGTTCAGGCAGAGAAGCTGGCAAATAAGCCTAGGCATGAATGTCATAGAAGTGATTATTATATAATCAATAATCATTCAGAAGAAAAAGGAAAAATTATTGAAAAAGCAATGAAGTAGAATGTGTCTATTATTCTCTGTATGCTTAGATTAAATAAACAATAAATGAAAGGAAATGAGAGAGGATAGCCACAGCAGGCTGCCATTAAAAAGATGTAACAGTTTAGATAGAGCACTCCGTTGAAAGATCAAGAAATAAAGCAGGACAGTTGGTTGTTTTGGCTTGTTAATTCGCCTGGTTTTTAAAGAAGAATGCCAATCTCTGAGTAACAGATGGAAAAACTACCAACAGGCAAAGGATTTATGTGAAGCAATCGACTAAAGGATAATACCAAATGCTGGCGATCAGCAGAAGAAACAAATAGCCAAGTGAAGATCAACAGAAAAGTCCTTGAAATGATAAAACAGCGACTGAGAACAAGACTCACAGTCAGAGCCACTTGTCACTCATGGTCAAGCACAAGTCAAAAAAAGGGCAAATGCAAGCAAAATCTGGAAACATGGAGGGAAAAAAAAGATTAAAAAAAAAGACATGATACTTATACTTGGGTAATAATGAACATAGTACAGAATTTGGGGGACGAATTTAAAATATCCTTACACTGCAGAGGGACTTAAAGTTTAGCTATGCTATAATTACAATTAGTAGGATAAAAATCTATGCTAGAAAACTGTTGTTTTGATTGCAAAATCAAACATGCAAACTGAGGAAGTCTGATTTACACACAGTTGCCTCTTATGTGTCTATACTTCACTAAATGTATCAGGGACCATATTTAAAAAAAAAACACAACTTGATGATTGATTGAAGACTGTATCAAATTGATTCCCACAAGTATTTGTGTGGGTGCGGGTTTGGGTTTGTGCGAGTATACAGAAATGAAGGCAGATTTATTTTCATAATTTAAATTTTTGTGAGCTTCCTTTTCTCACACATTCTTTCACTACTTTTTTTTTAGAATTTTCTTGTGCTTTGTTTGTTCCATATGACTTGCTAGCATTTTGTTTTCAGGAAAAAAAATAATTATCTCATATATGTGCATTTTCATTTATGTATGAACACATACAGGAACCCTCAGTGTCACCACTGCAAAATAAATGCATTCTACTTAAGCCAGATGCTGGACTGTTTTATATTAGCAGACCACAGACCATATTAGATAGGCAATTATTGAGGGGACAGGAGAAATTGATAATAAACAGTAGGAAATGGCCACTGAAACTACATATTGACTGAAGAGAGGCAGTTAGGAGGATGTCTGGAAAACAGGTAGTTTTTATATAACAACAATTCCTTTAATGCTCTTCCAACCACTGAATTCAAAGAATATTGATATAATACAGTTAAAATTTGAGAAAATTAGCCCAGCCTGTGGAAACTTCTTCTATTACATGCAACAATCTTTCTATCTACAGTCTAACCTCCATAATCCATGGAGTACTTGCATATTTCTCCCCTTTTCTCCTATTTCCTTCCAATTGATTCAGATATTTCTGGTACTGAGGTGCTTAGAACTGTACACAATAATAGATGTGTAGTCTAGCCAGTGAAATAGGGTCTGTCATCTCTTAGCAGTGACGTGATGCCCTTTTTGTGCAGGCAACGTTAATTATAAAATATTTTTCTGAACACTCTCATTCTGTCATACAGCTTAGTGGGAAGAAAGCTCATCCTGCCATTTCTGCATCTCACCCTGAATACCACTGCAATCAGTACGGTGTAAAAGGAAGAGCATCCAACAAGAACATGAAACATGGGGATATTTTAATATGTATTTATTAGTAAGCTGTTTATTATGCATGTGAGTGGATACAGATGTCAGTTTCTCTGTGCTACATAAATTTGGGTGATGAATATATTTAATTTTGCTTTTGAAAGCTTTTATCCACAAGATGCCAGATCTTCCCTTTATATGGAAATATTAATTGATACTAGGAAATTGTGTAAAGATACCTTTGGTGCACACAGTTAATATTTGTGTCATGATTAAGGCACCTCATTAAGAGTACAGTATTGGGTGAAAAAATGTGTGTAACATGTACTATGTGAATGACTGTCTGAGACCTGATCCACAGCCTATACAAATCAGTGCAATGACTACTGTTGTCAACAGAATACTTAGACTTGTACTTCATTTCATAGCATTTCACAGGTGCATTACAAGGTAAGTGGTTTCTACCACGTCTGCTCAAATAATGGTACTGTTAAATCTCTATTCCACTAATAATAAACAAGTATTTGCCTTCACCCATCCCTTCTTTCTCTCTCTCAAAAAAAAGAAATTTAATATCAATTTCAGAAATCTTTTAGTGTAATATTTGGAATGCTTTTCTAAAATACTCTGGCATATTAAAATGCTTCAAGGTAACCAACAAAAGATTTTTACCTTTTATTTCACTACATAAATTCTCTATTCCTATTAACATTTTATTGTACAGTTCCTGTCTCATATTCCTCTTACTAAATTACAAGGAACCCCCTTTTTTTTATTTTTAAATACTGTTTAGATGGCAATTCCAGGCAAATCACTATCTTCACTGTACTTTGGAAGAAAACTGTGTGTGGAAGATTGCTAATCTTTAATTTGTGAAAGCTGACTCAGGAAGCAAGATATGATCCAGTCTAGGTAAAGACGATTCCGAGTCAGTTACCACAGACTACCTTCACAGCAATGACAATAAACCTCAGTGCCTCTACAGTTAAAAACCATTTTGAATCAATATACCTAAAGAAAACTTTCTCTTGTCATGAAGAAGCATGTTTCAAATGAATATATTAAAATTTAGCAATACATTTTCATATGCAAATTCCAGTAGCGAAAGATACACCTATAAAATACGCAATTACAGACTTCTGTGGAGCTTTGCCAATATATCTCATCTGGCTATATGTCACCTTTGAAAGGCACTGATTCTATCATAAACTATTTCAAAACCCAGTAAAACTCCACAACTGATATATCAGAGCATAAGATCTGTGAATATATACAGCTGTTACTTGGTTTCATACAGGTGGTTTTATTATAGCCAGTTATAAAGGAAGACATTTTTTTTTCACCCTCTTAATAATATATAAACTTTGTTTCTGGTGCTGAATTCACTAACATTCTTCAACCATACTGCTGGGTTTTTTTCTTTTCTATTTTAAGCTACAGTAACAAATGTTTTCCACAAGATCTAAGAAGTATCTTGAGTATAGTTTATTTAAAATTGAAATAAGGAAATAAAGTGGGTGCTGTTGGGAGTTAACAATGCTTAACCCAAAACTTCCAAAACTTCCTAAATATGCTCTAATATAGAAAATTCTTAATTTTTGGAAACTTTCTTGTAACAACATGGTATCAGTTCTCGTCTGAACGTGCATCATTATGACTGAAAATGCATACTGACCTGGGGGAAGGTAATTATCTAAACACTATAATCAGAAAATTGATCGATTCTCTTTCAGCCTTACCCTGTTACCTAGTACCTGTCTGCAGAGTTGATAAGGCCAACAAGAGTACAAACAAAGGTGTTCTTTATCCCTTACTTGAATAACATCTTTCATGGGTTTATCAAAAATGTTAACTACCCTGGATTAACACAAAGAAAGAAACATTTTATTTTAACACTATTATTAGTTGATAAGATGTTATTTACAACATGTGGCACCATAAAAAAAAAAAAAGCAGTATAACAGCAATAACAGTATAGCAGTTCTTATACTGACATTATGTAAGTTTAGAATGTTACTCCACAGCTGGAAGAACAAGCTCCATGATTTACAACTTTCAGCATACGCAATTTCAGTTACAAAACATTAATGGCATTTTGTATTAAATTTTAACATAATCATGTAAGGATTCTAGATTTGTCCCATGTATTTGATGCTTTCAAATTTGGACGTAACTGCACTTAAAATACACCCACACACTTTGGCAGCTTTTCACATGCAAATTTATGGTCAGAAATATTCCTGAAAATTTATCTTATGTAGAAATACTGTATTTTAATTGCAAGCCTTTTTGTTTCAAAAGAGCTCCACTTGCATTGAAACATGGGAGAATAACACCTGTCTTCTTTATTACATTGTAATAAATGAGAAATTGCTCAAAAGGACTCCAGAGAAATCAGTAGAAGTATTTTATATAGTTATCCTCAACTTATTTTAATGTGCCTAAAGCAGTTATTGTGTAATATGCTAGGCGCACAAGCCAGGCAGAAGATTCTCTACAGAAAGCCAATAAATATTAAATAAGCGGTCTCTGTGACTTCTACCAGTACCATCTACGTTGTAGAAACCACTGTCTCAATATTACAGATATTTCATTTTCTGGTCTGCAAAGTAAGTCCAAACATCTTGAAAAAAACTGGACAACTACTGGTTTTGCAAGAAAAAGCTTAAACAGCAGCAAAAGTTAGTATGTCCTGTCTGTTTCCGTGGAAAGAAATCAACCCTTGGAATAATTTTCTGCTTACATGTTCTCAAACATTATTGCAACACACAGATATACATTAATTTATTCTCTTTCTCCTAATTCCTTTGTCCACTTTTTTCCTTATTTTACAAATTTAACATTTCCAGGTAGCATATTATCTCCTTAAATGAGTTTGTGGGTTTAAAAATATTTAACTCCCAGTACAGTAAAGTACAGATGATTACCATTAGATCTGTTCCATTAATAATTGTTCTATTTATAGATAATTGATTTAAAGGAACTTCTTGGGACATCTAAAAAGTAATTTTCAGTAAAACTTCCCATCTACATTAAATATTAATTATTCCATATTATTACAGACTTTTTTTCTTAAAATCCCCTGACTGACCCTTCAATTGGACTGAATATGCCTCATTCTTATGGAATCTTCTCAGTCACACAGTCTGGCCTATCTGCAGTGCACTCTACAGCTGTGAGGATTTTTACAGATTTCCTGAGAAGAACGATTTGGCTTTTTTTGGTGTTCTGTTTTGTTGGGGGTTTTTTTTATTGGTTTTTTTTTCCCCAAGTATAAGCATAATATTTGTAAGTTAATACCCATAGGGAGTAGTCTGAACTGCAGGATTTCCAAATAAATAAGCAAAACACTGAATCATATGGGAGGGAAGCAGTCTTTAGCATCAGCTATTATTTATACTTTTATTTTCAGGTATTGTATCAGACCTAGACATTTACAAATCCAAATCCTACACATTGCTGTTGAAACTTAAGAAGTAGAAGACAGAAATATGTTCCAGTATCACAGAAATGCTTCAGAATTAAATGCAGATTTTAATTACTGCTGTCTCCATTAACGTACAGCAACTTAAGTAAAGTTCTACACAGAAAAATGCCATATTTATTGCCTCTCAAAGACCATGGCCTGAACTACATTTATTCCTGTCTTCAAGCACCTGATTTTCCAAGGCAGAAGCTTAGGCTCTATAGCTCACCAGTGGACATGGACATTTATCTTTAAAGGACAAATTGAAAATAATGACTGAGCAAGCAATCTCTCTGGATGTTTACGGACTTCCGCTTACATACTGTGTGCTGTGTAAGACCATTAGTGTGGGGACAGTCAACATAAGGCTTTTTGTACCAGGTCACACCTTGCCCATTAGTTTCTGAGAGTGATCAATAGCAGGTAACTAGAAAACAGTGCAAGAACAGGACAAATTTAAAGTGGTATTTCTATGTTTAACTCTCCCAGTCATTTGTTCCTCTGGAACATTTGCAGCTAGAGGTAAAGTCTTTATATTTAATTGTCTCAGATACATTTTTCTTCCATGAATTTGCGTGCAGAGTTTTTCAATCCTGTAAGATTTTGGCATCCCTTATATCCTAAGACTATGACTGTCCTGGTTTAAGCTGGGATGGAGTCACTTTTCTTTCTAGTAGCTGGTATAGTGTTGTGTTTGGGATTTAGTATGAGAACAACGTTGATAACACACTTATATTTTCAGTTGTTGCTAAGTAGTGCTTACCTTAAGTCAAGGATTTTTCATTTTCCCATGCTCTGGCGGCGAGGAGGAGCACAAGAAGCTGGGAGGGTGCGTGGCCAGGACAGCTGACCCGAACTAGCCAAAGGGATAGTCCTTACCATAGGACTTCATGTTCCATATATAAACTGGGGGGAGTTGGCTGTGAGGGGCAGATCACTTCTTGGGGACTGGCTGACCATTGGTCAGGAGGTGGTGAGCAATTGCATTGTGCATCTCTTGTCTTTCTTGGGTTATATTTCACTTCTTTTTGTAATCTTCCTTTTCATTACTTTTCTTATTATTACTATTATTATTATATTTTATTTTTCTTTTCAGTTACTAAACTGTTCTTATCTCAACCCACAAGTTTTACTTGTTTTCGATTCCCCTCCCCATCCCACTGCGGGTGTGTGTAGTGTGTGAGTGGCTGCATGGTGCAAGGTGTTGGCTGGGGTTAAAGCACCACAATGAGTTTAACTATGCGCACTTTGAAAAGTTACATCTTTTTGCTGGATTGAACCTGCTGCCCCATGTATTTAGGTGATATACAGGTGTGTATCTACATTAATGCTTGAACTTGGACCAGAAATGTGCTTCTGAAGCAAATCTGATCATCCCCGCTTATTAGGCTTGGATTCGACATGGTAGGGAGGTCTCAATGTGCTGCTAGATAGCTTTTGACCAAAACTGAACTGGAAGATGAGCCCTGTGAAGCCACCGAATGTATTCCACCCATAAAGGGGCATTTCCATCAGCTCAGAGGACCAGAGCTAGTCCTCCTCACAACCAAATGCACGCAACAGGGGTCTTGAAAGCCGACTACCTCACTCCACAGACCCGCTCCTACTATGCCACATTACTTGCTAATTTAAACATGCCCTACTTTACCTAGGGAACTGTGAACAGAATCATTTTCCATCCTGCTTTAGGAGGTCCTCCTACATTTTGCAGTTAAATACAGCAATACTTTCATTACAACACAGGCTACTACAATCTCTCTTTCTGTACACCATGTTTGTTCCCTCCCTCAGAGTTAAATAGTATTTTGTACTGGGAGGAGCATGTGAAAAGGCCGTGTCTGCACAGAACAGAGGACAACATCAGACATTTACTTTCTCTTTTTCTTCCCTTAGTGAGAAAAAGAGAACAGTATTACTGCTACTTTTGTACTGAAAGTCACAGCTGGATTGGTTTATAACTCGCGTGTCTGACTACGCTAACAGTTGCATGGCAATGGCTGTTTGGATACAATATTCAAGATATTTTGCCATTTATGACCACCTCTGCTAGAGCTTTACCTTTGATTTTTTTTTTGTTTTGTTTTTTTGTTTGGTTTGTTTGTTTGGGGTTTTTTTAATGTAACTTTAAAGATAAGACAAGACAAATTCTAAGGTTGCAAGACATCTCACTATAGGGATGCCAGTGACCCCTTAGAAATTGAACTAGCTACTGAATAGTTGAAAAATTCTTACAGGTGTACTACGTATGTGGACAAAAGCATGTACATTTTCAAGAAAAAAAGAAGTAAAAACAACAGTCTTCTAAAATACTGCTTGAAGATTTTTAACTCTTTCAACAAGAACCAAACAGCCATCTTCCTTTCATTCAGTATTGACATCTCATGTCATAGAGTGCTGAGGACAGTGATAAACATTTTCATACGATTGTATCTTCTTCATTACTGTCATTCAGAAATGTCTTCCTTCACTCAAGACTAGAGAAGATAAAATCACAAGAATTGTCAAATATATTAGAATAGCCTAGGTGAAACATTAGCAATGAATCCAACACGAAGTCATTCACTTGACCAGTTCCCTAAGGATACATAGAAAAGACATCATATTGCACATTTCTTCTACTTTTTAGCAATTTATGAGGAGTAGAAAGATAAAAGAAAGGAAGAGATGCCAAAAGCTTATTTTGATGTTCATCTTCCTGTTGCTTGCAAAGGAAAATTAAGTCAGCAGATCATTTAATAGTAAGGTGATACTAGCCTACTAACTCTAAATACTACTTACAAGCAGGAATCTTTCTTCTGAATTCCTTCTTCTGAATTCCCACAATACTAGGTTCTACCTGTTTTGTTTTGCCTTGGGTTTTTGTTTGCTTTTTTTGTTGTTGTTGTTGTTCTAGTAGAAATACTTTTGACATTGCAGAGGGCTTTTAGAGTTCCTTTTCTCCCTGACATCAGGTACAAAGGAGATTGCATCAACATCAAAGATTTTTTCTTTTACTATATCAAATTATCCTATTTACTTTTTAACAAGTGCTTACTACCACCATACACCTGCAGACTGAGCTCCCTAGTACTACCAGATCATTTCTTTCTAAGAATGTCATCTATGTCATCTAGATGTACATCTACGTCAGCTATGTCATCTAGATGTACAAAAAATCTAGAATAACTTTGAAGTGCAGTAAGCACGTAATAGCTTGCCGTTGTTATACAATTAAATTTAGTAAGCTGAAATAATGATCTCTTTTTCAAAAAGACTTGCATGATTTTTTATATGTCTGTATTATTGTTCACCTACAAGAGGCTTAAAAGAATTTTTGAAGGGTTTTTTTCTTAAAAAAAACCAGCACAAGAAGATTTGATTTTAATTTCACCTATTCATTATACAATTCTTCTCATTAATCATTAAATGCATTAGTCTAAATGGAGATTACTGGTAGGCAATTTAGATTAGTAACTTGCCTGTTTCTTGGAACACAGACCTTTTTTTCATGTGAGAAGATTTCTCCTAAGTTACCATCCATCTTTATAATCAGGTTTTAATTGGGGAAAAAAAAAAAAAAATAGAAAAAAAATAGTGTCCATCTGTTTGGAAGAGCATCTAAAAGCTTAAAATAAAAAAGTGTTACATAGCTTTGAAAACTGTTTGTTTGCACCTAGAAACTATTAACAATTCAGTTGATTATCAGCAGCAGCCTCTTATATTAAGTGCCTATATAATATGTTAAAAAAGAGAAATCCCCATGGCCACACTCTGGAAACAGCTGTGTATAGCAGCTCTCTGGGTTTCACCCACAATATGCACATATGTGAGGGAAATTTTGTAATTTTGTGGCCTACTGCAGGGTAATCTAGCAGATAGGCAGAGATTTTACTCCTGTATAAAATGATAAAATGCTTCCTGAAAGCAAATGTTAATACAAACCCTTCTCGGAGGGAAAAAAAAATCTAATCTTCAAAGTGCAAGTCATGCCTCAAGAGACCCAAAGTCGCCTCCATACCTCACCACTTTGAGTCTGTTTATTCTGACAGAATGGCCACACATACAGACTTTTTCATGGCAAGAATTGGACTGATGTACCCAAACCACATAAAAGTAACTGAACTTCCCTGAATTTAGGGCATTTAGGGCCACACGAATGGAAAAAAAAAGAAAGATCTGTAATATGTGGAAATGGCTGCTGCTTAGTCTGTACATAGGTAAAAGCAGAAAATGAACTGCTGAGGCAACATATACACAAGTTCCTCTCGTCCCTCTTGAGGGAGAGGGAAATAGAAAATGGATGAGAAGAAAGTTAAGTTTGTGATTAAGGCTGACAGAGGCTATCAGAATATGAGACAAAGTGCCAAGAAGAAAAGAAGAAAATAAAAATTCAGGAGATGGTGGAAGAGGAAAGTTAGTGTAAAGCAAGAAATTATGTACTAGCTGAGATGTCAAGTTACAGTGAAAAAAAATAAATTACATCCCACACTTTGAAGTGAGTATCTCAAAATAGCTTATATAGAAGAACTGAGATGAGAAAAATATTCCAGTGACCAGACATTTCTTAAGAATATTTTATTATAAGAACCAAATTTAGAATCTTGACAAGATTTTTATACTTCACGATTGTTCATTTTCCTTACTAAGCTCTTGTTCTGGAAACTCTAAAGCAAATGGAGTATCTCACATTACCTTTTTCTACCTTCCTATTAGTTTCCTGAGGAATTAAAAAAGGCCAGAAGGATAATTGCGTTTAGATGGTATGTATAAATTACACTTTTAATTGGTTTCCTAATATGGCGGTAGGATATACTGTTCTGTAATTCTAAGGATCAACACTAGTGTCTTTACTGACGACAATTATTTGGCAGTTTTCTAACTCTTATTACCAGATATTGTCCTGAAAATGCAGGACTTTTCAGTCTATTCAATTTCACTATTTATATCCTTTTGATTATAGTTTTCTTACATTTACATTTTAGAGATTTCTGTTTCTTTCCTGTCCCCTGATAAAATGGCATGATTTCTTTGAAGTTACAGACTGAAGTGCATATGCTACCCATGACAGCAAGTGAGATGAACTCTTATGTCAGCACTGAGGAATATACCCATTATTCTAATGTTTAGTATTACCCATTATTCTAATGTTTAGTATTTTTGGAAGACATCACTCAATAATTGATTTTTTGGTTTTGTGGACAAACTGACAGATCAGCTTTTTACTTTCACTAGCTATTTTAAATATATGAAAAGCATTTTGATAATTTTTTATTTGAAAATAGAATTTTTAATTCTTAAGTTTTCATTCAAAAATCACTGAAGCTGTATTTCAGCTTTTTGAGAATAAATCTCTTCACTTGAAAATCACAACTTAAATTTGCATTTTTTAAGTGATTTAATTTTGAGCAGCATTTTCCAATGTTTACTCTTTCTCATAGAGATTCTTAAAGAGCAAGCTGATTAGATGAACCTTTCTCCTGTCTTGAATCTTTTCTCCTGTGTTAAGAAAGTGACATATTCAGTGCCATAAATATTCAGGAAAGGTAACAGATTTCATGATATTTCATTCCATATGACAATACCTTTTACAGAATGTTCTTCTGACAAATATGGGAACTATTTCAACACAAAGAGTGGACCAGCAGCCTTAATCTTTCAGGCAACTTTTAAGTTACTTTTTAAAATTATGTTCTGTTGATACCTGGATATTTTAATTTTTATTCTTTTTAAAATTAAATTGCATGTTAAGAATTTATTTTAGGATCTTTCCACAACTGTCTCTTACAATAAATTGTTCCATGATCTACCAATCAACCAGACATCTAGAGAGCCTATTTATCAGTGTTTTTTCTAATCCAGGGAATCAAATATGTTGCTACCACTGTATTAAAATATCTCATTTGCAGTATCTGTAACTTCTTTTCTGGTTCCTACTTTCTAAGGGCATGGAAAAATTTTACTCTAATTGAAAAAGTCAATTATATTGCATGCAAAACTCTTGAAGTCAGGATGTGGGCAAACATGTTTCTGAACTAAAAGTAACAGATGAAGATTTTGTTCTTGCACCACAATCATATTCTACTACATCGTCATAGCCTAAATATTTATAATATGCTAAACTCCTCTCAAAACACCCATTTCCATGCATTCATTTTATTTTCTAAGCTTCTGGGATTAACATAAAATGCATGGCAAATCTTAAGGACTGAGAGAGCAATTATAGAAGCCATGAACAAAGAGACAATTATGTTATGCCAATAATCAGTCTTTTAGGAGTAAAAATATTGATGTCATATTCAGTTATGTGCTAATCTCAGTCCACAATATATTCTGTACTTGGTATGAAACATAAATCATCATTTGAGTACACTGATATCTTTTATAGTCTCCTGTGGAAATCTGTTTTGATCAGATGCAACATTTTTGCAGGTTTAAGTGGTCTTACCCATTTTTGCCAAGAATGACTATACAGAAGAATCTGTGTGAAATCTAAACTTGGATGAATCCTACCATTTATAATACTTTAGTAAATACATACAAACCACTTTTTTTTAGTTTAAACTGAAATTTTCAGTTTATTACAAGTGTAGCTCTATTAGAAAAAATGTTGGAAATAAATAGACATGAAAATACAAATGTTCTGTAAAATGAGAAATGGAAATATGCAGGTCAGGTTGTTCTTACATCTCTAAAATAAATTGTGAAGAAAAAAATCAACATAAGTACAATAACAGTTGATTGAGTGATTCAAGCTTTCTAAGACAGGAAATGAGAGGAACTTAATTTAGTGGTTAAAATTAATTAGCTACATCATTTTGTACTTCTCATGCATTCACCAGTGCTTGAAATTGCGAGAAAAGAAGTTGACAACAATAACCCTGACACCCGATTTTATATGCACAAGAAATACTTAGGATAAGCATTACCCAAACATGTAAGATTTGTGGGTTACTTTTTCTTTTTGTGCTGTTTTCATTTAGTTGGTTAGACTTTTGGAACTGCAACAGTCTTGAGAAAGTTTAGATATTTCCCTGATGTTTTCCTTTTACATCCACCTTTCCAATCTTACTCTCCAAGAAATACTTTATTTCAAAGGAAAGTCAGCTTCTTTTAGACAGACAGGTTATTTTAACAACTCAGGTAAAGAACACAGCTGTTTTGAAATACATATTTCAATAAATACCTATTCATTTTACATCCAAAAAAACCACAGAGTCTTCAGTTTCTACAAAAACAGAAATAGCGCACTGGATTCCAAAAAAAATCCAAAATCTGGTTCCTTATTCTTGGATTGCGTATTGTTGTAGATGAAATTCCTCCACATGAAGTCAATAAGCATGTATTAAGAGAATTTTTCCATACTCAGTCAAAAATATTGATTTTTTTAAAGCCTTATTTTCCTTTGATTTGAACATATGTAGTAATTCTGTCTAATTGTATCAATCAACAGTAAGCCACATTTAGTACTCCATAATTTACTCTCTATTATGTGCTACTGTTTATCTATAAAGTGATATTTCATTGGATGTAATTAAGGGAGAGCATAAACAAAACATCAAAACATAGTAGTTTAAAGCTACACCATTAGGTATACTTTATGTGTTGTAAAACACAAACAATACTTTATTTAGAGGGTAGGTGTAGGAAACTGAAATCTTTGAATGTGTATGTCATTCTGATAACAGTTTACAATAATATACTTCATCTGTAGAATGGAGGTAGTAATGCCTAACAAGCTTTTTTAAGGATATTGAGATGCATGCATTAAAAAATACTATATGTAAGACTCATGGTTTTTAAAGTATACATCACCATAATCATGGAAGTGAGATAAGTTTAATAGTAAGTTTGACTATTTCTCCTTGTATTCTCTCTCCCCATATTTTCAATAATCAAATCCATAACAACAACAAACAAAAAAGGAGTTTTCTCTTAAATGAATAGGTTGAAGTGGTGCTTATTAGATTTGTATAGCTAAATCCACAATAACTCTTTGGTTTTGAAGCTGACTTGATTCTTTAATTAAGCCTGAATTTAATTCTTGCTTCTAAATTGGACGAGGAAAAATGCAAGAGTTATACATAATTTAATCTCCTATTACATTATTTCTATTCAAAGCTGTTCTTCATTAACAGCTCAGCTATTAAATTAACCAGCATGGGACAACCCAAAAATATGCATATTGAATCTGTCATTTCAACTAAAATAATTCTCTTTGACCTCAGAATCAGGCCTGAAGTGCTGAAATCATGTTAGAAAATAATCCAATCCATAAAGCCTATGTATTTTGTTCTTATGTATTTCCAATTAAGAAGTGATTTTATAACTAGGTTAAAAACAGTTAAGGAGATACCTTAAGACTGCTGTAAGAAAGAGTTTAGGAGATACAGTTATAAATAGCAGCCTCTTCATGTCCCAGTTGAAACATCCAGGTAAAATTAGGGACTGCTTCAGAAGAATTCTCATGCAACAGCTATTAATTTCTTTAATAGAGATATTAATTACTTCTTTGCAATTTCTTAAGGTAAAATGACATCCAAATAATACATGACTAATATATACCAAGGGAAGTATTAAAAGAATGAAACACCCATGTTTTTAATTCTTCTCAGTTTTTAAACTATTTCTTAATACTGTACATGAAAATAATTTTCATTCCACGGCAAGGGCTTTCATTTTTTGTTCAGTCTGTGTGCATTTACTCATGTAAGGCTGATAAATCTTCCCTGTACAGTAACCAAAAGAGGGTGCTTTACTTCAGCCCCTCTGGTACTTGTGATAAAAGAAGTATCATTTATGACAATGATAAACCCATGTAATTTCTTTTTAGCCTTTTTTTTTTTTCCTTTTTTTTTTGAGTGGTTTTAGAAGATGGTTGCATTTGAAAACAATGTCAAGTGAGGGATTTTACATTTTTCAGAGCACACCACACTTCTTAATGTCATATGTCCCAACCATAAATGAGTTCTGAGAGATCCGTAGGGATCACAGTGCAGTGGTTGAGGAGCAGTCTGATGTGATGTTTTGTAGAAACAGATACCTCCCAAAATTTGTACCTCAATCGTATTTTACGGGTATAATTGCAATTTATACTTCATATGAAGCAGGATTACACATTTGAAATATCAGTCCCTTTTAAGTAATTATAGAAGTAAAATTGCTAAAACAAATAATGTCTTTTCTAAAGACAGGATTCAAGAACGTATTTAAGCAGACCTTCAGCTATCTGAAGAAACATCAGAGCAAAGTGAATGGAATATTATCCAAACGTTTGCATGCTTCAAGCTTGGCAAACATCAGAGAAAGGTAACATAAACTGGATGTTGCTTGTCCACAGGATTTAATGAGAAAGGACTGATAACTACCACCCACCAACTTGTATCAAAGGTATTTTTGAGACCAATTCTGAAATCAACTTTTAAAAGTTTTATATTGATGGATCACCACAAGGCTGCCCCAATCCAACAAAATAACAGGGGAACAGGAATGATCATTTCCATTTTATGATCAGTTAGAAATGTTTTAGGTTTGTCAAGAATTGTCACCAAAAGGTAAAGAAGTTCAACATGAAACATGTCCTACTAAAGACCTGAGGTGAAGAAGAATGAAGCATGGCTGAAATGAGACTTTACATACAAATCACAATATTAGGAAAAGTAAATGCTCTACAAGTCAGTTATAAAGTCGCACTTACAATTACTGTTCAATTTTGGTTGTTCTTAGACATATTAACATACCTAGGGTCTTTCTCCAAGTACAAATGTGCAAAATTTAAATACATTGATTTTTGACTAGTTTTCTGTGAAAGAAAGATTTAGAAAACTGCTCCCTTCTTAATACTATCTGAAAATACTGTCTCGTTGCAGTTAAATTTGACACAAAGCTAGAAATTTTGAAAGATGAGTGCCCCAACTAAGAAGCAGATTTTGCCATAAACTCCAGTTGTACAGGCTACTAAAAAGAAGAGATTATGGCAAAACCATTATAAATTCTACTGCTTAGTCTGCACATATCTCCTTAGATACTAGAGGGTCCAAATATGAAAAAAAATAGATGGAAGTCCCACCTGTGTTTCTGGCTGTAGGAGGCACTAACACTGTACAATGCTCTCCAAGGTCCTTAGCTTGGAAAAAAAAATGGGGCTACTGAGGGCTTAGGGGCCACAAACTGAGATTAGTGGTCATAAGCTATCCCTGACTGCATGTCTATGTCAAGCCCAGGATAGCCCTAAATCCCCAGAATCTCATCTTTGCCCTACCAACAGAAGCGTGTAAGGCTTGTCTAGATGAGAAATGTCATTTGAGTTCAGTCGGGGTCAGTCATCTGTTTCTCTAATTTGACTTCTAATGACTTTTGTCCTATGACCCTGAGCATCTCACATACATTGTTTCTCCCAGAAAATTACCTGGCTCTGAATTATTTCTTCTTTAAGTGTTCATGTGTTTTCCTGTGGGACCAATGCTTATATGAAATTCATTCAATACACATGACTCTGTAGCTATGCTTGAATCTGCTGCTGAATTTCACATTAACCTGGCTATAACAGATGGTTCAAGTTTCCTAAGACATTGAGAGATAACATTAAAGCATTCAGATTTTCCCAGTAATTTTTGATAGCATAGGATATGATGTCTGCAAACAGGAATATGCAGGAAATATTTTCAGAATTCATTTCTCAAGTCACACAATGAAGAGATATACATCTGAAATTTCAATGCATGCAGAACTAACTGGGTTTATTTTTTTATGATTTGCTCAGTATCACTACTAGTGATACAATCATCTCTGCAAGTTCATTTCTTTTCCACAGAATTTAGTAAATGATGCCATTAATAATGCACAATAATAGTAAAATCCAGCTCTTTTCATGGCTAATAACAAAAGGAAAAAAAGGGTCGCCATCATAAAAATAAATATCATATCCATGACAAAGACTGTCAAAAGATGCCACTTCAGAGCCATGTTTCACATTTGACAGCTGATTTAGTTGATTAAGCTGTGATCAAGAGGTACCATCACTGACTAAAACTGTTTAATAGAGTATTTCAAAGAAAACAAATTATTTCAGTTGGGAGAGACATAGTCACTGAAAATTTCCATCTTTCTATTATTTTATATTGCCTTGCCTTTAGTTTTCATTCCTTTCTCTAAAAGCTATAAAACCATTTCTCAGAATTGTTTTTCTATTTTCACAAAGATACTTTTAAGGAACAGTTCACACATTTTAGATGCTTTTTGAAGTCATCTGTAAAAAATAATTTCTCAAGATCCCCCTACAATTTACTCATCTTCAATACTGAGGATTACTTCTGTTCCTTTTCTCCATAATAAATGTAATGCTTACTGAAAAAAAAAAAAAATTAAAAAAGTATATAACGCTTAAGAGAAATTAGAGTATATCTATTTTGTTTCCTCAGAAATTAATGGAAAACCTCCCACAACTTCAGTAGTAGTCATACATGGCTCCCTGTTTTGTTTTTAGCCAGCCAGCTCTGCTACAAGGAGTAAACTAAGAAGGCCATTCCTAGTGCTCTGCTGTCATCAAATGCATAAACAAGGAAAGAAACAAGAAAAAGAGCTAATTATAATGTCCATTACAAAATTCAGCAGTGGAAAAAGAAATATTGTTTTCAACTTCCAAATCCTGTTAACTATAAGCAACCACGAAAATAATAAATAAACCTAAGGAAGGCAGTCATATTTCTAAAAATAGTACTACTGACAAAAAATTCTTGGTCTTTTTTTTACATATAAATAGAAAAAAAAGTGCAATTACAGCACTGAAAAGACTGCAGCTAGTTCACACGCTCTTATTTTTAGGAACACAAAATGCTGCTAAATTGTAACATTGCTAAGTTTTAACACTCATAAATGAAATTTGTTTCTTCACAGAGAACCTGCTGCATGCATATACTGTTTGCAGACTTCTTCTATTCCATAAAATATTGGATAATGAAGCACCACAATCAGTTTATAAGTTTTGACAATTATCAGCCTGATCATGTAAATTAGTGACCTAAGCAAAGCACAGAAAAGAATCATTGTCACAAGTGACAACTTTTCAACATCAGAATGCATAAATCTGAAACTGCTCTCTTCCTCCCAATGGATGGCAGCGGCTGTTGATTAGGACGTGCTGGTGATGAGGGGGATTGAAGCACCACCTGCAATTCCATTAGGCTGATGGCCAGGAGGGGACACTGTGAAATGTGACAGGGATCTCATCTGCCCTTGTTTCCTCGACTCCACAACTGGGATGCCTCAGGAGACCTTGTACAGGGCTTCCCCAGCACCCACTGCCAAGCCAGACCTTCCCAAAGGGTCTCCTCTGCCAGCTCCCGCCTGGGCTCACTCGTGTCCCTTCTTGTCCTCTGGAAGGTCTCCACAGAGAAGCTCCGTTCTGCAAAGTCTCCAGTGTGACACAGGCATTTGGTCCATATGCACAACATAAACCATAATGCTAACACACATTCAGGTGTGTCTTCAGAGCTTTATGGCTCCAGCTTAGTATCCTTGAAAGCACCAAAACAGACATAGTATTTGCTGTTCTAAAAAATCCTGCTTTACTCCCAGAACTGCCTAGAGTATTATCAGTGACTTTAAACATATTTATGAGAAGGTGAAATGTGTCTTTTTTTCCTGTTTTTTCCATTTCTAGACTACCCTTCCCAGCACCTGATCGTTCAGAACCTTTTGCAACAAAATCACGAATCCTGTCAAGACTATTTAAGTAAAACAATATAATAGATGAGTTTAATCTACTTTTTCTGAAATCTGGCATGTACATCACCGCTTTATTCATGTATATAAATTAAAAAACCCTGAAGTTCTTCCCTGACTGCATATTTCTTTGACTCAGTAAATTGAGTGTTCTCAATCTGAAAGTTGTTGGGGTAAATTATGGTCAAGTAATCTTAATCTGATGGGAGCCACAGTTCCAAAATTGGTAAGGAGGCATGCATAGATCTCTTTCAGCAAATGTTCACACTCCCTAAACTTGTGTATTGAAAATGAGACAAGCCAGAAGCACGGACTGCATGGGAAAGGATGTTAAACAGAAGACAGTGGAACACTGATCAGCCTCATTACCTGAGCGGATTTAGTGGACTCTCAATTTACAATGTGAATCACAGGCTGGTTGGCAAAAGCAAGCTAATAGTTTCTAAATTTCTCCCTGTTCATGTAGTGATTTTCAGCAATCTGCAGAAGAAGAATCCTCGGAAAAAGAAATGTCCCACAGCAAGCACTCCTGAAGAACCGTAACTGCATCTGGAGCTTTCACCACCAAGAACTGCAGGGAAGAGGGTGCTGGGCAGAAAACTGAATTATAAATATGTTGGCTTGCTCAGATAAGAAAGAAGGTAAATCTGTATGTGATTGCAAATGACAATATAAGCAAAGCCACTAGCAGGATTTTTGGGTAGTCTTTGCTCATGAGCCCCACACTCACGGCCAGGGTGATAACTTGGACTGCAGCTACTAACATGGTCTAGCAGCCAGATACATTTTGGTACCGCTGATAAATAAACTATGACTGTGTAAAGTCCGGTCTATTCAGCTCCATGAAATGATCTAAACTAAAACTGAGAGAGAGGATTCACAGTAATATGTAATTGTTTACATAGTTTCAGTCAAACACAAGGTTGGCCTGAACAGAAATCCTTATGTGTTTCAAATAGGAGGATGTCACGATCATATGCAGGGATGGTGAGACTTAAGTATTATTACCCAGTTTAGAAATGGCGAAAAGAATGCCTTGTGTGCAAATCCGGGAGTTTCAGAGTCAGCACTCAGCTCAGGCAGGGCTGTCTGAGGGCTGGAATATGATGCAGAGGAAGGTAAAAAGGACCAGCACCTGCATGTAGAAGATCGCTGTGAGATTACTGGCTGACCCTGAGAAACCAACACAAACCAAACCATCTCTTTGGCTCTATGAAGTTGGCAGATGAAGTGACAACACTTTCTGAACAAAAAGCTTAGACCTAGGAATATACAGTGTAACCTCAGAAGCTGATTAATTATTTCTAGCTCAGGACCCATTTATGTACCCAATATGTAAAAGGTGAGAGTTGGAAAACACTTGCAAGCAGTGTAAGCTTTTTAGCTTGGTACTCATGCCCAATCCTGCTTCTGCTTTAACATGTCCTAATCAACATCAGTGAAACATTTCATGAGATTAGAAAGATGGGTAAGCATTGAGAACCTCAAATAAAGTGGGGAGTGTGTGCCTTAGAGTAAGGAAGGAGTGCCCTTCACTAGAGGCAACTGGTTGTTGGTAGGAGATGGAAAACTATTTAATTCTTTGCTCTCACCCCATCATCCAGCTGTCTAGAATCTCATGCTTCCTATAACTGTGAGCAGGAAGGCAAATTATTTGTCATTTGTTGTGACATGTTGTAATATTTAAAGCTTATTCTGAAAAGCAGAAGACTCATTGAGGACAGGTGACAACATCTATTCAGAAGACTAGAAGAAAGGTCATGTAGTGTGGCTGATGTTTCAGCAGGTGTGATATGTGTTAAAGAATGATTTTTGCATTTCTAGCTTTTGTGGAGATATGTTTTAGCAGCTGAAACGAGAGAGACATAATGGTAGGGTGAGCAGTGCAATGTTTAGTCTTCTCTTGAAAATTTTTTAAACAGAGAACAATCTACTGTTTCTAGCAAACAAACAGAGCACACCGGTGTTTCTTCTCCTCCTAAGTTAATACATTTAAAAGTTATTTTTAAATGTACCTTTTATCAAACTATACTTTTTGAAAATATTTCAGGAAGAAATCTGCATACATAACATGTGCTTGCTTTTTTCAGAAATTAAGAAGTTATTCAATGTGTGAAGATCCATAATGACACAAAACTATGCATTTTATAAAAAATGTTCAGAAGAAAATGCTACATTCTAGATTTCTGTTACAAAACCATCTTGCATATGATAAACTCATGTTTCCCATTTAACTCTTGATTAAACTAATAACAGCTTGAAATTGCAAGCAATGTAAGAAAAACAGTCATGGCTACTGAGAAAAAAGTTGGTAAAATGTACTATTTCGTTTGGTTTACACTAGAAGTAGCAAAAAGAATGTTTTTGTCTGGTTTGTTTAGAAGGTGATTTTATGAAAACATAAGCAAAAGGCTTCCATAGGTTTCACCATTTTGAATTATTAAATCAGTTCTGAAAATGGTAGATTGTTTGAAATTCCCCAAAGCACATACAGCTACATTATCTTTAAGAGGAAGCAGGTAATTCAGGAACGATTTGACAGGACAGCATTTTCTGTGAAATTATGGTGTTACAAAGCCTATAAGGAAAACAAACATTTAAAAGAGAAGCATCAAATAATATCCAAAATCTAGCCCAGGTTTAGCTTTAATTCCAAGGCATACGTTACATATGGTTGCCAAGGCAGCTGTAGTTCATCCCAGTTGTTATTCTGCAGGCTAAAGAAGAGAAGTATTTCTTTTCTTGATAGCTTGGGTCCTTAGTTAAGTCTGGGCTTATTAGTTTATTTACCCAACTTCACTCTTACCCTGTATTAAAGAACAAACTCTTAAGTCAAAGTTTTCTGTTTCCACACATAACTCAAAGCCTTTCACAATGCCGTGGCTTTTTCCATCTGTTCCCTGAGAGCATCTTCAGAACCGTTGCAACACACAGTTAAGATTCACTTACTGAAATTGCATCTTACAGTATCCATGGTATTCTAGATGTCCATCTACTATAGAGTACCTAATCTATACCACCAAATGAAACTCTGTAGCTGTGGCTTGTTTTTTTCCACATAAGCAATGGCATGCTTAGTTCAAGAGTAAAACTAATCTGTTCCCTTGTCTAGGAGGAATGAGAACTTGGCATATGCTTTTACAGCTCTGAGGCAAGGTTAATGGAGTCTCTGCAGGAGCCTGAATGTTAATATGATTTTTATGATCATCATTGTATTAATATCCTTATTTTTAACTTGTACATAACAAATTAATTAAACACTGCACACTACTGATTTTCTATTCTTGTTACTGTGATAAAAGACGGCATAATGACTTTTGTTGTAGGCTCTTTATAATTATTACAACTCCTTATGTATACAGCTATACTTTAGAACACGTACGATCGGATTGTCACTTCTACCAGGTAACCTTAATGGTGTAATGTAACGTTATGTTTGGATTAAAGCACCTTTACGCTCACATTTAAGGGCTGTTAAATTACCAAGAGAAAGGGGGAAAAAAATAATGAGAACCTGAACTATGGATCTTTTGTTAGTTTTAACTAGATCAGAACAGCTAAGCCTGAAGTATATTCTTTATTAAAATATTATGTATAAAATTACTGTTTTTCCAGTCACTTGTATATCGGATAGGCTTCTTTAGAAAGTAAAAGAATTTCCACGGACAGCTGCTCAACTGCACACTGTCTTTAAGTAAATACTTTTTTTTGAAATTAAGCTTATTACTTTAAAGTTATGTCAAATAAAACATGGTAACCTATCCCTAAAGTAACTTAAAGACGTCCATGAATCTTTTTACTTCTACCACTTTAGACAGCTGTCATTATTGGCACAGTTCAAAAACAAGCAGTCACAAATTAAGCTAGGCTGGCCACCTGTTAGAAACAAGCAGCACTCATGGCCACAGACTAAACCAAAAAAGGTTTGGTTGAAAATCTACATTTTGTCTAGCTGGAGAATTCTCTCTTCACAATGAACAAGTTCATGGACTATTCTTTTGACTAAGTCAGATCGTGTTCTGGAAGTAAAGTTGAATTTCAAAATCTAAATTTTTTCATAACTTCAAAATATCATATCCATAACAGAAGGTGGTCCCGAAAGGTGCTATTTTATCTCTTCCATCACCTGAAGCCCCTCTAAGCGGAGAAATGTATAATGGTACTAACATTCACATGAGACTTACATGAATTGACACATGCCTTCCATTACTTTCACAAGCTTACCTAGAAAAAGGCATTTTTTTTTATTCTGAAATAAAATTCCTAAGAAGTATCTAGTCACCTAAATAAAAAATAGGTGCTACTGGAATTCAGAGAAAAAACACTCTCCCTAAGAACACCTAATTACCTGGTTAGTTGTTACAGGCATAGTTCCCTCTGTGAATGTGTAGAGCTGTCGAATTCTTGATTCAACATGCAATACCTGAAAACTGGAATTCTGCAACTAGAAAGCTCACCTAATCTTGGAGGCTTTAGGTAGTTACAAACAGTAGTGCCTGGGAGACCTGCCACTCTAGGCAGATAGCTACTTTGCGTCTCTCAAAAATTGATCCTGTGGAGTTATAAGAGAAAGCCAGATACTTTAGCTCTGTGTACAGTGTTTGTCCCAAAGAATTTTGACACTAGATGAGATTACCCATGTCACGAATGAATTCTGATTACTGTAACAGAACTGTAACATTTCTGCCAGCTATACAGCGAACAGTGTTACTAAATACCATATTCATTACTCATTAACTGAGTCTAAAGCACATTCATCAACTCAGTCTAATATACAAAATGAGTCATAACAATTAGAAATTAACTGCAATGCAATGAACGCTATCTCTGAATCAATGCTATATTGTCTATGCTGGATTTCCTCTCTTCTTTGCACTCATCATCAAAACAAAAACACTTCTCCATCTCTATTCATTGATTCTAGATCAGCACTGCAGACTACAACCATTTGCAAAGCAGTCAGTTCACAGATACTAGCAGCAGGAGGAATAACATCTTCCCTGATTCAGCTTGCTATTAGTAAATCTCGACGCAGGCAGCACCACATGGGCTTCTTAAAAATTGAGCAGCCCCATTATTATCAATGGGAATTCTGGACAGTAATTAATGAAGAATACAATTTCCATAAAGAATAAAATTAACAGTATGACTGAATATTTCTTGAGAAAATTACCCATTTTCTGAAGTTCTACAGCTGAAGTAGGAAGACATTTTATAGCGGAGGCGTATTTTGCTTCGGCTCAAAAGGGGTTTGAAAATAAAAATTTTCCCATGACCTTCTAAAACAGTCTCACACTTAAGTGCAAACTAGCAGCGTGAAAGGCCAACAAAAAGAAAGCCAAGCCACAAAACCCTCCGGCTCGACAGTCATCTCATTTTCAGGTATGGCTCTAGGCACCAACAATGCCTCTCCTAACAGATTTGTACATGGCAAAATGGTCCCCTTACTGCTATCACCCAGAAGTTCATTATCACTACTGGGTATGACAAAATGGAAAACCACTTCTACTGCTGAGAAGAGAAACTTTCATCCACATGCAGTCAGCGCCTCCCAGTGCACTGGACAAAGTGGAGGCACTTTGTGGAAAGTAAAGGAGTATCAGACTTTCCTGGTAGGTTTACCAGGGGATGCAAGGCTTTGGCTACATTCCAGCACACATGGATGAAGCATCTTCTCTGGCTCACATGGCAGAAAAGGAAGCTGCTACACAGCTCCGTCCAAACCCATACATCAGCTCTCACAGCTCCTACTAAACCTCAAGATAAATGCATAAATCACATAGATTCTATTTTGGGAAAGAGCAAGATTACAAATAGGCAGTGATCTAACATTGCTTCCCACACTGGAAACCTAAACTCATGAGCTGAGAGCTAATTTTAGTGTCATGAATTCTTTAGAGATCTGTATAATCTTTTTTCTTTGTGGAAAAAGGTACTTGTAAAAAAGATGGGCTTATGCAGGCTTTTTTTAGTTTAGCTGTAAAAGGACTAAAACTGGAACAAAAGCCACAAAACTTAAACTCCTATTGGAACTAGATAAAAAAGAAACTCATTATTGTCCTCTTAGATCATCTTTTGATCCAATAAATGTATACCTACTGAACTATCAGATAAAGGTGTTCTTCCTCTTCTTCTTTCATCCTGGTAATAAGCAATCAAATCAATTTTTCCAAATAGTTTTATTTTTATCTAAGAATAGAAAAATCAGTTCAAGCCAGAACCTATCTTGGCTTCTGCAGAACTCAGAAGGAGTGACGGATGATAAACTACGTGGAACCCTTGTAGTAGTGCTGGCTCCTATTTCAGAAATCTTAAGAAAGGAAACTGGTAAAATTTTTCTTTTATTGTAACACCTGTACACTTTGCTCTCTCTCAAGTGCAAGGATGACTACTTCCTACAGGGAAGAAAATTTCGCTTTCCTGTAACAGGTTCAATAAATTTGGCTGAGTTGCTCTTCACCCAGAGGTAGCTCTGTGTCCTCCATTACAGAAATATTCAAGATATTAAGAACGCAATTTGTCAGTTTTGGAGGTGGATAACCTAAGTGGAGAGAACTTAAAATTAAAATATTGTCTAAAGTGTTTTGTGCATGGAACTGCTTAAATATTTTCTGCAGTTTTAATATTGTTAAATAATTTTAAAAGTACAAGAAACCTCTGTCTTGGGATCCCACACTGTCCCAAACAGTAGATTTGAAGATTAAACTTATGTTTCAAGCTACCGTTCTCTCCTTCAGTGTTTGTTTTGGTGAGATTCATCTCACCTAACTTTAGCTGTTTAAATCAGGCACATAATAAAAGCTTGCCACTGAGATTTCCTCTTTAATCAGTGGAGTTAACCAATTTCAGAGAGCAGTTTCTCCTATATGAAATGTGCACAGTTAAGGTGAGATGAATCCATATTGCTCTGTTGCAGAGTAAATTAAGGATAGCTAAATACTTAATATTTAATCATATAAATTTAGTAGATATGATACTATCATCCCTAAAAAGTTTCCGATGGATGTGAAAGACCTTTACAATAGAACACAGAATTGAAACCTGGTCTCTTATTCTGTGTCAGAATACAAAATCATGTCCAAAAGTTACAACGGTATTTACAACTCATCTCAAAATGTATATGAACCCACTGAAATGCACTTAAAGTCTACAGCCGGTAACAGAATTATGTCTCAAGATATCAGAGGTCTAAAGTTTTCCACAATATCCTTTCTCAATAGATGTATTCCATGTCCTCATAAAACAGAATATATTGACGTTTTAAATCAAAACTTACAAGTCTCACCAATGATTGTATGGCTTATGGCACTGATATCTTTAAATAGGCTTCTTGTTCTTTAAGCTAACATGGGAACATTCTACTCCAGGACAGATACTCCTAAATGATTTCCAGGCTGGCTCTTTGGAGTTGTATATTAAGTAAGCAGAAATGAAAGGCCACATTTTAAAGAATATTTTTGGTTTTAAACAGCAATTACCATTTTGTGTTCCATAAAATTCCTCTCTCTTTCTACAAGTAATTAACTTCTCAGTATACCCTTGGGAGAACTGCAGAGGAACAAACAATCCCGGGAAAAAAAAAAAAAATCTTGATTCAGAGGAACACTGGTGATATTTCAGCACTTCTTTGGATGCTGCTCTTTTGTTGCTGTCACTATCTCTCACTTTCTTGAGTTAGAGTGCAATTGTGAGTATGAGTCAGATTTTTCAAAGTGATCCCTGCCGATGTAGAGCCTTTACATACCTCTGCTACACTGAAACTGTATAGATATATTGAAAAGACTAGATGAAAGCTATGCTATGTATCTGTGTCTTTCAATTCTCTAAGGTATTTTACAAAAAGTTAATCAGTTTTAAATCCCCAAACTATCTTGAGAAAGTACTTTTTCATATTGAAAAAAAAAAGAAAGTTTTGTGATACCTTTCAATTCACACAAGATTTTAGAAAAGGAATCGGAAAGAAAACTCAAATTTCCTGTTTCCTGGTTTCTGTCTTTACATGCTTCTCTCCTTTCTGCCATTTTTTCCTCTCCTTTCAGTCATTCTTAACAGATAAAGAAAGCAGTCAACTTTCAAGTATCTTTGAAGATAAAAGATATTCTGCTACAAGTAATTTTCTTCAAATTTGTCTTCCAAAGTCCAGTGAGCCACAAATAGACTATTACATTGATGATATTTATTCTAGGATTCCACAGCTGATGTGGGAAAGAAGACTGCCAGATGGCAGTCCTATAAATCTAATGCTAACGGTGACTGAACAAAACAAATGTATTTAATGTTTTTAAACCAAGAATAGTTGCAAAAGGTCAATACAAAAGCAAATGAAAACCAGACTGAAGGAAACCACCACATAAACCCACTTGACGTACAATACAGAAGAATGCTCATACACACACACACGGCTTCTCAGATATTTTTTCTCTCTATGATGATGTTTTGTGGAAGTTAATGGTGTCATGAAAGACAGATATATTGAATGCAAGAGTGGGCTTCTAAAAAATTATATCTGTCAGGTAAAGAAACTACTATCAGAGTGGTCATGAAATAAAAAAGGCCATTCAGTGTGTGAAACACTGCAAATCTTACATCAGTGAGATCTCTTCTATATTACTAATAAGGAAAAACAAAGCTTAAGGGATCTACCTGTTTTAAAGAGATAGATTTCAGCATTTACTTCAAAGTAGCTTTTGTTTACACTTCAAAGATTTGAAGCAAAACCAAAGACTGAGGAAAGGTGCTTCTTTTACTCCTTTTTCCGCACATGAAGAGAGTGCAGAACAAAAATTTCCATGTCATATACCAGAAAATGAGAACGTAAAGATGGTTAGCAATTAATTTCTGTTCAAAGCACTTCACAGCGATGGATCTGGGACTTCTGAGAGAACTCAGACAGGTCCCTCCACAAAAAAGAATAATTATTAGGAGACAGGGCCTAACGGTAATGGAGAGCGCCTCGCGTTATGTACTATCAGGTACAGCTTCAACGTTTCCCCGTCTCTCACTACAGCAAGATCTTTCACTTTCGGGGTAGTCCACTTGTCATATGTTATTTCACCATGCTGTTTACAATTAACATTAAGCTTTCAGAAGTTTATGAAGTGAGTGGATACAAACTTTCACAGTAAAGAAATTAAATATAAAAAGGAAAGATCATTAAAAGGGCAAGTTAAGATGTTTTTGCTAAGTATGCGATCTGCATCTCTCAGCAGTGCAAACCAATTATCACTTACATTTTTGAGCAAGACCAGTGCAGTTGTTTGTGTAAGACCAACCAAAATTAAACTGTAAAAGAACTGACTGTACTTCTGGTCTGTATAGAAATTTAAATTATTCAATTAGCTAAAAATTTCTGCAGAAATGAAAATGCAAAAGAATTTTCATTTACATTTTGCATGAAAATGTACAAGTTTTTTCTAAACCAAAGAAGTCTATCAGGTAAGAATACAATTCAATATTCTCCTTGATTTTTTTTTTTTTTTTTTTTTTAATTACAATATGTAGGGAGGGAAGCTTGTATGGAAGGGATTTCCTCGGTATGAGAGTTTATTTCTTTTGCTTCTGGCTACTGCTTCTTACCAGTACTCTTGTTTCCAAGCTTTGATTATCTTCTAAACAACAGAAATTCTACCTGTTTTCTAAAAGCTCTCCATCTCACAAGAAAAACAAACAAACAAGCAACAATCCCCTCTGCATCCCTCAGTGAGGTTATTGGTGGGAATTAGATTTCCAATACCAATTTACCCACTTCTTTACTCACTAATTTTATTGGGTAAGAGCTCTTTGAAAGGTGAAGTATGACATTTGCCTCAGGTTGTCCTAAACCAGTATTTTCAAAGGTTGTCTTGGAACCATAGTAAACGTGTAGGAAACCTCTGTTATTTTTCTACAAAGTTAATTTAACAGTCCGAAGAATCTATCTTTCAGTATTTTCCAGTAAGAATCTGTCAGAAAATTTCTGATACTTCTATTCCTTATCCTAATGCCACTTTTTCGGAATTTATGAGAATGTTAAGCATGAAAACTGATATTACTGAAGATAAGAGGATACAGATTACAATATGATTGAGCCAGCGAGAATGCTCCTGATAGGGATGGTCTCCTATCTCTAATTTCAACCTCCCACGTGACATGTGCTCCCTCCTACCTTACAGTGGTAACTGGCATTCTGCTCAATCCATTATAAATTGGTTCAGGTATTTAAACAAAGACAAAAAGAATCACTAAGGGGTTTTTGCCAGTGTAGGAAGTTACACAGGTTTGTGAGATGCATCACTCTGCTGGTGCAAGGCAGCATGGTAAAGCGTTCACGTGGGAACTGGGGGCAGAGGAGGACCAGGGCCTCTTTTTCCAATCTAAGCATAGAGTTATATGAGCTGAAACTCATATATATGAAACTATACTATGAAACTATATGCTGAAGACTTACCTACCTGCTGATAAATGTTGATGCATAATAAAATCAAGCACACTGGCTATTCTTCACTGATTCCTCACTCTTACTATAAACCAAATGCTAGATACTCTTTTTTTCAAGTAGAATGAGTTCCTTTGCCTAAAGGCACTCTGTGGTCATGCCTATGAAGGTATTTTGCAGACAGGTAAGAACTGTAGTCTGCCCACACTCTGAAGCAGCAGGACGCTTTGTAGTAATAGACAGTGCCATGCTGAGCACAACCTAATTGCCCTCGCTGACAAGCCATGTAGAGCAGATTGGACTCTACTCATCACATGGGGATATGATGCTCCCAGTGCTCACTGTGGGCTGAATGTACTAATACCTTCGATCTCCTGTGAGCAAACCAAGCATTCTTACCCATCTAGTTAGTACAGACTACCGAATGCTCTAAATTCCCACTGCGATTTACCATACCTTAATTCCTCTGGGCGGAAGAGCCCTAATACAATCAATCTCTACTACTTTTGTGTTCTACCTTGCGGTCGTCAAGGGACAGTGATTGTTTGAATCAGTAAAGTCTGAAATTTGCCCCAAGTAAGAGGAAGCCAAGTGGAAAGGAGACAAATAAATGCTCTACTATGTACTTTGGGCTTTAGTTTAGACTCATGCTACTTAAAAAGCAATTTACATATAAGAATAAAAGAACTCAATTACAGTAGAAAGAGCAACAAGCAGAGGAATGAAAGAATGATCAAGATTAAGGTAAAATGGATGAAGATGGGAAAGGGGGATTTGTTTTATTCAACAAATGCACTTTTTCCTGCATGTAATTTTGCATGCTAAAATTGGACACTTTAAATGTAATTTACTTCATTATTTACCTTACACATAGATTTCACTAAAAAATTAGGAGATGGTGATGTAAGCTGTCTTGTTTCCTGCCTCATCCAGGAAATGATCAGCCAGTAAAATCATTGCCGAAATCCTTGTCATTCCAATTGAAGATAAATCTATTAGTACAGTTATTCAATTCAGAAACCCTTCGTATTAGCTCTCTCACCCTGTCTGTGTACCTGGTAGTGTTTATCCAATTCAGGTAAGAGGCTAACATCTCAAACTTTTATTGATTTTTATCTACTAAAAAAAAGTAGGTTATGTACTTACAAGAAAATAATTTAAGCACAATGAGTTGAAAAGAATGGGATGCTAACTTTTAGGAAAAAAAACCTACCATGAATCAATAGACCACTTATTTGTCACTGCTGTAGCATTAGAGGAAAGCAACTTGAATCTCAAAATCTGAATACTTATGGATCCTGCTTACTAAATTCCAAGAGAACTAAAGACACAACAACTCCCAGGAGTCCATCTGTCCATTTGGGTTATTTCTTGTGCTATTATAAGTGAGCTAAATTAATTCCCTTAGTCTACAGTTTAGAGGAGACTAGTGAATTTGGTTTTGTAACCAGTAAACAAGCCTTAAATAATAAAACTTTTGTGGAACTAGTACTTTCTTCCCCATTTTGATGGAGATTTTGAAAGGGTTTCATAACAGGTAACCACCTGGTTAGCAGTAATCAGGTAAATCAAGCAAGGCTAACAGGCATTGCTAGGAGTTCACCAACGCTATTCTGTAGACCTAATCCTATATTTACTCTTTATTCCTGCCGTATCCCTTGGACTGCCTTTTCATACCCACAAGGAAAGAATGCCAGGAGATAACCCTGATCTGCAAGAAATACAAAGCTCCCCTTTCTCCTTGCTGACACAAAGTCCACACAGAAAATACAAAACATTTATTTCTCTGAGAAGGGTTTTGGCTTTGGGCTGTTGATTTCATATTTTACGTGGGGTGGGGGGAGCATTCTGCTTTCTCTAAGGATCTATCCACAAACATTTTTAAATTAAAATGTGACAGTTTTAACCACCATGCATAAAAGAAATTTGAGTGATGAAACTACTTTATATCTTGAATTTATTTCAGTCTTTACAATAGTGCAGTCCCAAAATTAATCCCTGAATCCTATGTGCTTATTGCGTAAGACTGAAAACCTTGGTAGCATTGTACCATATGCTTTGCGTGCAGTTGTTTCCTTCCCGGCCTTACGCCCGCAGAAGCTAATCTGACAGCTTTTAACCAAGTTCCCCTCAAAACTGTTTCAGACAACACTACATTGTCTTCAGTTGTATCAGTTGACTTTGCAATTCTGCTCTAAAGTTGTCTCTGAAATTCACTCCAGCATAAACTTGATGCAACTAACTAAAATATAATGATTTTGCCCTTGTAGGATTACAGAAAACATAGAGCCAATCCCAAGGCAGTGGGGCTACATCCAGCATGTCTGTTGAAATAGTTGTGGTGGAGGAAAAGAGAAACATGAGATCCAAATATTCACCTATTTTCTTAATGGCCTTAGAAAATCTGAGAGAAGCTTTGCCTCTGCTATAAAGTCTTTCTTCTGGTAGTATCCTAATGGTAGGAGGTAGCAGGACAGAGCAACATTTCCATGACTCACTGAGGCAACAGGAAGATACTTTCCAGTGACACACTCGTCTCTTCATCATCCTATATACAAGTACACATTGTAGCCTGCCCCAATGGCTCTGCTGTATGAGTTCGTTTGCTGTGAGGTAATATACTTACTGCTCTATATCCACTTTATTTCCTCCATTCAAAGATCCCAGAGGTGTTACGTCAAAAGTGTGTCTTTTATTGCCCATAAATGTCACTTTAGTGTTAGTACAGCTGCCTTCATTGGATCTGTCTTTACAATTACAAACAGAAGACTTGATTTAGCACATGCTAGACTGCCTTACTGCCGAGCTGTGGAAGCTCCACATGTGCTGGCAGCTTGCTTCCCTTGGATTATGGTCCTAAGGCTCCAAAAACCTTTAAGCATAAATAAAGTTAAAAGATGCTCAGAAAATACAGATTTGCAGACCTAGCATTTTGAAAAGAGTTTTCTGAAAACAACAAAGGAATGTGAGTGGTCTGGAAACAGGATCTCAGAGCACTTTTGCCAAAGGAAAGCAACTTCATCTTATAGATACGGAAATCCTGATACAGGAATAGTAAAATTAGTTTACTTGCCTGTACTAATAATATTTTATATTTCTACAGCTTCCACTCAAAGATCCCTGACAATCTTATAAACATTAAAGCATTTAGTAAGAGAACACCTACTAATGAAAACTATTTTTCACAAACAATAAAGCAAAGATTAAGTGATATTTTAAAAAGTAGAAAAATCTCTTAGGAAGTTGCCTGCTTCTAAGAGCTGGCTGTCTGATTGAGGTTTTTACTTCAACTCAATCACACTGAATTATGATAGAATGAATGTGAAATTTACATTCTTTGAAGAAAACAATGAGTTAAATTGAGTTAAAATGACCCCAACCAAGTATATTTCAGGCGACTTATATTTACATTTCTGATACATGTGGCTTTTTAGGTGCATTCATTAAGTAATGTAGCATATCCTGCATTGTGTAATGGAGTTATTCTCTCCATAGGTTTTTTTCCTCAAATTAAATGTGGGTTTATGAACTACTGAAATGCTCGACCAATTAAGCAATTTCAAATATAAAATTTGACCAAGGTAATACAATAACATGTGAAGTCTTTTTAGTTCAATTCTGCAATGAATAAACTTTATTAAACCTTCATAATAATCAATACAGCATGTAAATACAGCCAATAAGGGCTATTAAAACAGGCAAATATATTTTACTGTATTCAACTTCATAGCTGTCCACTTGAAAAATCAAGCATAAGGTTATTATATAAATTTCTTATGATAATTAAATCTCAAATTGTATCTCAAACTACTCAAACTGTCTGCTCATGTCAATATTGTACCAGTATACATCATAATTCACTTCTACAATGTGATGTCAAATGCCTCTAATTATATTAAATATGTAAAATAAGCAATTTTAAAGTCATAAATTGATTCTGAAAACATCATTTCCATGAAATATGATAGATTTAGCTAAAGCTTTAGCTAGACATATTCGTCCTTCTTTTTAGGCAGAGCCTTCCTACGCATGAACAACATCTCTGAGCATAGGAAATTAAAGCTTACAGGCAAGAATGTGTTAACACATTTCTCTTGAGAAGTAGACACTATAAGCTCTATCTTGTGCTTATAAACTTGCAGAGACTTATTTAGACTGGGTGCAGAAAAAATCCCCTCTCTCCATCAGTGACAAGACAGAGGATTTGGAACACGGACAAAGAGAGAATAGTGGAACAGTACTAATAACTAAAGAATATAAAATATTAAAATAACTTTTCCTTTCTTTGCTCTATATCTTGAAATGCTAAAGTTGACAAGCTTTCCTTTTGACAAAGGCTTTATGAAAAGAATGAGAGAACCTATGATTAATGGTTGCAGCAACAAAAAATAAATGAGGACAAGACTATACTGTGAAAGCAAGCTTGAACAGTTGCCAAATATGCTGAATAGCTTTGAAAACTGGCTTTTATAAAACAAATCACTGTGCTCCTTATTATAATGTTAGAAATTAGTACTTTATTTTAACATCTTAAATATATAATTCAATAATTGCACAAATTATTTATTTACCTAAATCCATAGGAACTGCATCTCCTCTTTCTAGCTTCATTGGCATTGTATATCTTTGTTAATCTGTGGTATAATGTAGTTCCTATGACAACTATAACATACCGTTCTTCTGCTCCTCTGCTCTTTCTCACCTTAGGAGTGGGAGAACCACAGCATTTGAAGATGAGGATTTCAGAAGCAGCATTTTAAGGGGGATTCTGAATTCCTGGCTGTGGCTTTCTATTTTTCTTATGGAATCTTTCTATTATGATTTTGTTTAATGTAGAAAAAGTGTTCTTTAAATGCTTTGTATACTTTAAACTAGACCTTCCCTAAGATCCACATCAACATATATTTGAATTCATGTTAGTTAATTAACTGTACCTTTCATATGTGTTTTGTACTTTTCCATTTCCTCCCAAGTGTCATAATTGGAGTAAACATTTGAAGAAAGATAGATTCTGAAAGCCTAGTTTGTGAATAGAGTACTTTTTTCTCCTCTAAATCTTTGCAAGACAAATCATGTTTGCCTACGGAGTTTGTTTGCTTTTTGGTTGTTGAATTCTAGGCTGCTTGGAATTTAGAAAAGAACCCAGTTGTCTCTAATTTTCAGAGTTCCACAGACCTAGTTTGTGCCCACTCAAATGCATTATCTTTCATTTTTTCTCCAGGTTCATGTCTTCTCAATTGCTGACTCACAATACTTGTGTTTAAAAGATGTTCTCTTTTAACAAAAAAGTGATAAATCAGTGTAAGTGCATGAGGCGAGTTTTATTTTGGCAGAAATGGGAAGATCATGGGTGGGAAATCTGAAATAAGACCAGGAAAAAAAGGTAAAACATAAAAGGGGCCCTCTAAGCCCCAAGTTGAAACAAAAGTAATTTCTCCAGGTAGATGGAAACAAAAGCCTCAGGAAACCTTGGATTTAAAAAAAAAAAAAAAAAAGCCAGATACAGACCAACCGCGGAGCCTCTGGACGATGGGCAGATAGTGGCACTATCAGTCATATTGCTCTTTGGGCCCTTCCAACTTCTGTCACTCCTGTGCAGCCACTAGCACAATCCACAACATTTCCTTGAAGCCACAGTTTCTACTCCTGTTACATGGTCTTATTTACACCTCTTCTAAAACGGCACTGAATATAAACTATCTTAGTCTTTATTAATAAGATGTTTAACTGATATCATGTTTAAAATTCAATTTGCTAGACAATTGCATAATTTCGTTTCTATTCACAGATGTCAATGTATGCACTGTTAGGTCACTACACACTGAATGCTGTGATCAACTGCCTTCATTTTAACTAAGGAATTCACATGCAAACTTCCCATGCATAAGCCTAAAATTGGCCCCTTTTCAATCTGATATTAGGTACTCATTCACTGCTGGAGTGTAATTTTTTTTATTTTATATGTAAATAACTTGCTTTTCTTTCCTCACTAGAGAATGTTGAGTTATTTATGCCAATATACCTTCATCATTTTTTTTTTTTCCTTAGTGGCAACCTCTTCCAAACTCGGAACATCTCACAGCAAGCAGAGAAATGAACATCTTTTTCACACAGCATGACATTAGAATATTTGGCTAAAGGCCCCAAAACATTAAAAAGAAACAAATAAACAAACAAAAAAACTTATTCATGATCCTTGTGTTTACTTGTTACGCTCAATTTGCTCTTTCATGCTTGTAGCACACAACAGAAATGTTGATGCCTTGGTGTTTCATCTTTATAAGGAAATGGATCCTCTTCTCAGTTTCATCCATTTTCCATGATTTCTACAGGAAAAAAAGATGAAGCTATGGCTGGGGGAGAAGAGGTTTTCTTCTTGGATGCCAGGGAGAGCCTCACATACTGTGTGCTGTGGAACATTTATTGAAGGACTCCATACTGTAATTTTTAACCTCCAAACAATATATTCTTTTACTGTACAGAGAGATGCTAACCTTATTCAGTACTGTTTAAAATTTCAAAGTCACTTTGCATTTTTTTTAAAACTCCTTTTCAGTGCTTTACCTCTTTCAAGAAAAAGCAAAACTAAGAAAAAGGTATACTTTTTTAATTAACACTTTCCTATTATAATTAGTAAATAAAATTATGTGCAGCATAAAAGTGATTGGTGCAATGTTTGATATATGTACAATAACACCACTATTTGGTTTCATAGTTTCACGGAAATATGTTTTCAAACAAAAGTTAGCAATCTAATTAATTTACTATGTTATTTGTTGACTGACATCAGCCTTTGAAAGACATGACATATAAAACCAGATGTGACAAATATGGACTAAAATGTTTACTTAAAATGTGGTCTGGCTAACTTATATGAAATTAAGGTTGCTTCACCATTTCCCTTTATGTTTTCTAACCTGGCTGCACATGTTTGTCTCACATATCTAATATCAGACATAAATTGTACTCTACTCTAACCAAAATCTTGTAGAATTAATTCCTCAAAGAAATAATCCCTTGGACTTTTTAAAGCATATTTCCATTTAATATCACTGTTTTCTCTAGTCAGTGTTTCTGTCATAATAAACAGAGGGAATAGTTACCTTTTAAAACAATCTTCTGTTTTATAAATTTTAACTATGATTGCTTTCCACATCACCCCATTAACTCTTCATCTCTTGCTACATGAAGTTATGCTACTAATCAATGATTTCTGCAGTATTCTCCCTCCACCATAAGATAAATATTTTTTTCTAATTTCTGTTGTTAGATAATGCCTAACCATCTTGCAATTAGTGAAAAAACTAAGGCAGACTTTCAAAAAAAGTATAAAAATTATTGCATTCATTGTCACAAAAGAACTTCTGATTTAATTTTCTTACATATGACACCTTAAATGAAAAAAACTCCTGTATTTTTAATAGGACAGTTTAATCAATTTTATGATGGCTAATTCATAAACTATGAGCCAAGAGGATGTCTCTTCTCTTTACCTTAAATCTGAGAACACATAGTCCAGGGAAATCCCTTTGTTGTTGTCTTGGGAATCCCTACCTCATTACTTCATCACCACGGATGAAGCAAGGATCTTGTCTCACTTTTCTTTCTGGGAAAAGTTCTGAGGGAAGCTCTCAAAATTGTAACACCAAACTGTTACAATTTTTAAGTATAGTAAAGGACAGTATAGATCTGAAATACTCAGTATCTCCCTCAGATTTTTCTCCTTAACAAGGTGTGTGTTAATAGGCCACCAGACACAGAACTTGCATATGCATCTATTAAGAACTCTCTTTTATCATACAGGAATCCACCAAACATAAGAACAGTGGTCTCACATTAAACCAGTCATCCTCTGTTTCTTCTACATTAAACACATTACAACATACTGGAGGTGGACGTAACATTTAACAAAGGTGTCAGAAGACAGGATTCTTGCCCTAAGAAGCTCATCTAATTTTGACTGCACCAGTGGATCTGGTATGAAAAGAGGGGCAGACATTCCTAGAAAGGGTATAACTGACTTTTACACAATTTTCTAATAAAATGAAATAAAATTTGATGGAAGTTAGTAAGGTGATTCACCTAAATGAAGTAATAATGAATGTAATGCAGTAAGCATGAGATGCAGAAGAAGGAGAAGAAAACAGTTGCCTAGGTTATGTTGCCACCTGCTTTCTGTTTCTGTAAGAGATTTTTAAAAGAGATATGTATCACAAAGGTAAAACAAGGAGTAATGAAGCCAGCTCTTTATGTAAAATATATAAAAATAACTATACTGTATAGAGATTGCATTTGCTCAGATCTCTCCTGGTGAAGGTGGCAAATGCCTCCAGGAAGTGAACCAGCAAATAAAAACACCCTATACAGCTTTGTATTTGACTGTTAACTGCAAAACTCATCTTCTTTGGTTGGATCTGATGGTAACATTTTCTTGGAAGCCTATAAGTTGTCCAGAATATATCATACAAATTAACTTTTCCTTTAAGGCTATATAAATGTCTTACTACATGTTTTTGTGGAGGTCCTCTCACAAATGCCACATATGCCTACAGTATGTTGAGTTGTACTTCATTCCACACATTCCATCTGCCTATTCTGCTCAGGGGCTACGACCTACCACAGATAGGCTAATTCCTGCATGGTAAACAAGGTATATTTATGATTGTGTATTTTTTAGCATGAAGAGAAATATATGGTTTGTAAAATATTATAAATATATGAAGTTAGATAAACTGGACATAGCAACCTGTTTAAGAATATATGAAAAAACTCCATCCCACCTGTTCCTACAGTGACCAGCGTATCAGTCAGAAACAGTCCTTCATGATGATTAAGGAAAATGGAGTGTGAGGAAGGAGAAAGAAGAAAAAGCTGCTTCTAATATGCTTAGAAGTGTTTACTGGATCTTCTTGGTACATATAATCTAGTTTAGAGTTGCAATACAATGGGGTTCCTTAGATTAAAGACTGAGACAGGAGGTATCTCTGAGGTATACTCCAAGGTATCTTTTCTATAGTGCACCTGCTTTTCAAAATAAGGAGCCAAAAGGAAAGCATGAGCTATGCTCATTTCAGCTCTATGCTGACAGGAAGGACATATTCTAGAATTTACTCAGAATCAAATCTTTATGGCCAATGAAGAGAATAAGCATTTCTATGGTGTGATTCATCTCAAACTAAAATTGATGTGTAACATAAATTAGATAAATTACTTTAAAATTGCCCAATTCTCTGTATTGATTTTAAGGGATGCTGAGAGTGATTAGATAAAATGCTCACTAAGGGTAGACTATATCAGTTGTCTGTTTCTCTGGGAAAAGCAGATCAATACGCAGAACAGAAAGGTAAACTCATGAAGGGCCTACTAGTCCAAATGTTTGGTGAGATTCTTGGGATACATGCTTCCCAACTTCCTAAGCTTGTTTGGTGATTAGTGAGGAGAAGCATTTCCAATGCCTTTGGCAGCATTAGACTTGACCCTTCAGCAAGCAACGGGAAGGTTGTAACTCAAGAGACCGTTTGCACTTGTTGACTTAGAAAAATGTGATACACCTCGGGCATAAAGGATTTTTAAATTTAGGAGGTTTTCCAGGTAATTACACAAAGGAAAAAAAGAAAGCAGTTATTTAAATCCATTTTACCATTACACATCAGGTCTTGCACAGTCTGTCTCAGAAAACAAAGACAAATCCAACCATAAAGTAGTCTATAGCTTGGTGGCCAGGGCACCCACTCTGGTTCAAGCCTCCACTTTACCCGAAAAAGGCATAGGAGCAATCAGTCTCACCCACATTCCCAGAGAATTCTTAGCCAGTGGAATACAGTATCAAATCGCTGGTCCTTTCTGATGCCATAAATGATTAATTACTCAGATAAAGTAGAACAGCTCCAAAACGAGACAGTGAGACTCAGACAGACATTACCATCAAAGTCTTTCATTTCAACCAGGCAATTCAGGAGATTAAATCTGGATTTCCGTACCTCTCAAGCGAATCCCCTAACCTACCTGTTGCTGGCTATTTTGGTTGAAAGACGCATCAAAGTTAAATAAGTTGCCACAAACAATTTTACATAAAAAAAATCCTACCTGTCATTGATAATACATCTGCTCTACTACAAATGGGGACTTCTTAACCAAGTTTCCCATGCTTATACAGTTTGTATCAAAATTAGTAACTCAGCCATATATTCTGCAATTACATAAGACAAAACCAGTCCTGAGCTTACCTGATGCACCAGTAGGCACAGTGGAGAGCCAATTTATATACTAAATTACAGTCTTTCAGTGCAGGAGTTAAATTAGGTACATATGCCTAAATGCACGGTTTAGTATACCTATAATCTTTTTAACACATTGCTTCTGGTATCCCCCACTTTCTCTTCCCTCCTGCCATTATTCCTCAGTTCTCACCTCCTCACCCCATGCACCCCACAATATTCTTGCTATTCTGCCTGTGAGCACTATGAAGATGAAAGGTTTTCCTTGCCCAAACAGTAAATAACATAGCTCAGTTCCAGGGGTGAGGAAAGTGTGACTGAGAAAAATCCTAATGTCATTCTGCCATTGTGGAAAATGAGAGATAAAATTAACTTTCAACAAAATAACACAATGGAAGCCACAGAAAGTGCTGAAAGTTGCTTTAAAACTCCATGGTAAAAATAAAAGAAATTCAAATCTCAGTGCACTATTTTGAGAGAGGTATGATCAGCTGAAAGTTGTGTCAAAAGATACACACGGACATGCACGCATACTTTAATGACATTTTTACAGGCAGCATTTAGGAGGCTATGTTTTGATTGATGGAAACTTTAATACCTATAGGTATATTTCAAAGAACCCTATCAATAAGAATTCTGGACCAATGAGATTATTGCAGCACATGTTTTTGATTATTTTAATTATCAATTTAAATGGTGCTTTGCTGTTCTGTAATTCAATACTCTAAACAAAATCTGCTAAAATTAGCTGTTTGGTTTTGGGTTTTTTTAAATTTTACCTATGGGACTGTTAACTTAAGCATTCAAAAGTAACTTAAAAATTGCAAGTTTTAAGAACAGTTTTTATGTGTTTTTTATTAGACTTAACTTTAACGTCCTCACCAACCAGTCCTACAACATACTTTTTTCTCTAATTGATGAATTAAAGAATTATCTCAACAAATTAAAAATATTAAATGGATTTTTAAAGTGTCTATGAATTTGTGCTAAAATTTATCATAATTTTGTTACTTATGGCCTTATTATGCATATTTAACTTCAGAAGTCTAGAGAACTAGCCTGTCTTAGCAACTAATACAAACATGCAGTGTAATATGGGCATCTGTTATTTTCTTTTCTTTGCCATTTTACTTCTCTTTCATGACACTGGTCACAATAGATTCTGCAAAGAAAACCACAGTGAATAGGTGTGTGTTGGGGGCTGGGAGAGAAGCAAATAATTATTTTTTTTTAAACTATCTTTTTTCTGAAAGACAGTAACATATAAATGAGGTCTGCAGGTAGAACAGAACATTGATAAATCAATGAAAAGAGCAGACAGTCAACAGTAAGAAGTCTTCTAAGAGTGCTGTTCCCTGCCAAGCTGGTATTGAGCTTATCATCAAAATTCACCTTCACTTCCCTTATGATCAGTGTCACTCTGTCCTGGTTTCAGCTGGGATAGAGTTAATTGTCTTCCTAGTAGCTGGTGCAGTGCTGTGTTTTGAGTTCAGCATGCGAAGAATGTTGATAA
>JAVJGG010000017.1:5599307-5610847 GCA_035590195.1 Aviceda cuculoides | reverse complement strand
GCCGTCCCGGACCGGGGGGGGCGTGGGGGCGGGGAGTGAATCGCCACTCGGGGACTAACTGGGTGTTGATCAGTGGGGGGTGAGCAATTGCACTGTGCATCATTTGCACATTCCAATCCTTTTATTATTACTATTGTCATTTTATTAGTGTTATCATTACCATTATTAGGTTCTTCTTTTCTGTTCTATTAAACTGTTCTTATCTCAACCTATGAGTTTTACTACTTTTCCTGATTTTCTCCCCCATCCCACTGGGAGGGGGGGGAAGTGAGTGAGCGTCTGCGTGGTGCTTAGTTGCTGGCTGGGGTTAAACCATGACACACTCTCATTATATGTGCTTCCAGTCAGTTAGCCACTGACTAGTTAGTTTTCTTAATACATTCATTGAGTCGAATGGAGATAAGCATACGTAGTTTTCATTTAAATGAAAGTATGAGTGCAGGAATAACCCGAGACTTCAGTAGAAGTGTATTTTAGTCTCCATTCAGTGGGAAAAACATCACTGTCAAAACCCAAGGCCCTTAATAACATCAGCAGATGCTCTTGTGAATATGAACAGGATGAAAACTGAGGGAATTCTCTAAGTAATATCAAGAGCTACAAGACTATGAGAACGCTTGGCTACAAAATTTGGTTTACATGTGGAATTGATTGTGGGTGACTGGCTCACAGAGGTGAGGATGCTGAGTTTCCACTGCAGCAGTTCACAGCAGAGAGAGTGCAGATTGCCTCTCAAATGCCTGAACCTTTATCTGTCCCACAATCCCTACATCCTGGTCCAGCACAGGGTGACCCCAAACCAGACCAGGATCATACAGTCAGTAATCACAAGACTCAGTTAATACAGGCAGGTAATTACCAGATGACAATAAGAGAACATGATTCACAGTTTAACCTAATGACATGCATCAGAAATATGACGAATCATTTATTATGTTTTATAAAGCTTTTTTTTCCCTTTAATTTGCCAGTTAACAGATAAAATGTTTTTCCTCTCTAAAACAAACTAGCAGTCGAAATTTCTTTGTAGCACACAGGTTATGTACTAAATAAAAAGTTATCTATCAGATACAGATAGATCTCTGTACAGAAACTCTGAAAAATGCCATAATAAGGATGTATAGTAAAAGATCTCAAAAGGGGCCAGATTTTGACAACTAACTTTCTTCTCATTGAGAAGTCCAGCTGCAAATTTTCTAAAGGCTGTGATTTAATTATTAGCTTGCAGTCAGAATATAAGCAAAGGAAACGGACTGATCTCTGACAAAAAGCTGTTATAATAGTCACTGTATACACAGCATTTAGGGATGATGATCAGCAGGGCTTCCGTATGTGATTATGTCAATTCAACATGTACCACCTCAAATAAAAAGAAGTCTCTTTTTGAACAATATGGGAGGTGTAGAAAGACTGATACAAAACTGCTTTATGCACACTGTATGTATAACACATATTTAGGTGACAGACAATAAAGGTAAGCAATTGCCCTCGCTCTGAAAAATTAATGTATTTAAGAGTAAAAACTCCTTACACAACCAGCAATCAAGTTAATGTTATCACCTGTTTAGTTGGAAAGTTGTCTGAAATTTTTGGTGTCAACTGGATCACTAAGCTACACTGAAAGACTTTTTAAGGTGCATCTAAGTTTTAAGAGCTGTCATTCCCCAAACTGTGTTTACCCGTATTCTGAACGGATTCTAGTATCCTATTCCTAAGGAGTTTTGAGAATATAATGAATATGAGATTGTATGGAATTTATTGTATTTAAGTAAGTGTCAAAATGTGTATATATTGTTACTACGCCAAATCATGGGGGTTTTAGGAGCTTCAGAAACTGTCACAAATGAATGAAAAAAACAAAACCCTCTCAAAAAAGCATGAAACACCAAATTGTGTACTGAGCAGTGTTAAAAAAAAAAAATCTTAAAAGTATTTGTACTTCTGCAGATTACAAACTCATCAATCTGACAGAAACGAAGAGGCTTTCCATAAAATATTGTAGGTCCTGTTAGTTTCCTGTGCACATGAAGCAGACATTATATACCAATGAAGGCAAATTTCTTATACTTCACCAATACTGAATTAACATTGAAACCTTATTCTAAGATTTTAGGTAAAGCAAAGATGTAAACTGAGCTCTTCAAAACCCAGGTACATATACATCCATACCCATAGTTACAGCTTGCAATTTTCCATGATTTTGTAGCTAAAATGCTGGATAATGGATACCCAAGGTGGTCTGTTTTGTAAAATAACTAATCAAGGAATGTATGGGTGTTTGGCTTAGTATGATCATAAATATGATTCTTTCAAGCTGAATAACTAATTATTGTAATATATCCATAAGCAATAACAAATAACAAGGGAAGCAAATGTGCACCTCATCTGAAATCAAAGACCTACTCTAAAACATTGTCACGTGAAGCACTTAGAAGCTATTCATAATGAATAACCTGTCTTTCTCAGCAGGCTACTATGAGGTGTCTTTAAATACTGAGCAATGTTTCTCTACTTCATTAGAAAGGCGTTTATATACCAATTTTTTTATTATCCCCTTAAATCAAATTTGATTGTATAACTATGAAACAGTACAATTACCTAACACATGCTAAAGTTTCTAAAACTATAGAAATTAACATTTTATGGAGCCACATCACAACTCTCCCCTTCTGAGTTCCTTACTAGGAATACTTCTGATGGTGAAACACTACAAACAAATGCACCAAATCACTGCTGTCACTTATAGAGGTCCAGTTTGAAAAGTATGGAAGAGGCAAAGAAGTCACACTTGTATATTCCCTTAAGATGTACTATGGCCAGTCAGATGAAAAAAGAGATCTACCTCCACAAAGTAGAAGGAGGTAGGGCAAAGGATAGAGGACAAAGAACCTGAGCACAGCCACATTTTCATTATGGTGAGCGTCACATTCATTTTTTAAAGAAAAACATGCTGACTTAAACAATTACATTATAAAAGCTTTAAGCAGCCTGTGTAGAATGTTGCAGCATAAATTCATGCATTGCTTTGACTTGTTAAATGAATCTAACCTTTTTTTTCCAAGAAATCATAGTTCCTTAAATATGAAATGGATATTTTTAGGTGGGAGTTCAGACAATACTCCATGGCTTTTAGAAAGAAGTATCATATTCTTTATAGTTGACCATCATCTAGTATCAGCCTAACACATGTAATTAATATGGCCTATAATTCTTGGTGAAGTGGCTTCTCATTAGTAAGCAGATTCCTTATTTGACTTTATATTTAATAATTTTGTCATTAAATCTTTTGAGTATGTAGGCTTGCCAATAAAATTAGCAAGCTTAAGATTTTAAGTTGGGAAGCTAACAATTTTGGGAATAGAATTTTTGCCTTTTATCCACCTGTGAAAAAAAATTGCCATATATGAGCTTGAACCTGCCAGTATTGCACACATAAATTATTTCCTTCCACTGCATGCTCTTTTTGCTGTTGGCAGAAACTATCTGTCAGCATTTAGCTGATCGGGTCATAGTTTCTTTTCCTAAAATAGCTATGTAATATATAATGAATCACATTTTAGCCCTCTACTATAAATGATTCCTTCTCCCTAATACTTTAATAGATGAAAAAGCCAAAAAAAAAAAAAAAAAATCTGATCTAATATAAAAAGGGGAACGATAGTCATTGATAGGCATCTCTACTGGCAGGAACTCAGTAATCAATTTGCATAACTATACAAGAATGGTTTTCCTTTTCTTACAGATGTATGAAATACCAGAATATCCTGCTGAAGTTATTCAATAATTGTTTACAAATTTGAACACTAGCTCAGTTTCTGTTACTTTGTGCTGTTTTCTAAGTAAGCTTCAGCTGGAAAAAAGATGTCTACTGTACTCATTTCTATACTGTTTTCTTCACAAAATCACCAGCTCAACACACACACAAAAATCCTATACGTTGAAATCAACTTGTAGAAAATGATGTGCAATAAAAAGGTAAAAAAAAGACACATGACATTTTCATGGGGAGCGAAGAAAAAAAGAAATAAAGAACTGTAAACTACACAAAGCTCTTGCTTGTTTCACTGTTTCACTGTTCATTGTTTCACTGTTCTCTTAATCCTGAAGAGAAGGAAGATATAAATTGTTTTCTGAAGGAACAAACAAATAATTACCAAAAACAAACAAACAAAATTTTTTAAAAAGTGTTGAATACATGAGAAATCTTGATTTGTTAAGATAAAAGAGGTTTAATAGTAAACAGGAGGCCAAACTTTAACTTCAGTGAACATTTTTCATTTCCATGCTTGGATTACGAAGTGCAGAATATACATATGATTTATTGCTTGCTGGAGACGGGGAAAAGTGAATACTGTGAAGAATTCATATTTAATTCCTATTATTTCTACATGATTCAAGGAAGCAGAGGGAACATGTTGCTATTTAACATACATTGTATATATGCTTGTCAGAACATGTTTGGTAAGCTTTATTTTATTACATGCTCCGTTAGCAGCTTCCATCATTTGCATTACTGCTCCATTAAAACAAAAATGTTTATTTCAACTAACAGAAGTAATAACAAGCAGCATCTATTATATTATTACCTAGGCTGCAGTAAACTAAATAATGCTTAGAAGGCCTGAGAAACCATGAAGGCAAGAAGACATTTTAAAATAATTTTCCAAATAATTTTTATCATGCATGTCCAAAATAACTGACAGCTGTTTATAGATACAACAAAAAATATTCATGTCTGTGCATTTGCATTTTCCTATCAGTGTATATAATTTAATCAGCAGCTTTTCTGTGTAAGAAAAAACAAATTGCTTGGAATCAATTTTTAAGAGTTTTTCAGGACTGTCTGAAAGATTGAATTGATAATTCCAAAGATTATTCCAGAGTATATTGCATAGATCTTCCATAACTAACTCTTGAAGAAATTGTGTGATACTAAAAAATCTGTTTACCAACAGATACTGTAACACAGAGATTACAGCATTTACCTGTATCTGACATCTAAAAAAAATGTGGAATCTCAAGCCATAAACCAAGATGAAGGCAATTGCACACAGTTCACCATGTTTGTATATTTAGCAGTTCAAGGTCTTAAGACCCCACTTACACCCCACCTCACCTCTTCAGCAACAGAGGTTTTGATACAGTCAATTACTCTGTTCACCCAGTCCTGTTACGGTTTCCCTATACCTCTCTATGAATCCCCTATTCAGGAATTCTGCATATAGGAAAAATATGCTGTAACAAGACTTATGCTAAGATTAATGAGCATTACTCTCTTTTCAGCTGTGGAAGATAGGTACGTAGTACAGCCAGCCCTGAAATTACTTTTGAAATCCATAAACTCTTGAAATGTCTGTTTTGAATTCACTTGCTTGTGGCAGGTAACGTATCTGTCGGCAGTACACAAGTCACTAGGTCAATATTGTCAGATGACATCTGCCTGTACACTGAGAATCTTCAGCACTGGCCTGTGTCCCTACTCCCTATGTCCTGTTGATGCATTTCTCATTTCTATTTAAAAATATTACAATTTACTATTATATCTGATCCATACAAGACAGAAAAAAAGTCAAAGTACATATTTGCTAGCATCTGTGCTACACTGAACTATTGAATACAACTCTCACTTAGGGAAATAATCCACAAGGGATACAACTAAGTAATAACTTTGTTGTCTTAGTGCACCATACTTGCATCTCCCCTCCACAAGAGTTTCAGCCATAAGAATTCTGCATGCTGATGGTTACCTGTGTATAGCAAATGACAACTCCTTTACAATTTAAAATGCAAATGAAAAATACATATAACATCTTTTCCTAGCTTAACTAGAATTTGGTTGTATTCTGAAATCTTTCCCCGTCAACTGATAATGCAACACTTAAACTTTACAATAAGTTTTTTTCAATAACATAGAACATCTGTTTTGGTTACAATATATGGTGAAATTAATTACCTAACTTTACATTTGTTTATAAAATTAAAACTACGGTACCCTACAAAGCATTATCATAAGGTAGCATTATACTTAAAATTTCACTTTTCCTCTTTTGTATGTATCATAGAATCCTAGAATCCCAGGTTGGGAGGAACCCCAACCACCTGGTCCAACCTTTCTTGGTGAAAGCACGGTCCAGACAAGATGGCCCAGCACCCTGCCCAGCTGAATCTTAAGTGTCCGGTGTCAGGGAATCCACCACTTCCCCGGGGAGATTATTCCAATGGCTGATTGTTCTCATTGTGAAAAATTTTCCTCTTGTGTCCAGTGAGAATCTCCCCAAGAGTAACTGGTGCCCATTAGCCCTCTCCATCTTCTTTGTAGCCCCCCTTTAAATGCTGGAACGTGGTGGTAAGGTCTCCCCAAAGCCGTCTTTTCTCAAGGCTGCACAAACCCAGTTCTCTCAGCCTTTCCTCACATGGCAGGCTTCCCGGTCCTTTGGTCATCTTCTTGGCCCTTCTGTGGACCCTCTCCAGGCTGTCCACATCTGGTTTTGTATAGTGGGGACCAAAACTGAGCACAGAATTCCAGGTGTGGCCTGACGAGCGCTGAGGAGAGTGGGATAATGACTTCTTTCTCTCTGCTGGTGATGCCCTTGTTGATGCAACCCAGCATCCCGTTGGCTTGCTTTGCCGCAGCAGCACGCTGTTCACTCTCCTAGTGAGCTGGTTGTCCACCAGGACCCCCAGGTCTCTTTCCGCAGAGCTGCTTTGCAGTGCTGTTTGACTTAGATAAGGTACAGAAGAGGATCGAAGCACCTCATTTTGTGGAACTTATGTTTCTACTCTTGTACAAAGTAAGATACTATTAAAAGACGCATCAATCCATGTCTTAAAAGTTCAAGATTTTATGAGATAACTATTCACAAACTGCAGATCTGGAAAAAAACTGCATATAAATAGTGATTCAATATTTACAGATCCACATTTTACCCTGGAATTTAATATAGGAAATTTCTGAGTCACCAAGAGTATTGCTTTGTGGTAACTTATGAACAATAGTGAATTATACAGTTAAATCAAGGTCACCTGAAAGATGTTTAACATATTAGTCATAAGATCCATGGTGGAGTTCATTAAATGCATTTATGAACTGCGCAAAATGTGTTCTCTTCAGAAAGCTCCCTTGAAAAATTATTTCCTTGCTAATGAAAAAAACACAATATTTACTAATTACAGCATTTTTCCTATTTTTATTTTCTTAGTCTTTATAGTCATGTATCTGATATATAAATTCGTCTGAGATAACTTAGAGCAAAAATAATTGAAAAACCAAATGCCAGAACTTTCATATTCATTAGAATTATTGGCTTTTATACTGCCTGAAAAAAAAAATTATTCTTGTATCTGGTTTGTTATAATATTCTACGTCAAGCATAACATAAGTGACAGTTCATTGTATAAAGTATATATTATCATTGTGCAAGATAAAGTATTGCAGATTGGCTATATAGTACATTGGTGATATACCACCATTTTGATTCCTCGATACCAAGGAATTTATGCATCTGCTTATTAAAAACTATGGCAGAGGACTTCTAAAAGGTTAGATAGACTTTGGGTACTAAACCCTTTTCCTCTCTTTAAATGCTTTCATTCATTTTGATTTTTATTCAGTATCCATCTAAATACACAAATCTTAAACATTCCCAAAGACAAGAAACCAAACCTAGCCTTCTTCATTCTTGGGGTGATGCTCCAAGAGGAGACCCAGGTTTCCTGTCACTGCAGAGTCAGGTTCTCTGTGGCTGGCCTTCTGGCTCTGTGACCTGAGCTGGTTGAGCAGTAGTCCTTCTTTGAAAAATTTGAATGGCTATTTTAGAGGACAGTGGCTGAGGAATGAAAAATCTGAATTTGAATCCTGTCAAGCTGAAGCAAGAATAGGACCCTGGCCTCCCACATAGTCTGAGTGTTGTAACCAATAGGCTATTATGCAAATACCCAACGGCACTGAGATATAAAGTGACTATGATTACTGTGCTTTGTGCTGAGCTCAATGCTATCAGTGTGTGGGAGGCATGCTCAAAGTAGACAAATCAGGTCCAACTGTGTTGTTTAGTTTGTAAATCTCCCGAAACCTTAGCTGTTCAGATGCTGTCTTCAGTGAAGGTGACTGATCTTCAGGGAATGTACGCTAATGCACCTTTTGGTGCCAGGGGAAGAGACATGATGAAAATGTAAGCACTCTAGGAACTCACAGGCATTATAGTTAGGAATTTTTTTGAATGTCTTAAATTCAGTTTCCTAGATTTCACGCCGGGTTGCTTCAGTCCTTTTTTGGGCTGCAGTGGTTCATAACAGTTTACAGTTTAGCAAAAGTTTTTCATCTTAAAGCAAAGGCCTAATATAAAAAGCTGATTTTTCTGTTGATTATTACTGCTGCAGACAATTTGTTCACAAGAATGGTTATGCCAGTCAGACTGAAGATTCCTGGTCTCTGTGAGGGTGGCCTGCTGGGGAAATGGTACGGGAAGGAAGGAAGCAGGTAATAAGCCTTTCCCTGGAATACTCTTCTCCTCACAACAATCTGAAAGGTCAAATACTTTTGTTTCATAGCCGTTCCTGGGTTTGTTGTCCCAATGTGACCCTTATTCATTTTCTCTCTTGCCACTGCCCTTTCTCCCGCCCCCCTCTTTTTTTGTTTTATTTTCTTTTTTTTTCAGCAAATGGCTGGTGGTTTTTGGTGTTCCTGGATGGTTTTTTTTCATCACTAATGGCCCCAAGTAGCAGAAACAGTAAAACAGAGCTGGGACTGGTTAGGCTTAAGTTATGTTAATGGAGTTCCTCAATTAAGTCTTGATAAATGCTTATAACTCATGTTGGCTAAATCAGATTAACCAATTCAATTTAAAATAACAGTAAAGGTGAGAAATGAAGATTCCAACCTGGATTTGCTACAATGGGTAGGCTTGCATAAGCTGCCAGGTGAACTACTATTCAAATTACGTTGTCTTCAGTGCTGTTTTACTTAGCCTAGGTAATTACCCTAACTAATTAGGCTAGTGAACATTAGCTTTAAAAGCATGCTTTTCTTTTCTCTTCCCCCCCCCACCTTCAGATAAGTCCTGTGAGCCTGAAAAAAACATAACTACATAAAGGATGTTATATTTGTGTGATGAGTAACTGATAAGGCTTGGTATTGCTGAACATAACTTGCATAGAATTATCAGTTTCTAATAATTAGTTCATTACTTTCATTGATAAACTGAAACAGCCTGCAATTATAGCATAGAAACCTTCAGAACCCTGTTGTATATTTTGTTGATTTGCTTTCAGAATGACATATTAAGTTTTCCATTAATATCTAATACACTTTACACAACTTCTACAGGATCAAAATGGGGTTACTCCACCATTCCCCAAAAGTTAGGACAGGAGGTGCGGGAAGCAATTGGAAGGACATGAATAGGGCATGCAAATTATTTCTTATTATAACTTTTGGAAAAAAGTGAGTTAAAAGGATAAAAAAATTAGTGTGTTCTTTGGAAGGGAGTGCCAGGAAAAATAACTAGATTGTCTCAAGGAATTAAAAGCCTGGTACTTTTGCACCTGAGTCTCTGCAATGCATATTAACACGCAGTCATTAAATGAAGAAACATATATTCTGCATCTTCCAGGTTCATTAATTATGGAAGTAATTTTGTGGACATACCTTCCAAAAAAGCATATTAGTTTATCCAAATTGCCCAGGCAGCTCTAAGCAGAATTCAGTCCTGAGTTCTATGGTACTTCCTTTTGGTTTGGTAATAGAGGAAATAGTGCTTCACAGGGTTTAACAAAACAACTTCTCAGCTTTTAATGCATGGCAGTTTTTATGTGCTCATAGCGTGTTACTAACTTCAACAAAAAAAAAGCAAAACAAAACAAAAAGCTTGACAAGCAGATGGAAATTACACACGCACATCTCTGTCTCCATATAATGGATTTGGGCAGGAACATGTTTTTGTATCAAATGGTCTAACAGTAGATGAGTCATAAGCATCCACAAGGCATTATTTTAAAGGTGTATTGCAGTGGATCTTTCAGGCTGATTGGAGTGATTTCTTGGGCAATAGTGTTACCATTAATAATATGCTATTAAAATTAATAAAACACCATGAGCCAGTTTTAACTTCTGTCAGTTCTCTGTTTTGAAGCCTTTAAATTTTCCTCAGGAAAAGAAGTGCAAGCTGGTACTTAAGAGTAGTTTTGTTCAGTTTTAGTAATACTGTTCTGGAAATGCATGTATCAGTACTTACTCTATATCGGTATTTATTCTGACATAGATAAAACACTTCTGTAACAGTTATACACAGCAAACGTGTATAAGTATAGGCTGACAGTGGAAGCACTGACCAGGTGTGAATACAGAGTTACGCATAATATAATATGCTATTATAGGTTATTCTGGACACTGATCCTTTTCTTGTGCTGAGTTACAAGGTATAGGAAAATTATCTTCTTCAACCAAATAATAAGAAGTTAATATTGCCAACTTAGGTTCTGTAGTAGCATTGTAGTCACATCTATAGTACCACATGGACTTGGTCCTGTTTTGTAGCATAGTCCACAGCATGCTGCACTTTTATTCATCCACACATTTGGTTTAATGCAGGCTAGGCACTTCTGTGTTAAACGAATACACAAGCTTTCATTTACTAATGGCCCTAAATGACTGCTAAGTAGAGCTACTGTAATGCTATTAATATGCTGGTAATTAGTATTATGTTTTGACAGAACACAATAAGGAAATGTTAAGACTATGAAATTAATGCAATTTAACAAATTATTATCTTGAGAACAAAGTAATAATAGATTATTTTATTCTGATCATAAAGTAACTTTCATATACCTTCATATGAAAAGTTTGACGACAATGTTTCAGTGAGTTGAAATTTAAAACATAGGAAGATTGCATAATAATGATAGACAGACTATAAGTCTAGGGAGGCAAGTCTTGGTTTATCTTCTCCCATTAACTGTGCTGCAAGCACAAGGGAGCTCAAAGTATGATTGCACTATTGATTTAAATGCTTAAAGTCTGTGCATTGTCAGGTCAACACTATATGAAGCCATTAATGAAAAGAGGTCATGTAATCAGGTATAAGAGCTTGGCAGATTTTTTTCTTTTTTTGATAGATAGTGTTGATTTTCCATGCACAAATATAGATATCTGATTCAAAGATAATTTAGGATGAATATTTGTATGTTTTTCTTTTGGTGGGAGCAATAAGCCTCTCCTTCCCAGCCCCTTCATAGTGCTGCTAAAAGCATTTGTGAATTTACTCTGGGAGCTGACTTGAAGTACTAATTGGATTAAAAATAGAATTTGTTTCTTAGGTTCTCTTTAATCTGAATTAAGGAATTAATTCAGACTACGATGTTACAAAATTAATATTGATGTGCACAGGCATAAGTGGAGAGCACTGTGTCCTGGTTTCAGCTGGGATAGAGTTAATTGCCTTCCTAGTAGCTGGTACGGTGCTGTGCTTTGAGTTCAGTATGCGAAGAATGTTGATAACACCCTGATGGTTTCAGTTGTTGCTCAGTAGTGTTTAGTCTAAAAT
>JAVJGG010000017.1:5588575-5599207 GCA_035590195.1 Aviceda cuculoides | reverse complement strand
ATTTTTTATATATATGTATTTTTTATATATATATATAAAAATAAATAAATATATATATATATATAAAATCCTGGTTTGTGTTCTATGAACTTTACAGCGACAAAAATAAAGCAGCTGTAGCAATCTTTTTAAGGAAAATTTTAGACCATAGATCTCAGTAATTACATAGAATGACAGAATGCTATCTGGGTTTTATCTAGAAAAATAGGAACATGTAAAATAGCTCTTTTTGGTGCCTTATCTTTTGTTTACACTGTTCCTCCTGCTACTATCTTACTTCTCAATATCCTCATAACATGGCTTACAATAACCTATCATCGGTACCATGTGTAACTTTTCCCTTAAATCAGAATATGCTTTAAGGCACTAACCAAAGAAGCTCATATACATTTTACAACTACCTGTTTCTCTTTTCTTCCTCCACACAAACAGCTTAAAACAATTTATTCCTTTCCCTTATCGTTTCAGTATGTTTTATGTATTTTTCTATTTTCTTGGGTTTTACAATCAATATGTAGTGAAAGTATCCTGGTGCACATTTAGCATACAAAGATGTCCTTCATGCAGCACAGTAAACTAGTTGAAGGTACTATTCATTTTTATCCATTTTGCTTTAGTAGCTGAAAAATACTTTACAAAATATGGGAGGAATATTACTTAATTATTATAGTTTGTGAGAGCTTTCTGTTTACACAGCTATTTTTAAGGAAAACCTCCAGATTTTTCATGGTGGCTAAAGAAATATAATTACCAAAGTCTAGTAGAGTATTTTTATCTATGGAAAAAAAATGCATACCCTGAAGCAGAAGTTCCAAGATGCTCTCTTGCATTTGCATGCTGTCAGCTAAAAAACCCAAGACTATAATTTTCCAATATCTGCTGAGGGAATTGTCTTGAAATATGCAATTGTAGAGGGGTACACCTGTGAATGTGCTTTGTGCAACAAAGAGTATGTCATGGGGTATGAGACATGTCAATAGAAACCTGTCATTCAAATTCTGCTTTTTTAACCTCTACACGCTGCTAAGCTAATGAATATTTTTTTCTTTATAATTTATGAAGATAACTAATTGGCAAATACAAGCAAGGATAAATAAAATATCTGCTTCACTGCTGGAAGTTGGAAATTAAATCCTTGTTTTACTGAAATCAGTGGCAACTACAATGACTTCAGTGGGATCAAGATCATACTTAGGTATTTCTGTCTTCTACGCTCATACCCACAGAACATCTGATGGTGCTTTTCCTTGAAACAATTTTCTACTAACAGAGTAGTGCAAAACAAGCAGGCATGTTAGCTATTGAAAATAAAAGCATTTGACTGAAAAAGAAATATTAATCTTTGTATAAAGGTGATACAAGTACTAAAGGTCAATTAAGTACAGTAAATGAAGCACATACCCTGTGCAACTCAAGCATCAGTAGCTGTATACTACTACTGTCCACAGTTTTCAAAACTTTTGAACTGAGTCAAAAATCAGTTAGAACATTGTTCTTGTCAAAAATATGTGATGATACCTACTAAAATGTGGAAAAAAATGGTGATGTTCCCACATGTGTTTTAGCAGTATAATATAAATCAGCAGCATGTAAAAGAGTAATCAGACAACAGAACTAACAGCAGTGTTTTACAGTACTCCATAAATCTCATGCCTGAACAGAAAATGACAGAGCAGCACTGAAAGCAATGTTTGCTTTCCAGCTCTGCAGTCCAGATCCAGCACCCAAAACAAGACACCAATAAAACTGATGCACTAAAATTTGAATTTGTGAAAAGCTTCAAGATCAAAAAGCTTCCATAAAACCTGATTGTAGCCTCAGTGGTATTTGGACATATAAGGCACCCCAGTTTCTGGCCTTTAAAGGTCCCTAATTGCTTAATAATTGTATTTACTTAGAGATGTAGAAGAATTTCAATTTTGGCAAAGTCAAACAATTTACAGCTCAACTCATCTGCAAGGTAGGCAATAGTCACCTGAAGGATTTAATCTGGCAAGCATTTCCAGAGGTTGCCTAACACTCACCAATGAGATTGTGCCTCCCACAAATGAGTGTATCGCCCACTACTTCTTCTGTGCCACATTCGGTGAGGGACCCTGGGACACTGTTAGCACAGGCAGCATACTCATCCTCTGGTTCAAATAGTGTAGGCATGGTAGAAAAGTACAGTGTGATCTCAGTAAGAGTTCTTTCAAAAAATGGGGACAGGTGCCTTCAGGAAAAGGTCCTAGGCCAAATCTGGATTCCATTAGCGGACACATAAATAAAAATAAGCTACTGCAACTTGGCATACACCTGTGCTCAGGGCCTTTACCAAAACTGACCTTGAACTGTGCAAATGTTAAGTACAACTGGTGCTACTGATATATGAGCTAGGGCCATAAAGATCTGAAACGGATTAATGTCTTTTACTGTGAGATCTTAGGGGACTGCTATCCCCTTGCCTGGGGAAGAGCCAAGGAAACACAATGTAGTGGTAACATATCATCGGAATGTATATTCAGGGGAGGGGGGGGGGGGGGGCGAGAGAGAAATTAACAAAGAAAAAAGGTACCTTACCTCACTTTCAAATTGCCTTGCTGTGGCTGTCCATCATAAATTGACAAAATATCAAAATCTTCCTCGAGGGCAAAAGTATGAAATGACAACTGTATCCTGTTACGTTCTCCTGTGATAATGATCCACGTGCAGTTGGCATAATTTGGATAACCATGAGGAAATCCAGGACTTTCTATAGTACCATTTGGTCCCTGTACTAAGCCTCCACAGTTCTGACCTGAAAAAGAAGAAAGGAAAAGATGTATTTTGGTGTTTTTTCCCTCCCCCAGTATATATTCTTACATGGGTAATTATAAGTAAACTTAATTTTATAATATTTTTTCTAGATTACAAACACCACGTAAAATTGCATTTATACAATTTTTCCCTCTGGATTCAAAACCCCCATCGTTGGATTGTTTGAGATACCTACCATCTTTTTATGCAATGAATCATTGTTTGAAGTTATGTAGTATTAACAATGTATGACTTATTCATCCAAATGTGAAATTTAAGCATTAGCCTTGATGCCATAAATTCAACAGACTGACAGTTTTAATGCCAGAGAGTGTTCAGAACTTTTTGGTGAATGCCATTTATAGTTTTTATATAAGTACTAAAGTATTAGAGTTTCTGCTGTTCTGAAACATACTTTCAACATGAAGAGAAAAATCTAGACATACATTTATTACACATTCTGATGCAACCAACATTAAGATTTTTATACTTTGAAAACACAGCAAAAATTCTGTGGTATAACATTTTTAGTGCCACATGTATCGTGATCAGGAAAGTGTTAACTTTTTTTTTTTTTAAGATTCTTAAAAAATAACACTAAGGGTTTACTCAGTAGTCATTTGTGTCTGGTTTGCACATCCTACAGACCTTGTGAGGGTATGGCAGCTTATTAACAGTAAGTCCTCAGCAAGAAACTTTGATTTACAGTGCACACTCTTGCTAATTTCCTACTTGATATTGTTAATCCCACACACAACAGCTGTACTGGCTCAGAGCTGGAAAGACACGTTAATGAAATATTTGAACAGAGAAAAGTTTAAGGCCATTCCGTGCACTGTAATGCTTGGATTATTACATGCATTTTAAGCACTTCAGAACAAGTATAATCCCAGCATTTTATTGTTATACCTAAACCAGAAAAGTATTTCAGGCTGCAATTTTATTTTTAACTTCCCAGCAGTAGGTCTCTGAGACTGAATCTTTCAGAGCAGTGCTATCAAATGCTTGTGGGAGGTTTCTAAATCTTAATAAAATGGATTTAATAAAAGGGATTTGCTGCTAAAACTAAAGAACTAATAAGTAATCATTTTCTACTAAATTTCAAACGTAACAAAAACTCTAATGAAGAGATAAAAAGGCTATGGGGATTCAGGAGGCCTTTAAAGTAAAGATCTTCTCTAGTACATCTACCAATTGATTCACTTTAATAAAACATTGGTATTATTAAACATTCCTGAAGAAGGAACCTATTACACCATGGACTTAGCATGATGAAAGTTTCAGTTATGTACTGTTCACTGTAACTTGTCAGCATCCTTGCAGATGCTTTGCATTGTATTCGTCTTCATAGAACCACAGGGGGAATAGCATACAAGTGTCATGAGCAATTTAAAAAAATTAATTACTGCAGAAATAATGTTCTGAAAACTGAAAAGGAAAACCATAGTGACAACCCACCATGCTAATACTCTAACAAGCTACTTCACGTCACCAACATCCAGAAACTGGCTTGTGTAAATCAAATACCCCTGCAAGCCGTGCTGCACAACAGCTTTCCTACCACTCTAGTGTGAAAGGGTTGCTTTGAAAGAGGAGAGCTATCAAGCTATCTATCACAGAACCACCTTTTAGGAGCAGAAATTTGTAATTGTGGTGTACAAAGAACGTAATACACCATATGTAATTGCATATGTAAATGCAATACATTAACTACATTTCTGACTTCCAGGGAGACAGACAAATTACCTCCCCAATCTCTTAGGGAACCCTACAGCTGCCTTAAGGTAAAACTGAATATTGCTGGGGTATGTGAGCCCTCCTACCCCCAAAATGGCCATAACTCAGCAGCTTCCTTACAGAGACACTTGCTACCTACTCACAGAAGTTTTTCCAGCTGTCAGTGATTGCTCCCAATTTTATTCCAAAAGGTGCTTTGCACACTTTACTGTAGATACAAGTTATTGTGCATTATTCTGTTGGAAAATAAACTGTAATGATAAAGGAGGCAGCCAATGTTTTCCCTGTTTAACTTAAGCATTTCTTACCACCCATAGCCCTTTCATTCTCCAGTTTGCTTTTGCTCTCCTGTGTACACATCCCTCCAGTTCCGAAAGTATTCATAAACATGCTGCCTCACTGTGTACCCAAGAAACACAAGGCAAAGGAGAACCATAAAGGATTACTGTGAAATACTATTTAGGTTTGCTCTTAATTTTATATGCATATATATAAATACATACTTGTTAGTGTTGTAAAAACTCCAATAAAAATCCTAGGAGTTTTATACACAGTTAACTCCTAGCAATGTCATTGCTGCACACTGACGACTGCGAAGAGGATCTCGCTTCTGAACTAAGCAATACTCAAAGAGACTTTAAGAGCTGTGCAGGCCCAGAAAACTGACATCCTTCTAGGTCTGTCCCTGCCCAGTCAAGACATGAAGCATGTTAACGGAGCAATATTTGGAAAAAAGCATCAGCTGCTATCTGTATAATACCTATTTTGTCAATACATGTAAGTCTAAAACCTTCAGAACTGTCAAATGTTACACCTCTGCCAAAGAGTAAATTCAGCATCAAATCACTTAAGAGAGATTCAGTAGGAGGATATACTTGAAGAGCTGGAATGAAAAGACTTATGGGTGACAGGTAGCAGCAAATTACATAGGAGTTGGCAATGCAATATCCCACAGAAAATGCAGTTTCTGACTGCAGGGACACCACAGGCCAGTAAGAGGACACTGAAGGGATTAATTAAGAATATTTTGTTTCTTATGGGTGCCTTGACAGCAGAAAGTGTCAACAAGGTAGAGAAACTGAACATACCCACAAGAAAATATTAGAAGAATATTAATATCAGCAGTTTAAGTAGTTCTGCTGGGCTGAATGTAAGCACAGAAGGGAATGTAGGTTGAATATGACTGAATACACCCTAAAAAGATCTACCCATACAATTCACTTTAGCTCTGGCCCTTGTGTCAAATAAAAAAATAAACGTTACCATTTTTCACAAGACATGCAGTCATTGATTGAGTACAATATCAGTACACTGAATTATTTTAATATTAAAGGTGTATTAGACTGCCAAAATTTTATTAGTATGACACCACATCGTTGTTTATATGAATATAAACTATGCAGTTAGCATTAATTTTCTGCCGTCTGTGGTCTGTAAGGATATTTCTGAACAGCCATTTTAACTTTATGATATAAAAAGTGTAATTTAAGAAAACTAACACTTTGGCTTGTAGATGAAAATCATTTACACTGATTTTAGCCTTATTTTATCTTAGAAAGGTTCTTTGCATATCCCGTACCAGCCCTATTTGTACCTGCTCAGGCTCAACATTTCTCAGTTGTGACCCCTAAGTGAGAGCTCACCAAGAAAACAGAACAGTGCAATTTTGCCTTAAATGCTGAGGTCAAATGGGTGGTAGGATCACTAAGAATCAGTAGAATTTAAGTACTGCTTTCCTATAAGATTTTGAATAAACCTCACAAAATACAAACTTACAAAATATTTTCTAAAATTTGAACTTTTATTTTCCTGGGCCTTTATATTTAGCATGACTATGTTTATCACCCCCATCCCCTGTTTTCCAGTATCTAATAATTAGAACTAGCAAAAGTACAGATTCACTGATTTTTATTTTTTTTCCCAATTTTTAAATGCTTCTACAAGAAACAAGCAAAAAGACAACCACTTCTCCTCATGGAAGACTGATATATTTATACATATATGCACACGCATATGTATACATATACAAATATACACAGAAAGCAATTTTTGCAAGATGTATGTATCATGAATAAGCAAACTATAAAATGTGCCAAAACTAACTGTAGTAAAATCAGTGATGCTAGCAATCTTCTGAACAATCATGATAATGAAAATGAAGTCACATTTATTCTCATTGTGACTGTGAGTAGCATCTTCCACCCTGCAGCTACAGAGGAATGCAGAAACTAGTAGTGAGGCTGAGAAGAGATGTCTAGCAAGATCGTATGTCCCTCATTCTTTAAAGTAGATTCTAATATGTGTTACAGTTTCATTAGCAAGTTTAATAAGCAAATAAGAACAGCTGTGCTCAGCCAGATCAAAGGCTCATTCAGCTCAGTATCTTTTCTACAACAGAAGCCAAAGGAAGGGCTTCACCAGAAAACTCCCCTCCCCTTCAAGATCTGGATCTCAGGGATTTCTTAAAAGGAACACATTCCAGTAGGCTCATATTTCTCTTTAATAGCCCTTGATAGATTTCTTTTCCATGAACTCATCCAGTCAGCCTCTGAGTCTACACTAACTTCTAGGATCTTTAACATATTGTAGAGGGAATCCTAAACCCTGAAAAACCCTTCTTTGTATTTGTTAAGCAGCTACCATCTGTTAGGTTCAATTGATGCCCCACTAAGTTTTTGTATGAAAAGTGAACATACAGACGATTCTTACTCATGTTTTCTATGCCACTTACCATCTTATTGACCTTTATCATGTCCCAGCTTCTTTTTTTTTTCCAAGTTCAAAAGTTCTACTTTATATAGCTGTTCTTTGTACTAAAGCCATTTCATCACCTTTCTCTGAACCTTTTGCAGCTTTGCTATACCCTTCATGAGACAGGGATACCAGAACTTCTTGTCATATTAAAAACGTATACACATCATTTAAACAGTGATATTTTTAATCCCTTTTCTGTTCTCCTACTAATTTGATCTGTTCTTTTGCTAAGGTAAGCATTAGCTTGACATTTTTATAGGACTATGTATTATAACCAAGATTCCTTTCCTTCAGAATTACAGTGAGACTAGAGCCTGTAATTTTACGTGGAAAATTAGCATTTATTATGATGGGGTTTTCCCCTGTAGATTTCCCACAGTTTATAACTATGTGCATCACATCACATTAATCTACTCCAAATTTCATCAACTACTTCAACACCCCCTTACTTGGTCACATAAGGCCTTTTTTGTAATTCTTCACAATTGGTCCTCATCTTCATTAACTCTTAACTTCCTATCATCATGGTCACTTCACTGCGTACCCCCTTTTGCAGATCATTTATGAGTGTGCTGAACAACACAGATGCCAGCACAAATCTCTCTGGGATGCCATGGTGACTCCCTCCACTGTAAAAACTCCAGCTTTCAGTTTCTCAACTCCCCTTGGTCCCTTTTAAATATGGGCATCTCAGGTGAGTTTAAGCTGGAGATTACATTAACAGTGCAGCAATATTTTCCCTGATTGTCTTTTAAACTCTGAATAACACATGGTACTCGTGACATTACTGTTTATTTTGTCTGTTTGTTCCATAACCTGTTCTACCAATTTTTCAACTTTAAACAGCTGCATTGAGGAATTTTCCACATAGAACAGTTCAAGCATGGGAATTAGAAAACATATGTATTTTTTGCTGTCTTCATTAATCTTCCCTTTATATTCTAAATATTTGTTGGCCCAGCAAGGCTCTCTTGAAGGCTACTTGCTGCAGCTGTGTTCAAAATTGGAGTAATTTTTAGTTTTACAATGTTGGCCTGCAATGCTGTAGGACACTGAAGTTTTATTTCCAGGAAAGCCTTCAGAGAGGGCCCAGCAACCCCTGAATCTTACTGGGATCTCAGTGGTACACATGCTTTCACCTACCTTGACTTGGGATTAGCTCCCTCTGGTAGTCTGCACAAAACAGCAGTAATCACTTTCTTTGCATATATAGCAGGATGAATCCCTGACTCCATCATCTCTCTTTTAGCCCTATTCGTAAGCCCTCAACTATAAAAGTCGATAGTTAGAGCCGTCACAGATTTTAAATTCTCTCTCTTGCACAGAAAATCAAACACACATCTCTCACATCCCCGGAGTAGCTCATGTTTGCAATTATGACTCCTCTAACTCATGTATGTGCACACTTGCAGGAACTTCGGCACTGCAGTAAGTATTAGCCACAACTTAAATGACTTTGAGTAGCAAAGCTCATGACAGCAACAGTTTTGCAAATACGCCTTTTAACAAGAAAGGTAAAAAACAAATATTCCTGATTATGCAAAGATGTGTTATACATATGTAGAACAAAAAAGATTTCCTCTTGAACTACAACAGGTAACTACAGATTTAAATTGTTGCTGCCATCAATTGAGACGGTGAAGCAGTAGATAGCTGTAAGACATAAACAGGTGGTTGCGCACCTTTTTGCAACCACCCCTTCTTCCTTTATTTTGTGTTTTCCTATGCTGCCTTCATATCTTCTCCTTAACTGATGTCTACTAAAAGGTCCCAGCACTTCCTGCCTCTGCCGAGGCCTGCAGGCCCACACCAGCCCCTGCTACCGACTGGCCATGCTCTGCACTGGGCCTTTATCGCTTCTTCCTCATTAGGATATCAGGAAGCCATCTTCTGACAATGTTACAGCACAATAAAATTGTTATTTCCTAAATTAACTTCAATCAAGAACAGAAATGTCAAATGGCCAGAGAGGCAAAGGCACTGCTTTCTGAGGACTGTTTTAAACACTTCAAGTGTCCTTTAGAAATCAGTTATTAAATAAACCTCACAATACCACTAAAAGGCATTTTCCAAGGAATTAATCAAATCAGAAAGTAACAAGTTCCTTTTAATTTAGGTATCACTGAAGATTTATTCACAACTGCAAGACACCAACTTTGCTGGTGAAACGGAAGCACGCCTTGGCCGGCAGTGACAGTACGAAGATCTCACAAAGCAGCCACCTGCGCCATGCCAGCATCTGCTTGCTGTCTCCGCCATCGCCTGTCAATGTCAGGGAGAACTAGTGCTGCAAAGCTTCAATACTAAAGATATTTAAACATACTCAAGACAGTCCCAGCCCAACGTGAAATGAGAACATTGTACATTTACTCATCATGGCACGTTTTTGCAAGACCTGGGCAAAAATAGTTCGTTTCAAGATAATTAGTGAGAAATTGTTTAAAACTTATTTGATCTGAAATAATTAATAACCATCTGTTAGGTTATATGATAAAAAGCTCATCTGTGCACCCACAAAGGAGCACAGAGACACAATGGGAGATGGTAAAGGCCTAGCACTACCCTACCCCAGCTCCTCCCAGGCCTGTCCCAGGAGCCATCAGCCCATCACAGGCCCATCTGGCTATGCCTGGAGGAGCACAGGGGGCTCCAGGGCAGGTGGGACCCCAAAGTAAGGACTCAGGAAGGGACACCCTTGTCCAGGGTGTCCCAGGGCTGTCCCGGGAGAGCTTCAGCCCCGCTGCCCTTTGTGATGCTCACCACGATGGGCCAAGAAAAGCAGCTCCAGATCCACTTCTGGACTGGGGGGGGGTTGCTGCCTGGGGTGTAGGACATGTTACGGGCTGCCAGGGAAGAGCGTTTTGGGATTGCACAAGAATTACTGTAGGACTTTTAGGGAAGAAACCAGAGGTGGGGATGGGGATAGATTTAGATGATTTGGGGAGGAACAACTGTGGGAAAAGAGAGGAGCGAGGGGACAAACAGAGCTGGTCATGTGTTAGTAGTGGCCTGTCTGGCCGTGCCCCCACAGGGCCCGTAGGGGCCCGCGGGTGGGCCGTGCCAGTCCGGGGTGAGTGCGGGTCCGGGTGCCAGCAGCTGGGCCGGACCATGGGCCGGAGGGTGCGTGTGCCTGGGGGCCAGCGACCGGGGAGACCCCGGGGAGGGAGAGCAAGTGCCGGCCCCAGGTGGGAGCAGGGCCAGAGCCCCGGTGGCTGCAGTGCAGCACCAGGAGCAGCACGGGTGTGCAAAGATCTGGCCGGAGGAGCTGGCGAGCAGGTGACATGGACAGGGAGCTGGGGGGGAGTCTCCAAGGATGAGGCTATGGGGGTGTCTGCTGGGGAGCATGGGAGTTGTGGTCAGCTCTGT
>JAVJGG010000017.1:5575913-5588475 GCA_035590195.1 Aviceda cuculoides | reverse complement strand
GGAGCTGGGGGGGAGTCTCCAAGGATGAGGCTATGGGGGTGTCTGCTGGGGAGCATGGGAGTTGTGGTCAGCTCTGTGTATGGGTGGGTGGACCTCCAACCTGCTCAGACAGAGAGGGGAAACAGGATGAGGCCGCTGGTGCTGCCTGAGTTCATGTGAGTGCCGAGTGTGTCTGCCTCTGTTAATCTGTGTAGCCGGCTGTATGTATACATATATATGCGGTGTATATGTGCTCTGTGTGTGTGCCTACTGGGAAAAGCTGCTCAGCCTTGCCACTGCCTCCATCTGGGGCATGGAGATGGGGCAGCCTCACCCCTGTCAGCTGCCAGATTCAACCCTTTCTAACAAAATCAATTGCCTCTGAACTGTTAAATAATTTGTAACTTGGCAGTTAAAGCTAAAAATACAGGAAAAAATGGCAGCTAAACTGCAAAATTTAGATTGATTTCCTTTAAATACAGACCCATTCAAACCCTGAAATTTTTGTCTGTGACCAATCTAGGACCTTCACTAGGTACATCTCATGTGAGATGAATGGTTGGTAAATGCTAGAATGCATGTAATAACCTTAAATTTTGATGCAGACACTTGCAAAGTGATTATAAGTTCATCAGCCTATAAAACATTTCAAATTCAGACCTTACTTCTAGCCGCAGGATATATATTCATTGATTGTGTTGATGAAACAGAAAAGCTAGTGTTTTTAAAGTCTCAGATTAGTACTCCCAGAGTCAGGCAATAGCTTTGTGCGCAATTTCCTATGTATATTTAAGCCTTTATGCAGCACCCAACTGAAATTAAATTGTCCTGAAGGTTAAAGATTAGTATTACTATTCAGCAAGAAGTTCTGAAGCAAATCCTGCCATAATGGTAGCTTTGCTGTGTACCAGAGCAAAACATCTTAATTGCTGGTACGTGGAAATTTTTTCTTTATTTTAATGAATTTCTCAATGCTGAAACACGTATTATACATCAGCCTGATTACACTGCCATTACAAATTGGGAAAAAGATATTTCATGCTCCCCTTTCAATACTGGAATGTCCAAAAAGACCAACAAATCAGTATTCACACAAGTTAATGGGGAAATAAAATGCAGCAAAATATGTTTCTCTGCAGGAAAACATATTTTTTTTAGAGACTTTTAATGCTTTTTTAAAAAATCCAGTCTACAACATCATCAATTCAGTGCCACTGGCTAGTAGAGACAAAAAAAATAAAAATACTATAATCACTCTCTCAAGGCTACAGCTTGACAGTCCTTCATTCTGACAAAGCAGTAAGTTCTTAGTTAAAAGCAACTAGATTATACAAAGTTGTTTTATCCCTTTTCTTTCAAAAATAATTTTTTTAGCCCAGTAAAGCAAAGTTCTTTGAATTGTCTCTGTTCTTCCTTTGTATTTACTCCAATTGTTTTTAAGATTCATCAAAATGAAGGAAAGAAAATGCGTTAAAAAGAGATGAAAACAATGCAAGTTGTGTACCAGATTTGAAATACATAAGAGGTGGAGTTCAAGAAAGTTCTTTCACAGACGGTAAGATCCTATATTGTAAAACGCTGAGCTAAAGACAGATTTAGTGCTCTTAAAACAAGACACTTCTTCATAGATGCAAACTCATTCTACAGATGGAGATCACTGAGGACAGGGTGGATTTTATTTGTTTTCTACAGATGGAGATCACTGAGGACAGGGTGGATTTTATTTGTTTACTTTTGTAAAATAAAGTAAAATAAATTGAGGCTTTAAGTGAACATCACTATTACTGTTACAGTTGCTTAGCAACAGCTGGTAGAATGAGAGAGTATGGTATAGTTCAGGTATATAAAAGGAAAGTGCTGATTTCATTGTTTGTGAAATACTGACACAATAATCTAAATTCTCTTCTGAACTTCACTGGAATAGGAGCAACTCAACTGTAGGCAAGCTACTCTGAGAAGAGGACTTCTTTATTTCCCTTCTGCCAGACTCCTGCCACATAGAGGATACTGTCCGTACCAAATCTGATCACTTCAGTATTGTCACTTTGACTTTCATTTTTTATTGATGCCGCTCTCCCAGACCACTCCACCAACAGCCTTGCTCACATATCCAGATCTTACAGCAGGTTTTTTTATTACCATCTTTGTCACTGGATGCCTACATCATGAGGCTGAGAAGTGTAATGCAGTTCAAGCAGTTTGGTTTTATACTACTACTAAAAGAGCATACTGTCAAAAAGCCCAGTTCTGAAAACTGGGAAAAGTCCATTTGTCTTATTGTAACTGCTCCATGAGCACTGTCTACATTAGCTACCTTTTCTTCCTTGACAGTTACTACCTTGTGCATCACTTCTGTTATCCAGCAGGCTTTCCAGCACTTTTTGTCTGTGTGTGACCACAGAATCAGTCCAGAAAAGACTTCAGATTTGTTCATCTCTGCTACTTTAATTCATGCTTTCTTTGCATTTAAAACAGAACATTTTGGTTTAGTGTGCTTCAATTACCAGTGCAGAGTCAACTGACATGAACTCAGGACAAATACTATCTTCCAAATTAGATTGCTAAGTCATAACTTGTGGAAAGAGAATGAGTGGCAATAAATTCTTCAATAGTTATTAGAGAAGTTTCATTTTCAAAGATGGAAGACTTATTTTTAGAATTGAATTTAGAAAGATCAGATGACATTACATTAGATTTTAGTGTTAAAACAGTCACCTTTGTTAATACAAATGCATTTTGCAGGAAGAATTTTAGCTTTCACATTTTAAAAATTGGTATTTTATGGATTACTGCAAGAAATCATGAAACATTTCTCTTGACAGGTATATTATTTCCATACACATAATTGTGCTTCTTATTTAGATTTGTATTTTATATAAATCAGAATATGGGCACTACCGTCCTATGCAATGCACATATAAGAAAGAAGAACTCTCCTATGAAAAATTAACAATAAAACACAGCAAACAATATCACAGCATTAGCAAAGTTAAATATTATCTAAATATAGGTAGCATGACCATACATGCCTGTGTAAAATACAAATTTCATTGCACTTTTGATGTTCATAAATTTACACACACAACACATATACAATCTATGACATTCATTAGCATTACCAGGGTGGGAATGATGCAACAGACACATATTCCCTGGAGATTATAAATTCAAAGTACAGCTGCGTGAGACATTCATGACTGGAACTGAAATGATGTGTTCTAATAATCTTAACCACAGGAAATTTAGTACCTTATGTTTTGTATCTTACTGATGTGTTTGCACAGTATTAAAGTAATTACTGATTTTAATGGGGCAATGGGATGGAATGGAGGGTGATGCAGCTCCTGTGCCTGAGTCATGATGTCAGTAGCTGACATTTATGCACAGCAATATTCAGAATGGAGTAGCTAACCACCATCTCGCAGCATCAGTAATAAACACAACTCTGTAGGTAGCTATAGGTGTGATTCAGCATTGTTCCAAATCCTATGGCCTTATCTACAATAATTCAAATGGGTGCCAAAATGCTGTCAGTCTGATTTGGTGCCCCCAGTTCATACTGGAGTAAATGACTAAAGAATAAGATACTTTTTCTGTATCTACATAAGATCAAGTTTGATTTCTCCTATACTAAATACAGTGTTTCAGTTTCATGTTTTCCATTGTGTACATCTCAAGCAATTATTTGGATTTGTAAATAACAGCAAGTAAGGTTGTGAACTGTGACAAAAATGCAATTAACATTTGCTTTAAGGTATAGCTGATTAGAATAATACTTTCTAAGTAGTGTATGTACTATACCTATTTACTAAACACATTCAGCCCATGCATGTGATCCAGATAGGTTACAGAAATAAAAGTTTACACAATGATTTGAATTCAAATAAATAAAGAAATTTGGATGATAGTACAAATTAGAACTGTAAAACATACAAGAGCATATTTATGATATTACATGCTTAAAGAAAGCATGTAAACTGTACTTCTCAGAGCTGGTTTGCCTATACTACATAATTGTTTCTTACAGAATTATGGTTGATGCTGTTTGAAATAGCGAACTGAAAAATCACCCAAATATTAAACTATTTATGTGAACTGAAGCACCTGAAATCGCAGAAACTGAACTTACGCTCCTTCAGGCCTTTTCATCCAGCCTCAGCCCTCACATACTGCCTGTATATCACAACACACAAGCACTATCTCAGGGTCTAGTTCTGAATTGGATTGCTCAAAGGCATTTTTAATCCTTGATTAAGGCATATTTGAAATAGGTAGAAGAGATCTACCCTTTGCAGGAACATTACAAGCAATACCCTGTTATGTTCATTTTACATGAAATACTCTATAAAAGAAAAAAGCCGTCTGCATCCCTGACTCATCCTCAGGAGCCCATCTGACTGACAGGGAACCGAGAGCCAGAAGTAGCACAGCAAGTAGACGCTATTCATGTTGGCACTGCTAAAGCTGGTTGTGCCACGGTGGGTGAAACGTAGGCTGATCTGTCATGTCAGTGCCAGGTCTGTGGTGCAGAAGTGCCCTCAGACCTGTGAGCTATTCTGATGTTCATAGTCACTGAACAAAACAACATAGAGACGGGTTTCTCTAGGACATTTTTAAGTTACCACTCATGGGAGATATCCTTATGGCTCTTCCTCCATTTGTGTCCTAACACAAATAATTTTCTGGGCAAGGTACAAATGCAACAAAAGCCTAAAATAAAAGCTTTGATATTTGTGATAATTACGGGATCCAACTTTAATTAAAATAGCTGAGGTATGGGAGTGATGGGTGGTGGAAGTGGTTGATCTTGATATCCTAACCTTTCTGAACAATAACACAATGTATCTGACTTTTGAAGTGTCCAGCAGCGTGATCATACTCCTGTTGAAGTCAATGACTGGGATTCTATAGACTTCAGTGAGAGAAGGATCAACTTTGTACATACAGCCTCCGATTCATTACCTATCTGGCTTGCTTCCAGCAGGAGACAAAATTTGAGAGGGAAACGATTGGCATGGCTCAATAGAAATGGACATGCCTTTGGGAGACTGAGCATGGCCATCAATAGGAGCAGGATAAGACTGTAAAATGTTAGCTTTCACTCGTGTTACATCAGACTGCATTATGTCATGCTGTCTTAAATCTTACATCTCATCTGACAGACACGTTTCTGTTAGAAAACATAAAAAGACAGAGAAAACAGCAGTGATTTGAAAACTATGTGTTTATTTTAGTTGAGGTGACTAGGCAATTAGCGGTTATGCTAAAACAAGCTTTAACTAGTTCAAAATTATTCTTGTCCCTAAGAGTAAAAAACCTTGCTAACCCCATGCTTTTTATACAACCAACTATAAATTATTAATTCAATCCACATTGTACTAGTTATTAGACTACAGCTGCATGATTTACTCTTGAAATTCTGAAAGCACTCACCTCTATCATGCCCTTAGCGCACCTGACTCCCAGTTTACCCTGCTATCTACAAGTTGCCTTATTTGGGGAGGAACGGGATCATATATATATGAAAAACATTGAACATATGGCTCTTGTCACAGAAACTGTAAAATGAAATTTTCCACAGTGGCTTGCTGGACAGACAGCCAAATGCTGTTTCATGCTTCAGATATAACATGGTAACCATAATATCTTCTTTGTGTCATTGTAACCTATACTTGAAGAAGCTGTATAATCCACAGGATGGTTGTCAGCTGGAGTCATCCAGTCCATATAAACAATGTTCTTACAATGACACAGAAATATCTGAAGTGTACCTTCAGAATAAATGTACGTTCACTGCATTGTATAGTTTGTAATCACAATCTGGTGATGAATGACTATATTTATTATAAATAAAATCATTAAAAATTTAAGCAAATATTGTTTATGATTCTTGCCATTTGACATAACAGGTATTTTTCCATGTTTGCATTTATAAAGCATTGATTCTGTAGGCTATTAAAACAAGTAGAGCCAGGAAAGAGAACATCAAAGATCACATATAAAAGTATAACCACATTACAAGCACAGCACTTGGGGAACATGAGACACTCCCACATGCACTTCCCAAATCTCCTCTTGGTGCCATTTCTAAAAGAAAATGTCATCAACAAAACAGGTTTATTATTAACTATCTTTGATTTACCTCGGCATTGCTCTCTTCAAGCCAACTGTCTTTGTGTCACACTTCGCAGATTTCCAGCTGATGTAAGTCGGCGTGTCTTCACTAGCTACATCACATCAGATCAACTATAACACTAGCCGAATTTCCAACACATATGCTGATTCTACCATCCACCTTTCTTCCTTCTCTCCTTTCTTCTTTTCTTCAGTTTTCAAATACTTATTTGGTAAAGGCATTTTATTATTTACTCTTGAATCTGATCTTAATGATACTCTATTAATTACTTTGATACTTCTATGCTGCTAAGGCAAAACACTGTACATGTAATTAGTAACCAAAGAAAGTGCAAGGAAAATGTCTGTTTACTGTATTTGTTAAACCTTTTTCCACATTCTTTGGCTGTTTAGCTGCATGATGGATACAACAGATATTGAATTTCAGCTGTCATTTCACTTGCTTTGCTTTACAGAAAGGCTATGTGATGAGCTACAGGAAGACTTTATGATACTGAGAAATTCCGTGTTGACACAGGTACAGTAACACTGTGCCCAAGCAAAGCCCAATTTTGCACACAGAGCAATGGGTTCTGAGCTATCTATTAGGACTTGGGAGAACTATCGTGGAGTAGCTGGAGTGTTGAAGTAATGTGTTCATAAAACCGTAAGAGTCAAAAAAATTAACAGAAGGTTTAAAATTATTAGAGGAAACAAAGTGTCATTAAGCCCTACATAGGCTCACTGTCTAATCTGAGTTCTGCATGCAAGTTCAAACCCACATCTTATCAGAAAAGGTGTAGATAAGAATTATAAGGATGACTGAAGGTATTAAATAGCTTCTGTACAGGGAGACTAAACAGACTCAAATTTTCTAGCCTACAAAACAGACTGCTGAGGGGGAAAGTAGGAGAGGTCCACAGCATCAAGACGGTAGGAAAAAGTGTTCTTCTGTTTTGTTTTTCTGTCCTCTGTTTTCATTACTCAAAACTCTCCTGCTGCTAAGTTCGAAACAAGAGATATATTTTCACCTAATGCATAACTAAACAGTGGAACTCATTTCAACAAGAAAGCAATTAGACTGTAGCAAAAGAGCAAGTAGGAAAAAAAAAACCATCAGGGCATTTTAAAAGGAAAGATAAACCTCTGGCTTAATAAATCTCACAGGCGCACATACCTAGAAGAAAGAACATGTATCTTGGAAAGTATGCTTATATCTTCTTAGAGTTTTTCTAGGCATCTGCTATTAGCCAGTGATGTAGGTAAGATACCAGACTTGACGGACCTCAGTCAGACCCTAGTCTCTGGAGATATCACTGAAGAGGGAATACCCCATAGCACTATTAAAACATCGAAGGTTATCCAAGTCATATTGGGAATAACATTAACTGAATAGGCTTTATGCTTTAACACTTGTTCTCTTCTTCATTGAAAGACACTAACAAGTTGCACATTACTAAGGAGAATATCAACCATTCCTAACCTTTGGATATTATTGCCTTCACGGAAAATGTTTACAGAGCTAACATACATTGGTTTATCTTTCTTTGTGAGACATTTCTTTGCCTTTTTTTGACAAGTCAAATAAAAAGTATTATTAATAGCCAGGCTGATCAACAGTCATAGTAGCTGATCAATGTTAATAGCGATAGTAGTTATTATTGAATGTCTTGAGCTGCACATTTATAATAAAGAGGATTTTCAAACTTCCCATGAAGCATTCATACTATATGAGTTTTGACAGAGCCAATATATGCATAAAATATTTTTATTATTGTTTGTCCCAGTAGGAAGCAAGTGAAAGGATTACACATGCATGAATTAGATCGCCACCATGAGACTATACTAAGCAGTAATTTATTATGAATAAATCTCTTCTGTTCAGTAAGAAACAATAGTTTCTAAAAATATAAGAGTCTAGTCCTTAATTTTCATGAAACCTGTGCACTAAGAAGCATCTATTAGTTTGCAACAGCATGCTTGATTTGCGCTGACTCTTCCAAATATGCTATTTTGATACACTTACAGACACCATGAATTGTAGGGTGACCTTGGAAACTTCATCTTGGATTTTGGCATTCACATAAGAATGATGTGAATGAAGACTCCCTTACTGGACAAGCTAGACTAGTGGTAAGTTGCAGAAGGCCACAAAAAAAACATTTAGTAAAACACCACAGTAATTTTTCTGAAAGTCTGTCCCCACAAAGACATTTTTCTTACAAAAGAATGAAGTTTGGTATTACAGGTCAGCTCTTCAATTAGTCAATTAAGACACAGCAAGTTATGAAGTAATTGGATAATAGCCAACTGCACAGTGGGAGAAGGTGTCTGAAACCTTGAAATACTGAGTTTGCATGGTGGGAAGACACTCCTTGAAGCAAAACTTAGAGGAGACTGCTGTTTTCACATACAACCTTCTCTAACATACATACATTTCAAAAAGGCTAGTGACTGAAGTGATTGACAAAGCCCTTGAACAAAACTGGGTTTGATTTATAACACACAGATTTTCCTTAAGCTGTACAGAAGATGTGTGGTCAGCACTGTGAAACCACTGTATGCCCCAAGTAGAGACCGGAGCTCGCCTCATAAAAAGATATAAATATTTGTGTAGAACAGCAAATGAGTAGATGGGCACCTCCAGCAGAGGTTTCATTTCCTGATAGTAAGAGTTTCCGTAGTATCTGTGCAATTAAGAAATGTGGCTGAGTCAGTGTTTCTAAAATAAGCAGGCAGGTGATGGTGATATATTCCTGCAGGTTTAGCTTATATGTAAGAGCTGATAATTTGTGTGGCATTTGTAACAAAACTGTTTAGATTTCGGACTGAAAATAAAGACAACTTTAATAAATATAATATTTTGAGTTTTTTCAGTTTGAGTATTTTTTAAAATTTCAAGTCAGAAGGTCCTGATTTCCTCTCTGGGATAACAGTGTGATGTTCTTACTAACCTGCCTTGTGAATTTTCCTACTCACGTAGAGATATTTTTTTGATCTTCTATGTTTAGCATTAAAAACAGTTGCCAATAAAAGCATTTCTAATCAAATTCCACCCATACAAATATTTTTACCTGAGTTCATGTGGTATTCATCACGGATATCTGCAGCGATAACATTTTTTTATTGCACTTGTTGCTGTTACTCATGACTTTGTTGAATAGCACCATTTCTTACAAGAGTGGTATGACATGCTTTAAGGCTGTTTTCTTCCAATTCCTAGACGAATACTAAAATGTACTATTTCACTTGAATATGCAAATAGAATATATATTTCTTTATCTAGTTCCACTTCAGAGAAAAAATCAGAACTAGAGGAAAAGATTATCTTTTCTGTGTTAAAATGTGTTTGGGAGATGGAGTCACTGTATGTCTCTGCTATCTGTATGACAATATAGTTAAGCCAGAGTCTGTTATGACACAGTAGTTTGTGTTTGAATTCTAGTTTTAGAACAGACAATATCTCCACTGATTCCTTCCTCAGTGAGCGTGGTCAAGCTTCATCCAGCTTCTGGAACTGAATAGCAAGTCATCATCCTCACCCTCACACATTAACAGTATATATTCCAGTCCAGCCATATGAAAGGTCAGTGACTTCTATGTCCTGCCTGCTTCCAGTTGGTTTGGACTGGAATGCCGTATGGTATCATAAATAGAAAGAGAGTTTTTGTTTCTCCAAGAATCCCCATAGCATGCATAGGTACTATACACACGCACACACAAATGGGGAAAACAAAGAAACACTGAACTTTCACAGGTGGGAGGACTCTCACAAGCAGGGGGAAGAACTAGAACCACAGAGGCAAAGGCTGGGGCAAAGAAAGGCAAAATATTTGTTCGAGGTTTTTGGGTTTCATTTTTAAAAATCTGAGAAAAATCATAAATATATGCCTTAAGCTCATTAAAAATTCAAAATGTAAAAGAATACACAAACTTAAATAATGCTTCTTTAGTTATGCACTCTGACATAGTCTTCAGTTATGTGACCACATATGCATATTTTTCAAATTCTCTCCTTCACATTCAGTCTCTTTCCATTACTTAACCACTCCTCTTCCTTCACAACCATTCTCCAGTTCAATGTCCTTACAGTTCTCTCCTCAAAAGCATGTTTCTTCTTCTTCACACAAATGAGGAACTCAAAAGAGTAGCGGATGATTGAAAATAGATTCTAGAATATTTAGTTAGGTCATTGCAATTTTGCTGCTTCCGTTCCCCCAAATTCTAATCCTTACTATGATAGAAAATTCAGACAAGTAGACTTATTACACATTCAGGCTCCTCTAAAGATGGATTGAAATTTCCACACAAATAGAAAACTCTCTGGAATTTAGCACTCAGTAAATACTGTGGAGAAGGATGCAACAATTCCTGCTCCTCTTTAGACTTCAGGCAACTGCCTCAAAAAGCATATGAGGTTTAGCTGACCAAAGCTGCATAACTAAGCAGATCTCATACTTTTTCAACATATTGTACTAGATGGAAACAACCATAGGGCAATTACTCTAGTCACAATTAAGCATCAGTTTAAGTTCATAGAATAGTTTGGGTTGGAAGCGACCTTTAAAGGTCATCTAGTTCCAACCCCCCCGCCATGGGCAGGGACACCTTCCACTAGACCAGGTTGCTCCAAGCCCCATCCAACCTGGCCTTGAACACTTCCAAAGATGGGGCATCCACAACCTCTCTGGGTGACCTGTTCTAGTGTCTCACCACCATCATCATACAAAATTTCTTCATTATGTCTAATGTAAACCTACCCTCTTTCAGTTGAAAACCATTATCCCTTGCCCTGTCACTACAGGCCCTGGTGAAAAGTCTTTTGCTTTCTTATAAGCCCTCTTTAAGGGGGCTTAAGGCTTTAATGGGGTTTAAGGCTGCAGTAAGGTCTCCCCAGAGCCTTCTCTTCTCCAGGCTGAACAACCCCGACTCTCTCAGCCTCTTTCCATAGGAGAGGTGTTCCAGCCCTCCTCTAGACTTGCTCTAACAGGTCCATGTCTTGCGCTGGGTCCCCCAGAGCTGGATGCAGTACTCCAGGTGGGGTCTCACAAGGGCAGAGCAGAGGGAGAGAATCCCCTCCCTCGACCTGCTGGCCATGCTTCTTTTTATGTAGCCCAGTATACGACTGGCTTTCTAGGCTGCAAGTGCACATTGCCAGCTCATGTCCAATTTTTCATTCACCAATACCCCTAAGTCCTTCTCTGCAGGGCTGCTCTTTCATTGCCTACCTGGCAGATCTGGATTTGATTCTACTTCCTGAATAATTTCTGAGTTTTAGCTAATGACTATCCAACATAGAATGCAGAAGATCTGAGATTCAGGACTAAAATGTAGGCCTTTGCCCCACCAGCAGGGTTTCAGCTGAAGCAAGCTGGAAACAAATCAGCAACTACAAAAATGTAAAATACTCAGAACACCGCCACTGCTATTATAAGACAAAGCGCCTGTACTTCTGTGAGAGAACAGTGTGCTACACAACTGTCTAACTTTTCCCGTATTAAAGGTTTTCACAGAGCTACCCTTCATGTCTGTAGTGTATATTCAGCCCAACATGAATTAATTCTCAATATGAAATATACTTGTCCTTCACAAACATGCTTATGTGTTTAATGATGTCTTTTAAAAGACAATTTCAGTATTTAATCTCCCTTTTTCCACAGCCGCCTAGACAAAAAGCTTTAAAAAAACCCCCAAATATATATTACTAGTTAGCAAATTTCATTCTCTATTTTTTTATTTTACGCACTTATCCATACTTTAGAGACTAAAATATGCAGGTTTTTGTTTTTTATTTGTTTTGGTTTTGTTTTCTAAAGAAAATAGATCATGTGCAAATATTCAGCACTGGAAAATATAAAAAGTCACATTTCAAACTTAGCATGCCTGTTTTATTTCACAAAATTCAAACTCTCCCATGAGTAATGTTTTCTCTTTGTCATGTATCATTGAATCTACAAACGCCATTTCTTCATCATCTGCAATGTAAAGACATTGCTTCAAAATGACTTCAATCTGCTCCAGGCTGAAAATTCTACAGCTACCAGACCAATTGATGACATCTTACAACACTTCTTTAAAGTCTTCCTCAATATACAGACCTGTTCTACATATTGTCTTTTTCCCATTTTGGCTTTGTAGAACATTCTTCAAACTTCACTGAAAGAGCTGTGGTCATCTATATATACAGACATATAAATACACATCTTCGACACAGACTTAATTCTTCCTCTGAACTCAGTAGCACAGTTTTCTAGAAGTCTTAATGATGTCAGATTATGCTTATATGTAAAACCACTGCGGATGGGATTACTCTCACTTAACTTCAACCACCCAAGGTTAGTCATACAATCTAAGCGTGGTGGGTTGACCCTGCCTGGGTGCCAGGTGCCCAGCAAAGCTGTTCTATCACTGCCCCCTCCTCAGCTGGACAGGGGAGAGAAAATATAACAAAGGGCTTGTGGGTCGAGAT
>JAVJGG010000017.1:5524903-5557228 GCA_035590195.1 Aviceda cuculoides | reverse complement strand
ACTGAACTCAAAACACAGCACTGTACCAGCTACTAGGAAGACAATTAACTCTATCCCAGCTGAAACCAGGACAATTGACTACAGGCCAATGTTTTGGCAACTTCTTCCTCCTCTTACATAATCTGGACAAATATTTCCCGTTATTTTTTTCTATTCTGTTACTCTTAGCATCATTGTCAGGACAGTATGACCTTATTTAGAAAATACAATTTCATCATTCTAAAAATACCTGTTATCAACTTTTTATTTATGGATGAGAATTCAGTCAGGTATTTTATCAATTTAAGTTAAAGAACTTAACCTATGTATGGAGCTGTCCCTGACATACTTTACAACATGATACTTATCTCTGTTTCTACACCTCAAAGCACTTCCTTAGAAAGTGCATTATAAATATAAAAAAATTAATTGACATTGATTTCAGAAACAGCCTTTTAGTCTCATTGCACTATACCTAAATCAGCAAGTGTGTAAGTTTTCACAAATGTTTTATCATGATTTATTATGTAAATTATGCATGTACTAATTGTTAAAAAGAGAGGCCCAAATAGATATCGTGTAAAAAGATACTTAAAGTTCAGACTGAAATTCAAGTTTTTCTGTTGTGATTTACATACGATCTCTTGGGCCAAAAAAAGATAAAATGCCAGAAAATTAAAAGGAAGAGAGGTAGAAACTCTAGTACCATTGTGTAAATCAGTAAATATTAGGGATATCTACTTGGAGCTTACAACAAGAAAAAAAATGTTATCATACCTCTTTCTCTTCCAAACCCAAGTGTAGAGTGTAAAATCTCTTTAATTTTAGAGCTCTGGGAAAGGCTTATGGCTCCTAACTGGTGAAATATTAAAAATGCCTAATATCTCAGAGCTGGGGTTTGGTGTGGTTTGCTATGCTGTCTTCATAAGAAAGGCTGACATCTTCGCTAGCTTCTTTTAGTTATATCAAAGAAATTTAGAAGGAAACTCTTTTTACATGTGTTTACATTACACGTAAACAAGCTGTTATAGCAAGGCTGAACAGTTCATAGAAGTCTAACTAACCAGTTGAATTATAGCTAGAATGGCTAAACGAGCTACTTCTAAACTGAACTTCTAAAATTCTCTAGTGCAGCAGAACAAAGGAGACGGCAAAGATGAAGATAAAAGGAAAGAGCTGTGGCTGCATGGTTAAAGAGAACTTTTTTCCTTTTTTTTCCCCCATTCTACAGCCAGAGGAGACTTTCCAACAGACATTTACATAAATGACCTGCTGAAAATATTTTAAAAAGCCCTATGTATTTTGTAGCACATTTAATAGCTACCAGAAATTCTGTGGGAGTGTAGGAGAAACCACATGGGGTTTTTTTTTGTATTGTCAGGTAAAGTCAATTCAGCAATCTAGGGCTGAATTTCCCTAGGTACGAATTTCCCTAGGTACAAATTTCCAAGAATTCCCTGCTTGATTCTCTTTTTGCAAAAAGCAAGAATAAGAGATTCTTACCTCCATCTGCCAGTGCTCTGTCCAGTCATCATTTACATCCCTTTCATTTGGATAATTCAACTTTTTGTGACACTATCCTCTAAGCACAGACAGTGGAAGAGTCCAGGTAAAAGCCCTTTCTCCTTCCCCTTCCACTCAGAAGTTCTTATTCCATTTTGCTTAATGAGTTTCTGTGTGCAATCTCACAAAATAGAAAGAAAAGGAAAAACAAACGGGTGGGGTTGAGGGGGAGCAAGTAGGAAGGAAAACTCTTTAACTTTGCCATTCAAAAACCATAAAGTGTTTAAGTGAATCTTGTGGTCTTAAGTGAAAAGACGAAAGAATTAATGGATATAGTAAACAAACTATTGCTGTATTTTTTTCTTTCCTTTTGACTAATGACATTTTCTGTGCCTGGCAAGACCCAAGTGCGGTCTGGTTCAAGGAATGCTATTAAGTCCCAAAGTGTCAACTTAGTATATGTGGAACTGGCGTCTCAATCTCTTGCTCCAAAAGGTCCACGGTTACTAAAGTATCAGAAAGAGAAAGAGAGGAGATAAGAAGGGCAGAAATAAATAATACAGTCTCAGGTAGAAACTGATTTTTCTGGGCTTCAAATCAAGCACAAGATGCTTCAAACTATTTACACCATTGGAAGGAATTCGAGTGCTAACCAGTGGCCTATAGGACCTTAAAGCAAATATAGCAGAGATACAGGCACTTTGAGACAAGCTCAATCTTGCTAACAGTGTACTTGTGTATGAACACATTGTCCCCATTACCATTTGCACTCCCAGTCCCATGTAAGAACTTAAAAACATACTTGCCCATTTAATCTAACTAAGTAAAACCTCTTTGGCTATGTTTGCTGAAAACATTTAAATATATATATATAAATTTAACCAAATGAACAGCAAGATCTACAACTGACAACATTAGGAGTAAAAAAAGAGGCAAGAACCCTTTTAAAATTGTGCTTTCTCATTTTCAAAAAGAGAGATTTGAGCTGCTGATTAAACAGGTTTTTTGCAATCATGCTACTACTACTTTTGTACTTACAAGCATAAAGGTAAAGGTTTGACCAATAAACTAATAATACTATCAGATATTACTTTTTTACTGTTCAGAATGCAAAACAAGATAAAAAGAATGCACAGTTAAGAATTATGTCAAAGATATATGACTAATAATTCAGAAGAAAATAGACAGGAAATGGAATCTCTTTAGTTTAATATTGTCTTTTAACTTGTTTTAAAGGTTTCAGTTGAATATATGTATTTGTGATAAATCAGAATTAAAATAAACATATGAAATATATGGAAGGACATAACACTCAGAAATCAGTAAGCTTGGCAGCTCACAGGCGAGAAAATACTGAATCCACACACTGAACTAAAGCACAGAAAATGCATTTTAAAATGTATTTTTATAGAAAAAGATCTCTACAGAAAAACAAATAAGGGAATGAAATAATATTCAACAACAGCATTTTCTTTGTTTGGTGCTTAAGAAAAAAAAGAGCTGAGAATTTGAGAAAAGCATTAATCAAAAGCACAGCTAGCTTCACCTTTGAAAAGCAGGAAAGGATACATGAACGCTGTAACCCAGAAAAGGAGATTTAAATATAACAATACTGTGGCATAGCTCTATGGTCTTAGAATTTGACTGTAAGCCAAGAATACCTGAACTTAAAGTGGAACACAAGCTCTGATCTTCTGTGTGTTAATCAGAAAGCTACTTCGCCTGTCCAGTTCATTGCCTGTGACATGCAAATAACTATATATGTAGTGATGAAAAGGAATATGCAGTAATAAGCCTCATAGTAATTATGGTGTATGAATATTGGATTATTTTATAATGATTTCTTAGAGCAGGAAAATAAATGTTGGAATTCTGTTTAACTGCTTGAAGTCCATAATCCAGTTTTTAAACCAAATTAATTAATCCAGCTCTACATCTCCGCTTCTTACATCACAAAATATACTCAAAGTCAAGTAGAGAAGATACAAGAAAAGCTTCTGGTAATAATAGAAGGGTTTTGAAAAAGAATTTGCACATCAGCAATAGCAGTCTAACTGAAGCTGTGATGTACTGCTAAAATAAAATTAAACTGAAAACCCAAAACGTCAGCAAAAGTGAATGGTTTACATTCTGAATTTCTGTCTGGTATTTCAGCTGAGTTTTTCTCTCTGATAAACTTTAACACATTGCATCATATGAAAGTCAGTGCTGGGTATCCATTCGGAAGGACATCTGTTACCAAAAAAAGCTTCCCTCTGCTCCACATGTTAAATAGCTCTATTTATCTTGATAATATTTGACAATTTTATCACATATGGAACTTTTTCAGTTTGTACAGATTATTTGGACTTTTTTCCCTTTTGACCTTCCTCTCTGCCACAGCCACTTCTGGAATCAGATGTAATTTATTATCTTGAGATACTGCCACAAGTTGCCTTCAGGGACCAAAACCATGTTTTATTTCCTTTTTTTTTTTTTTTGATAGGTTTTCTATGACCATCAAATTATACTGCTACAGCAAACACAGAAACTTCTTTCTGAAACACTACAGACATTTTCACTAATCTCTCTCTGAACTAGTTTTTGAAAGAACGGTACAACTGTGAGTATGGGAAATCTCTCCAAATCTTGCCACCTGCAAGTCAAATGTGGTCCAAGCAAGAAGCTGCTATAGCCTTTTGGCTTTCCAACAGTCTTCAAAAAATTATCTCTGTTCACTTTCTAGTATACAATGTCCACATCAAAGGAGTACCATTAGAGCTGTTAAACAAAGAATGAAATAATAAACCAGTTTTATCCATGTTTCGTGAGCTCTAATGTGCAGATTGGCTCTCCTTGGAATCTCACACTATAATCTCCCAATGATCTTGCCATCCGTAGTAAATACTATAGCTTAGTATATCAGTAAGGAGCTAAATGGATAGCAATGGGTAAAATAAAGAAGAATTCCACATATGCCTCCAACAATAGAAGGTATCCTAGCTATAAATAAAAGATAACCTAGCTATAATTAAGGTAGAAACAGTTACTGCTGTTCTAGATTTTAGGCTTCATGCTTTCTATGCAATACAGAAAATTTCAGCTAGAACAAATTTTAGGGGAAAATTCTGAAGCAGTGATAGTCTCCCTCATACTTCCATGGAGCCACCTTACAGTATGTTAGGTTAAGGAATGCTAAAAACAGCGTAACAAAGAAGCTGTGTTTTCAGCCATATTTAATCCAGCACAACTGAGGAAGTTATTAAAGACTTGGTTTAGACAAGACAATAGGCTTCCAATTACTGGAGCTATTTTGTCAGAAATAGCAGTATGGCTCCATGATGTTAGTACTCCAACTTGTGAAGAGGTTTTCTTTCAGGCAGCTTTTTTTATCACATTTAGTATGAGAAGACAAGCCATCTTCAAAGACATTTGACAGAGCAGCTGGTTTAGCAAATCCTTGCTTTTCACTGGGAACTACTGTTATAATCTATATAATGTTACTCTTTACTATATAATGTTTACTCATTTTTGCTTTAAGTTTTCTTGAAGAAGTGTTCTGTTGCAGGGTAGTAGTATGACTATTGAATACACAGCAGTGTTTGACCTGTGTAAGATGACGTAACATAACCCTGTATTTGGGCCTTTTTGCAGAATCAGCGACCTGACAAAGTGGTGTCACAGCCCTTTATTATGACCAGTGATACTATCAGGAAAAGTGCAACCAAGTAATATCAAAACATACAAGATATTAAATTATGAGGCTTTGAAAAAAAATTAAGAATCTGTGACACTGAGATTCATACAAAAAAATATAATTTGCACCAATGGAAGTGCTTACTGAAGATGGAATTCACCTGTCTGAAACATGGCCTGCCATTTAATATGACATCAAGTTTTCATGGCATACTGCACAGTCAGGTAGACATGGAGAGGCACCACACCATAAATATCACATCTTTTTGTGGGATCAAATTTATGAGACAACCATTGGGCAGTTTCAGAAATAGAAAGTTTTGACTGGGAAATATAAGGCAATGGGGGAGATGGCAACCTCTGATCATCAGTTTTCCTCAACAAGGTTCTGAACTGGATTGTGCATATGCACCTGTCTACACATGCTGTGGAAGTCATACAAACGTAGGACATCCCATAGAACTGCAACCATTTCTTAGTCTAGGCCTATACTTTATACATAATATTACAGGAAAAGATCTTTTTGTACATGGGAGATCTAGTTGACTGAGACAGCAAACTCGTTCCAGCCTACAGAATGTAACAGCATCAAATGAAATGGAGAGCCAAATCTGTACAAAAGATGCTAAGGTGAACTGAAGAACACAAATAATGAAGTCAAACAGTCCTGTCCCTTTCTGGGAAGCGTAGGCTCTCTTGAACTCGAAAGTTAGTGTGTTACCTCCACATTAGGCTTTATTCAGTTCTGCATGGTTGACTACATTCACTGGTTGGGTTCATTAAAAAAAGGAAGATGCCACTCTGCACGAGCAGATGGACTATGTTCTTTTTCCCCCCTGAGCCATGCTGGATATTCTATTCATAAATCGATAAGGAAAACTCATTTATTCCCACTGCATGCAAGTAGCGAAAAGACCAGCGAATTTAAATTTCAAATAAACAATGAATAAAGTAGATTCACTTGTTTTTGGAAATGAACTAGTTCCGTTGGTGGTGTTATAGAAGTCCTGACTGTATGCAATTTCTTATTATATAATCTATAAAAAAAGAAGGAACCTGGCAGAAGAGTAACGTTAAGACAGCCAATTGCTTATAGAAGTACCATGTCCTTGTCAGGAAAATAGTTATGTTTAAACCCTAACTATTCATTATACATCTAGCATTTTGAGTACTCATTTGTTCTGCACTTTTATTGTATGAACATACAGAACAAGGAGATTAATTATAAGATAGAAAGTTCTATTTTAACAAAAACATTAGGCAAAGTTCCAAATTAGTAAGCAAACCTCCCAAGTCATCAAAAATATACAGTAAAGTTCAAACACTGGCAGATTTAAATAAGGAAATTTTAATCTGAATGTTCTGTTTTTCAGCAGCCTAACAGCTGTGGGGCTGCCAAGAACTTAAAGTACTAAAAATATATTTTATCTATTTATTATTAAAGATATTGTTAATCTGATCAACTAACCTGAAAAATATCGGCTAAAATGTACACATCCAAAACTCAGTTTTCAGTCTCCCATTACTGCAAACACCTGGCCACAGTAAGCATGAGCTGTACACACTCTTGCAGCACTGAATCTACTGAAAAGCAGTTCAGTCCCCCCAAAACACTCTCCCCCCCAAAACAGAAAAAAACCCCAACAAACTACTCTACTCTGCAGAGCTGCTATGAATTACTCGTATGGGATTTTTTCTGTTGCTCTTCTCAGCTCCTCTGAAGGAAACTCATCTCCTCATCCCCCGAAATGTCTACTAGACATGTTTTGAAAAGGAATTTACTTTGTTTACTTGACAGTCTTGGATTTCAGTATTCTAACTGATTATACTGGAAGCTATTGTTTTCTTAAGCAAACGACGCAAGACCACAAAAATCTTCTTTTACTTTAAAATGGCTTTAATTATAACTTCAAAATCTGTGCTGAAATAAATGTAGATGAACCTTACATTTAAAATAACAATCCTCATATCCTCAAATGGTTTAATCTTACTGTAAATTAAAGATAGTCATAACTAGAATACCTTTAATTTTGATACATCTTTAGCCAATATATTAATTGAACTAACATAGACACACAGGAAAGAAGTAAGGAAACACGGGAAGGTTCTTGCTTTCCAGAGACCACAGTTAATTTAAGTTACATTGAATAAAAAGAAAACTGTGTCCATAATTTCAATTTAAGGTCACCAGTATCTGAATGAAATTAGTTAGGAGGCCATAAGAAGTCCTGGGAGAAGGAGGAGCTGGGAGAGAGCTATATGAATCAGTGATGCAGGCTGATATATCAACACTTCATCAACAAGGAGTGTTGATGCAAATGGCTTGTATCACTCCTTGTTTACCGTGCAAATGCAAATCACATTACACTTATGCCAAATGTTTCATAGCTTTTGTTTAAATGTGCAGTGTTGGAGAAGGGGAGAAGGAAGAGAGAAGTGGAGAATGTTGAGTCGACATCCTAAATCTTGGATGAGAAGTATTGGTTGAGCGTGATGACCACACTTCTGGCAGTGTCATTATGAAGAAATGACAACCCACGGGAGGGCAATGCATCGTTCTAGGAATTAGGACATATGGTGGTGTCATTACTCTTATACATTGCAAAAGATGCTCATGACTGCATAAGCACAGCAGCGCAATGTGATAGTGGCTTGCCACAGTCAGACCCAAAGAAGACAGGACTTTTGAATCTCACAGAGTAACTCATATTCATGTCATTTCCAACATTGTTTTAGCTCACTGTGTAATTCATTTGTATGGCAGTCTTGAGGCCGCATTTGGGACAAAGTCCCAAACCTACTGAGGTCAAATAGTTTTAAAAGCCAAAAAAAAGAGTTTAAACATAGAAAAAAAAAAACTTTTTTTTTTTTTTTATACTTGCAATGCTATGACAGGTGGCATTATGCAGGAAATAAAGCTATTTGCTATCAGTAATTCATCACTTCCTTTAATATGTTACATGATTAAAGTAATTTATAGACAAACTTCTTTTCTCTCTTTCAAAAAACTATGATTCTGGATAACATCTAAAACCGATACATTCAGATAAAAGTTTTCAGTAAGGATTTATTTATATTCTTTTACATCCTCAAGCAACGCTAGACTTCTAAGACTGTTCTGTGCTAAGACAGACACCCATGGATCCTTTTTAATATTGATAGAAAGTATGGTTTCTGGTACTGGCAGTTGTCAAAACAGCATCCCTATGGAAATTTCAGACTCGTGGTATATCTCTATTTCATCTGTTTCTGAAGGATAAGTGACAGTATTGGTCTTTGAAATATGTATATAGAACTCTGGGCCCAACACGTTTGATTTAATCACTGAGGAATCACAGCCCACCATTCCCTACTGGTTTTGCCTTTGACTAGTCATAACTACATTTACTGAGTATATTAAAATCCACAAGATGAACTTGAGCAATAAAATGGAGAAAAAGAGGTACAATTTTCTTGGAGCTCATAGTAGTAACACTGGAGAAAAGAAAATTCAGTGCTAGACAATTACATTTCATATGCAGTGAATAGGAACTATGCCACACATACAAATCCAGTTTCCCGGCTTTATTTAAATATCCCACAGGGACATAACTGTCTCTTATGTTCCCTTTAAAATACTTACCTCTCTACATCTATCAGAAATAAAAATATTTGTCTTGCCTAAATCAGAGTTTCAGACATACATTTCGTAAGGTTCTGCTTACAGAATTCTATAAAATGATACTAAGGAATCAATACTGCCCTGCAGTTCTTCTAGGAAGAAAAATGTAAAATGTATACTTCTTTGTTTACAAAACGTAGCTTTCTAGAAAGAGTAAAAAATTTTTTCTGAAGACTATTTTACTTGTTCGGCCACTGTTGGAAAGCAAATTTTATGGATGATTTCACCCACTGTTCATTAGTAAGTTCTGAGATAGGTAATGATAAGCCAGGAACCACCTTCAGTATTATATTTTTATTATTATTACCTTTGGAACAGACTGTATCAAAATCAGTCTGTACTAAAACTAGACTGCATCACAACCAAGGTAACTCAGAAATACCACGAACACAGCTAGACTCAAGATTTCCTAGGTGAAGCTGCAACACAGTGTTCAAACCTTAGCCAGCTGGAGATGTACCTATTTACTAAATGAGAAGTCAAGACCAAGAGCCTTCCAAAGGTACCAACCTGAGATTAGTAAAGAAATAAACCTATGTGTATTATTTGTTAATTATTTCCTAAGAACTGAAATTTCAGGTTTTCTCTGCAAATATGAGATCTACACCACTTGTTATGGTGAAAGCTGACAGTATAAGACAAATGCATTGCTCAGAAAGAGCTGGAGGTCACGGATAATGACCAGGAGTGGGAAGAGTTACATTAAAATTCTGAGAAATTCAAACACAGAATTTGTCTACAACTGCACGTTCTTTAAAAGAATAAATATAATACGCAGCTTTCTCCCTCAGGCTGTATTATCCTGCTCTATAGCTTTCTCTCCAGCAGAGAATCTATTCAGTATGTTCTAGGGTTCTGTCCCACACGAGGATGTGAAAACAAATACTCTGGAGCCAGTTTGCAGCTACAGGCTTTTGACGTACAAGACCTCTTACCAGTTTGTAGGGGTCGAGAGAAAGAACTTCTTCTTCTCTCCACACAGAACCTGCTCCTCTCTCCAAGGACAGCACAAGTTGGAAACTCAACTATGGCAGCATGACTTGTTTAAACTCCCACCTCCACCACACAAAAAAACCCGTATGCAAAATCTAAGTATTAAAATTGTTGCCTCTTATATTTCATTAGTAACATGAGTTAATTGAATTCATTTTCTACTGGAGTGAGGAAGTGAAATTGTTCTGGTCTGCTCTAAAAGAACCACTCACTCTGCAGTAACTACATAAAGCCTATGTCTCTGGTAACACCACCTGAACCCTAATTCACAAGAATGAGTGACAAACCCTCTCCTGAAAGGGAGGAAGGAAGAAAGCAGGACAATTCACTTATTAAGTTAAACACAACTGCCACTCAGTTTCAAATAACTATATGCGATAGATTTTCACCTAGGCTGTTCCTTTTTCTTTACTGATGCCCAAACGGCCCATAGACACTGTACAGCAAAACTACTGCAGACTTTAAAAGATTTTAAGAAAGTCTGTGACAAGCTCCTCCAAATTTTCCTCTCATTTAATTTCTGGTCATAAGGAATGCCTAATGCACACTGACAGTGTACCCGAGCTATATATGCACTTTCATATAATTTATAAAACTTCCACAAGTATATGAAAATCACCACAATGGATCATACCTCTGTATGAAAACAGAGATTCTTCATCGTGGACTGCACAACAACAGAGCTTAGCAAAATGTAAAAGCAAGCAAAGAAACTCCGCATTTTGTCACAACAACAGCATGCCTTTTAGATTCCTTATGAAGCAGGTAAGTGAAGAATAAAGGTAAGTAATTTGTTCAGGACCAGATCATTTATGACTTATCAGCTCTCAGAAAATAATGGAGAATAAATGTGTAGTCCACCACACTTTTTTCATTCACTCCAGTGCAGAAAAACACCTGTAATTGTGGGACACAATTTCATTTCTGCTGTCCTTGTAAAAAATATTTTTACTCACTGTTAACAGCAACACTACCTATCCTGCAGAGTACAGGTGAGAAAACTTCCTGACACAGTTTCAAAACCAATACACTCAATCCCTTGCAAGAAGCATGGCAGAATGCTTAAGAAATCCCGGAGAAGAGCTTTTAAAGTATTACTAACAGGTTTCTCCATATGCTGCAGCCTCACTTTTCTATAGGTCATACATCTGAACTGCAGATAAACTGAATCATTGCTACTGAGAATATACAACTGGGTCTGACGTGGGCCAGCACGGGTCCAAAAGGATTTATTAGCAAGGCATTTGCTGTGTATATGTCACCTTACAAATCTGGGGCCAGTCTTGGAAGCAGCTCAGCGCTCGTTAGTAAGTCTGACAAATATCGGACAACCCCATGCAGAGCAGGTTCAGGGTTCTCAGCAGTCAGCAGTCAGAACCGGCAGAGCTGGAAAGCATAATATCCATATACCTGCATTGCCCTTGACAGAGACAGTTTGGCTCTACAAGTACCATTTTTTTATGGCTTAGCAGTGATTCTCCCACACAGAGTATGGATCTCTAGAGATGTGTCTTTGCACCACAGGCCTCAGAACTCCAAAGTCCATTTGTTACCTTGGGATGGATCCAAATGCAAGTGTGCTTCCAAAGTGCTACCTTTGAACATGACAAGTTGACGTATAAGGGTAACCTGGAGTGCAGCAAGAGTGGTACTAGGATATTTTTGCAGAACAAACTCAACCAAACTATGCGAAGCTATTCAGCTGCATTTACGTAACTAACTCCAATGCTTCTGGGAAAGTAGTAACACCACAGATAGACAAACTCAGTCCTCAAGCTGAGCCAAAATAAGGCCCAAAGGACTTGGCTTTACTCTGTTCCATGACACATGAGAGTCTCAAAGTCATGCTGTTGGTAAGTCAAAAATGTGTTAATACCTTCCATGTTTGGGCTTTCCATTAGTCAGACTACCCTAACCTTATAATGAAGGGTTAAGTGCACATGCAAGCGCAAGTGCCTGCAAGAAGGTATGTCTCCTGAAGTAATCATTCAAAATTGTAGGCAATAATTCAAAACTGTAGGTAAAATTCACTGTCAAAGTTGACTCTCATGATTCTTCATTATGTTCCTCACTGAAGTAACTTCTAATTTAGAAGTGTCAATAGGCAGTACTTGAGTCTATCTTCCACTAACAAAACTGGTAGCAGTTTCCACCACAGAATTGAACCCTAAAAGTTCTTCAGTTGAGGATCATGCCGGCAACATGCACTTACACATGATGATTCAGCTCTGTATATAAATATTCAGGCAAGTTCCAGCCCTCCATAAATTACCAAACTGCCAGGTATCTCTGAATGTCTCATCTCCAATCTTTGTCATTTATTACAAATTTATTTTCAAACTAGTTTCCAAAGAACTCCCCAATAAATTTATTTGATAAACATCTGTGTACCACATTTGTACCTGCAAACTCAACTGTATATAATTATGCAATTTGAGATAAAAGGTTTGGAAAAGAATATTTAGAAATCATCTAAGAGAAAACATATTAATGGAATTGCTTCTATTAGGAAAAAGATTGTTATCAGTTATGCAAAAAACCCCACATAATACATTACAATAATAAAGAAGACATACCATTTTCAAGGCTACAGCTACTGCTTTATCAATTTTTATCAAAATTTGTCCCCTTATGGGAAATTTCTGAATCATGATTGGACTGTATTTTGTACTGGACAGATTTGTTATCAGGAACACAGCTTCACAGTGTTGGTAAATAAATCTTACTTGCTTGTTTAATTTGTTTCAACTACTATACACTGATCACAGGAAGGCAGATGTGAATTGTTATCTTTGTTACTTTTCACAATCTAGTGTCCATCTGCTTGACAGTTAAAATACTTACATCTTAAACAGAAACAACTGGATTTTCATATTAAAGATTATAAGCAAAAAGTTAACCTCATTTCCTTACCTACCACTATATGTGGAAAATTCACAGGAACCCTTGAAAACAATATTCTTATAAGGCAAAAGCAAATAATGCATTTTGGGATTTGTTATATCTTATGCAGTGGTACAAGAATTTACCTGAGGGAATCAACCCTCCTTCCATTAATTAATAGCAAAAATTGGTTTAAGGAGAAAAAAAAAGAAAATGCTTAATTTGTGTCCAAAATTAAATATACATGTAAATTGTAATAGCGTTTCCAATTAAATGGAATTTGCATGAACAGATTTACATGTGCAGCCAAGAAGGAGGAAGAAGATGTGAAATTCCACTCATCAGTTGCACGTAACAGTAACAGTTTGACCACCCAGATTTACTATCCGCCTTCTACTTTGTTGGTTGGATTGTTTCTTCATTATATGGCTGCAGATGCATACAAACGTATGATAAACCAAGATTTATTCAAGCACAATAGTTATCTGACAGCAGACACCTGAAACTTCCTTTTATTTCCTCTTTTAATTCTAGATTTGCTGTCCCATTTATATTCTCCTGCATCAGAATGGCTATCATCTATATTACTATCATATGAGGCAATGGTGTAAATGTTAGATTGGATACACTGAATAAGTCCAACACTTATTAGTCTGGAGATAGAAACAATGAGACAGAAAAACACTAATACAGTTAAAACCAGGAGGGTTTGCCTCTGCATGTAGGCAAAAGCAGAAATAGGGCAACAAATTTCTGATCGTATAAATACATACCAATACCAAATGTCCAACCTCTGACCAATTACGCGCTTCTCAGTGCTCTGAAGCACATGGAAGTTGCAAAACATGTGACCAATCAAAACACCACCACCAGGGTGTCCCAGGAAAGGCAGTCCCCTCCACCCCTTCCCCAAGTAAAATCTTCTCCTGACCATCAAACTCACAGTCACCAAACTCCAAGGTACAAGTCAGGTTAGAACTGAATTTCTATTACAAACTGTTTCTTCTATATCATTACCTCTACTTTTCTGCCATCACCTGCTAGAGCAAGGGAATCCTTACATAGATTCCTCTATCTGCCTATCTGTGACTAGAGTTACTGTAGTATATGGACATCTCTTAAGCTCATTGACCAAGTAATTCCACTGAAGTGAATGGAAATTAAACTGTATAGACATATTAGCATACAAACACATGCACACAAAACTGGATTTCTAAGTGGAATGGTGGAGGCCAGAAACCAGCTAATATTGATGTTGATCTTGGTCGTCTGATTAAAGGGATTATCAGACCTGGGAAAGCAATGGGCTCAACCTGATATTTCATTAGATCACCCCATAAAACATGACAAGACAAAGCTAATTATTTTAAAATAATGTCATTAATCTTTCCTCACAAAACTGCAGATGAGTTATAAAATAGAAGTAGTAATAAAAACTGCATACATATTTATTCATTTTAGAAGTCACAGACCAACTATTATATCACTTAAAATAAATCTTTCATATTAGCTTTTAAAGGAAATATGTGCCAATAATTACATCTTTCAGTGCATAAGTCTATCTTTCTTAATGTAGACTTTGGTATTTGAACAAAGTAGAAGGATTTTCAAGGTGCCGAATTTCTTTAAGTTATGAGCTTAATCTTAGTTCTAGCCAATATCACACTTGAAATGCTTAAACTTAGCAGACAAGTCTGAAAACTATTCTTTTCTTACACAACAAGAAGAGTTTTCAAACTCTAGAATCAAAGTTTCAATGATACAGCTTCAGAGCCAATTAAAAAAAAAAAAAACAACACAACAAACCAGATTTAAAACCTGGTATTTCCATTAAATATTTAAACAGACATCATGTTTACTGTCTTCTAAAAACACTGTGTTAACCTTTCTTTGCACTTTGGGGTTCTTTGTCCCCAGATAAAAATATAAATCCATATGCTGTTCATAAGCCTTGTTGTTATGTAATACTATAAGTGTGTAGTCCCATAGCAGGTGCTTCTACTGTATACAATATATTGACACTTAGTAGTTGAACAGCTACAGCTCTGTTAATTTATTTTCTGTGCTCATACATGAATTGCACCCTTTCACTTATATGTTACAGCTATCAACTTTATGCCAGCCCCACAACTATTTGGAAACTATAGCTTACACTTAGAACTTCTTCCCATCAATTTTTGGTTTACTTCAAATCTTTGAAACATATTTACTATTTTTTAACATGTTGCTGCTTTTACTTTTCCAAAAGCAAGGGCCAAAAGACATGTTTATTTTGACTAAACAAACTGTGTTTTAAGCAGCAAATCAACAGCATTGTAATATAAAAACACAGACAGGAGTTTTGGTTTTCAGTTGTCCTATGAGACAGGTGGTTTGTTAGAGTTGATTACAAGACAGGAGCTTTTCCATTTTTTACAGTTAGATGAAGATTTTTCAGATTACAATACCCAAGGATAATCTCTTAATGGATAGTAGACAAGATTTTGCCTACAGTGTCATTTAACTTAGAAGAGTCCACCATTAAATATTTAGTCATGTCAACCAAATAACATTTAACTTCTAGTTAAATGCACCTTCTTGATTCTGCTTTACTTACTTAATTAGTTACAGAAATATCAAGTGTTCTGAAAAGTACCTGGGGACATTCTGCAAGACAAAATAAAGCACAACCCCAACAATATGGGATTTTTCAGGTACAGCTTTTTAAATATACATTATGTTTGTGTAAAGGAAGTTTTCATGCCAGCCACATACTCTCAAGTGCTACTTAAAGCTTTACTGAATTACAGCGCTTCTCCATCAAGTACTACAGCTCAAAAACTATAGCTTGTCAAATAAACTTCAAGAGTTCACACAGGGAGCTTACACTTCAACTGTTTCACTACGTCTACAAAATAAGTTACTTTAAGTAAAGTACCATGGCAATAACCTTTGTGAACCAAGAAACCTTCTTCAGAGCTCCTCCCAACCCCAAAGACCTTCCCTCAGATTTTAGCTGCTTCCTTGGCGCTCCCTCCTCATCCTCCTCTCAGTCTCCTGCCCTACGTACCCCTCCTTTCTTCCTCAATGACAACAGCACACACTATTAGCAACCCTTGAACTTATTTTTTTTTCTTTTTAACCATTTAGTGTGGGGTTTTTTCATAGGGCCATCCAAACCCAAAACACCTCTCATTGCACCTGTCTTACAGCTGTACTTGTTAATATTTCTTTTTAATTATTTTAAGATGCTATATGTTTTAATTTACTGATTTCAGCAATATTTTTCAAGAACATGCTCTTGAGGCCCTGCTGTAAAATCACAGGTGATCTTACACTTCCTTCCATCTTCTCTAAGTTAAAAGCAAATGGCAACAGCTAATAAGGGAAATACAGCTTTGCTATTTTAGAGCCACTTTTTTCTCCTTGACACCCAATTCAGAATATGTACGCGTCTTATTCACACTGACTCCAGTGAATCCCACACAATTCCGAATTAGGGCTAATGTACAAATGGTACCTACAAATACAGAAAACCTCATCACTGGCTATTATATATTTAAGTCCCTCCAAGTTTTGTCTGGTGTTTAAACAAATTTTTGAAAAAAAGCTGAAAATGAAGCAAGACAGACTTCTGAATCCTTTGTTTAGGGAACGATTCCCATATTTCACCTTAATATACACAGGTCCCATCCCCATGGCTTCTGACTCCCATATTTGGAGTATTTTAAGGGTGCATTGAATTCTGTAGCAGTCAATGGAAGCTCTGCATGCAAACAAAACGTCAGAGACCTCTACAGGCCGAAAGACAAAATTTTGTCATGTGGATAGTGATGTTCCTGCAATGGTATATTCCAAAAGTGGAATGCACTTTTTGTGTACATTCATTTCACAGTCATTCTGTACTAGAAATAAATAAATACCTAAAGAAAGAAAAGTGTATGGAGGTTATTGATTTATCCAATTGATTTCGCAGTTTGCCTCCATTTCTTTTATTTCATTAATTCAGTGTTGAGACCCAAATTATAACAAGGCATGTAGGTAGCTAGGCAATGTAAACCTTCTAAATTTTCAAGTAACTCATTTTTGTTTCAAGTATTATTTGATGTGAATAAATGGATAAAAAAAAATATTTATACTACACTCTTGAAAAAATTTAAGTTTCAGAAGTTTTTTTGCCATATTTCATGACTGCCCTAAGAAAGATGCAGAGTAGAATGGAATTTACTTAGACATCAATACTGCTCCTAAATTGTAGGTGTGAAGTAAGAGCTTTTCCTAAATTTATGCTGGCATGACCTCTTTCTGGTTCTCTTCTTGAACCATTGTCTATTCAGAGAATTTAAGCAGTTGCTTTAGAAGAAATATTTCACCAGCTATGTGAATGCTAAAGAAGGGTAGGCAGAATCTTAGCCCAGCATTTACTGTAACTATTTCAGACTTTTCACTTTCATATAATTTTTCCTTACATTGTCCAAACATATTGTTTATTTCTTCAGAAAACACAATTCTAGTCAGTCCTTCTATTGCAGCTAGCACATAGACAGGCCTGTAACCTAGACATAAGACATCAAGGTAGAGAAAAAAATACAGATTGTGAAAAAAACCAAAAGTTACATAACCCACACATACCTAGCACAGCTTTTTTTTTGCCTCAGGCCTCAAGCTACCTTTGGTTTTTAATAGTGGATGTGCAGCAACAAAGGGCTTTAGTTTCTTTTCTCCTTTGAATTTTGCTTTTTAAACATCCGCCTATACTGCCTGGAATACTTAAAGCCTCCTAACTGCTGGCTGGGTGAAAAACACACTTCTCCCTTTGTTCACGCCATTCTGGAGTCCAAGAGTTGTTTTCCATGACTTCAGCACTTCTCTCATTTCTATATTCCTGTTACAGCTAGTAATAAAATTTCCATTGATTTCAGAGATAGATTTCAACTAAAACTGTATACTTTTGAGAATACCACTCTGGCTGCTTGAAGACATTAATCAGAATTTACATAGTCTCATTAGAGAGGCAGGGATTCTACTCTGAAATGGGCAGGTTACACTGGCTGCTGACTAACAGTCAAATATATTCAAAGCTATCCAACAGGACATCCAAGGCAGAGAAGTTGGATAATTCTTTCAAAACCAAATTATTTTTCAGTTAAGGGTCTTTCTTTGCATTTCTTAACTGCAAATGTAGTAAAATGTAATGTACAAATAAATAAAAAAACCACTGACTTTGCAGAGGGGAACCAAAAATACCAGAGACATTTGAATTTTTGTTTTACTGATTTTTTTTTGAGAATTTTTACTGCAAGAATCATTTCAATGTAGTGAAAATTCACTGGGCTTATGTATAGGAATGCAAAAAAAATTACCTAAAATATATAACGATTCAACTTTGATTATATTATACAAATCAGAAAAAACATAGTAGCAGTTTCAAATAGGGTGCACCTGAGAGCTTACGGGTTTGGGCAAACCCGTAAGAATAAACCAGAAAGCTTTAGGGAGCAACAGTGCACACTGCCAGTCAAACAGTAGAGTAATATAAGAGTAGAAATAAAAGTTATAAACCCAAAAGCCTGCAGTAGTTAAAACCAAGATGATTACTTGCCTTATCTCAAGGTCATATATCCCTGTCTTGTCTCCATGAGATTATTATTGACTTTTCAAAAACCATGGTCTTGAACAGTTCTCAGCACAACTCAATATTGTACATGCTTCTGGGGAGGCTTAGATTTCTAGTCTGACTGCAGTTATGCTTTATACAGCACTAGTCTTTTAACTTCAGACACCAGGTTCATGGATTGCTTCAGTTTTGAGGGTAGTATGTGAAGCATTTTTGTCTAAAATGAATGGAAGAAAAAATATTCTGGACTCAGCAGTTCTGTTTGGCTCTAGACAGCTTCTCTAATTCTGTGAATTCCCAGGAAAGTACTTGCACAGTTCTCCTTTCCTAAGTAAAGTAATTACTGCTTGCTTCAGATTAAGGTGTTTCATGTGACAGGAGACATGCATATGAAACAGCAGGTCACATGAATGTTACTGACTATTATTCTAAGCACTCGATCAACTTACATGCTGCTTTCAGTATGTTTCAGAAGGGAATGAAATTCTAAATTTAACAGAAACAGTGCTCATTCTTAGGATAAATAGGGCTGCTTTATAGAGAAAAATAACTCATTGGAAAGGATATCCTTTTTCTAATGCTTACAGGGTTTTTTTCTTGATTGTCTACCATAATTGAATATAGACACTTTGCACTTCTTTCTTCCATACACTTAGTTTACTGACTAATGTCAAAGCAAATGCATTTTGAATGGTTTGCTCATTTAGAATTCAGATACCTGAAAATTATTTTATCTTGAAATATATCAGTCATGGGGGCCTTCACATAAGGGTAAGCCTGTGAGTAGGTCTTTTTCTACATGGAAAACTGTAGGTCTAAATAAGTCTTTGCACATATTTGTTCCACAAGCATTTGTGAACAGATGGTAAACTGTTGGCATTGGTAGAGATCTGGACAGGCATTAATGACAAGGATAATAAAGTGGTTTTCTAAAGAAAATTTCAGCACTTAGCACTGAAAAGTTCCAGCATTCCTGAGTGAGACTAAACAACATGGCAGAGGAAGCCTACTTTTTCTCTAGAAGGCAGTATAGCCTGTTTTTATTTTAAAGAGAGCTTACTTTCCCCAAAAAGCAACACGTATTTCTCTTTCCTCACCCTGTAAAAGAAGATAACAAACACCTTCTCATTCTATGAGCCAGAAAGTGGATCTGCTTCAATGGCATGGGGAGTACCTTGCTGAACTGATCTTAAAGAGTTGTGTTACGGATCTTCTGATCCTGAAATTCATTCAGTTTGCTAACGCCAAACATTTGATCTGCATTTTCCCCCATCATGTTGAGGAAGTAACTTTCTGGCAGTTACCCTCTATTTTATATATAATAAAAAAAGGGCACTGTAAGATAACAGTCTCCTTCAGTCTTAAGATAGTAAGAAAATGCAGACTTAATTGCCCTATCCATCTATTTTTCACACTTTGCTTTTGAAATGTCTAGGCTTTGATACATTATGTCATCATTTTATTCACGAACAGTCATAAGCTGTTCCCTTAAAACATTCTTGAAAAACATTCTTGAAAAATATCACCATTGCAGAACGGTCAAAACTCAGAACAAAAAAAAAAAAATTAAGACAATTTTACAAAAGAAATGGGCAAGAGAAACAGAAACAATGGGCTGCAGCTTTCTTGCTAAAGTTAAAAATAATTTTATATCATAAATTTATCATTAAATTATACATTTAGTACTTGTACAGGCCACAGGAGTTTTAAATATCTTTTAAATATCTTTTTGACAAAGGGGAGTGGGACTTTAAAAGAAAAGCAAAAATACAAACAGAAACAAAATAAAATGCAGGTATATTGTTTTACAAGTCTTCACAGAACATTTCAATTTCTGTTGTTAAGGCTTTTATTTTCTTTTAAGAAGAAGACTGAAATGAGAACAACTTAGCAGAAAGAAACAGAAATGATTCATAACAACGGTAGTTGACAGTAACAGCAAACAACTCAAGCAGTGAAAAGTACAAAGCAAGGAATATGTCATGGCATTTACTGAAGAGTATTACTGCTTTGCTGTAACAGAGAACATTTTTTGGTAGAGAGACTGCAAGAGGGTTTAGTTTAATTTGCAAGTCATTTGTGAAAAATTTTCCTTGATACTGTTTCTATTACCTTCCTCAACTGGGAATATAAAACACTACTTTCTGCTAATATTACATTTCATTTGTCCACTTAGTATTACTTAGTCTTCACAAGAGAAGCTGTTGCTTGTGCAGCCAGTCTTAAGTACAATTTAAAAAAGAAAAGAAGAATTCCAAATACTAATAACCATGAGAAGCTGTGTCGATTTTGCAGAGAGATATGTGCAGTAAGCTGAGGTGTGCACCAATTTTGATTCCTAACAATGGTGGCACAATCTTCTCAGGATACTTAAGCTCTAGTAAATTTTCCAGTTGGTAGGTACAATAAAGTAAGCATCATACACAAGCTATAGCACACCTGCATAAGGCTTCTAGGAATATATTATGGTCTAGAGAATCCATTATGAGTAAGTGCCTTTGAGCATAAGGTTGTATTTAGCTGAATATGTGCAGGAAACTGATATGCATCTGTTTTCAACTTGAACTAGTTCCACTTTACAGCTGTTAATTAACTTTTCTTTTAGACTAGATGATAAAAGTCCCATTTCTATCACCACTGAGCATCAATTCAGCTACACCAGTCATAAGCTGTCAGTGCATTCACCCTACCCACTCTGTATTATGAAACATAGCAGTTGATTTTTTTCCCCTGCTTGTTCTGACAGAAGGGCTTTCCTTTTCAATTTCCATTTGTGGCTTCACGTTGGAAAGATCAAAGTTTAATTGTAGTATTTTTGCCAGTCTTGTTCTTCACAAAAGTTTAATTGTAGTATTTTTGCCAGTCCTGTTCTTCACAAAAGACTGCAACAAATCTGACCTCAGAGAGATTCAGAGCAAACACAGTAAACACTAACACCATGTGGCCTAACAAAGCATCTTTGCATTACCAAGGAATGTTTAATTTTTATAATTAAACAATCTGAGTGTCATCTCAAGTCTCAGCCATCAGCCTTCCATCACTGATTCACATTCTCTAACCGTATTTAACTTTAAATTTGCTTTCCCCATGCCCCCATTTAGAAATACGCAAACTTTCAGGAGGCTGCTGATATCACACTTGTTCTAATCATTTCTGCAGTCAGTCCATTAGTGACAACTGAAATGCTGTTGGGTTCTTTGAACATGCTTCTGCCTAGCTCATGAAGGGCAGTTCATGACTGCTACTTTTACTCCTCCATGTAAAATTACTATTATGGTGCTATTATAGCTATTGTATGGGCTTTTTCAAAGAAGCTGATGTTGTGATAAAAGGTAAAAATTATATTATATGCATCCTTACAGTGTGGCTCAACCTATAACAGACTTCAACAAGTTAATACTTGGTCAAGTATACACGCAGGGATAAAAACTTGTCTTTTAAAATGCAAGTTTCAGTTCCAAGAAAATCCTAACAGTTGGGCTTTGCCTACCTTCACATTCATGAAGAGCATTTTCTCCTCTAAAAATCCAAATGCCACCAGAATTCTTTGTCTCTGGTGGACAGCTATTTGAGTCATTTGAGTCAGACTAGCTCCAGAAATATGTTTTATGTGCCTAACTCACAAAACTTGGAAGAAACCTGATTTTGGGAAAATGCTGTGAGCATTTTTTTAGGACTAAAAAAAATGTTAGTATAAAAACCCATAAATGTTAGAATCTAAAGCGGGGGGTGGGGGGGGGAGGTGGTGATGACTGGAATTTAAAGCTGTGAAGAGACTTTAATAGGTTTATTATTACAGATTTAGCTGCCATGGACAGAGATATCACTGTGGTCTGCGCATCAAATTCTAAACTTCTACATGGCTGTTTAGTTCATGTCAAGAATATTTTCAACTGTAACCTCTTTGTTTCAATCTTGTCTTATAGCCTTTCATGACTTTGCTGATTATGTTCATAATCTGTTCAGAGCAGGAAGTCTGACCAGGTGATGGAAAGAACACTAGTATAAAAGTTGATTGTACAGAGAGCATTGAAATTAGAGAGAGAAAACAAAACAAAAAACTTCAGGGAGTTTGCCACAAACGATGTGATACATATCCCTGGAAAGCAGCAGCAGATGTACAGAACAGTTGGAATATCTGGTTCTGCTACTGGAAGAAACACAACACAGATGTTGCTTATTTTATGAAAGTGTATGAATGAGATATTGAAAAACACGATACTCCCAGATCTGTCTTAGGAAGACAGTAATAGCCTTCTGTGTCATTAGCAAGGTTGATTATGTAATTGCAGACCTACAGACACAAACCTTCCATCCTTGTATTTCTCAATATCCATACTTACATGTATATGGAATTAATGAAATTAAATACAGACATTTGCCAGTCATCAAAGAGAAACATATCCAGAATAATGGAGGCCCACAGACATTACACTGAATGTAAGACTGATCATCACCTTTCTGAAGAGTTCTTATAAATGGCTAGAAATACAGGGGGAATATTTGGCTGGAACTGGAGTTATCAGAAACACCAATCATCCACAGAAAGCAATGAGAAAGTCAGAAAAAAATACAAGTATTACTTGAGTAGAGTTCTTTGAGTTATTACAGTGATGGAAAAAGTAGACAGGAAAATCTCTGCTGCTACTTCTTCCTATGTTCAGAAAAGTAAGACTACGCACATTTTCAGAAAGTCAACAGGTTTCTGTGGCAAAAAACAGCCAAACCAGTAACAAAGCACCTCTATCACTAATTTTGTCTCCCAAAAGAACAACAAGCTGGCAAGGGCTTCCTACTGGCAAACCACCAGGGCCAACAACAACAGTCCAATACTAACTTTGTCTTTAAAAATACATTCTGGCTTCAGACAGACTTTATAAAAATGAGGGATAGCACTCACTGAAACACAAGCACCTTTTGCATCAAAAAAGAACATTCTGAAACAAAGTCAAAATGCACCAGTGATAACTAAAATATGATTTATGAAAGCAGCAATATTAAATCCAATAATTATCCATGATCCAATAATTTGGGAAAGTCAGTGTCAACTTTTACTTTTTTTTTTTTTTTAAAGTCTTTCTACCAGTTTGACTGGATTATGCCTTTACTGGAAAGAAGTCATAATGATGTCCACAGCACACAGACCAAGTATTTCTTAAATTACAGACTGTGACAAGAATCAGAATATTTTTTAAAAAGTCTGAAGCCTACTGCTACATGTAGGTGGTAGAAAGTATATGTGGATTAAAAGAAAAACCTGTAAACTTTCCTATGAAAATATTATTTTAAAATCAGAAAAAATGTTTTTGTCTCAGTTTTAAATTTTTGCTAGAAATTTAAGTTCTGAAAAAAATGTCCTAAAATACCGTTTTCCCTTTCCCACTTTATAAACATTGATGAAACTCCTCAGAAAGGTCATTATGATTAATGTTTCCTTTCTACCATGACAGGAAGTCTGATTTGATTGCGTCACCCCTTTTTGTGATGGAGACTTCATGCTGCACTCTATGTATTTTGTAGGGATTTAATCTTGACCCCACAGAGGGAAAAGCAGACATAGTGTAAGGGAACTACAATGGAGCAATATTTGTTAATCTCTCCTTTCCATGGCAGAGAATTCAATAGCTTCAGGGGGAAAAAACAAAACAAAACAAAACCAAAAGAAAACTAAGCATTACATGAAAACCTTTAAATCAGATGCCCACATTTTCCATCAAAAGAGGAAATTTTTTCAACAGTCCTATTGTAATTTGCATGTATCTTAGCTAACCCCCCTTCCCACCACCCATGAAATGAGCTGCAGTTATCCAGTCAGGTATTTTGTAGCCCCAAAAGACTATTTATAAAGCACATCTTTTTGAAGCACAAGTAGTAACAAATAGACTGACAAATATTCAGTCTTTTTCAGTTGCTCTCTCTAGTGCAACCGTCTAGTGCAACCCAACAGATGTCTCGGTCTCTGCTCTCTTTCCCAGAGGCTTAGTGCTGCCTGCAACCAAGCAACTTTGGTAGCTCCGCTGGTACAACTGCAAAACCTGCAGGACCTCCAGTCCTCGCTGTGGTGGTTCCAAAGCTTTCCAGGCGACGGTGGAGGTCAGCAACCCCTCTGCATGGCCTGTTGTTCTCAAGAGGTGAGAGAAGCTGCAAGCACTGCCCTGCTACATCCTTCTGTGGAAAATCTGTGTTCAAAAGACTACCAATGACTCAACTTTAGTCGCCAAAAGGATCACAAAGCATCCTTCCCTAGACCAATTTCACTCTCTCACCCAATTCTTCCAAGAGCACCTAAACTATTTGTTTCTATGTAAACATATGCCAAGCACTGTAAGGTGAACAGATACAATAGAAATAAATAAATGTTTTCATTGTTTTAGTCTTCATTTATAGCCAATTCAGTTTCTATTGCTTCAACACCGACTGTGTCCCTTCCCAGATTACTTACTGTTTTTAAAAAGCTTTGATCCTTCCTCCCAGCATCCATCATGACAGCGTATAATTATGGACATGTTTTTGAGAGATCTTGCCAAGTTTTTCTTCCTCAGAAAGTCCCACTGACAAAGTACACCCTGAGAAAGTAGAAAACTCTTGGCATACAATCTCTTTTCTTTTTTTTTAAAAAAAGAGAACACCCCTTAAAATGGTAAAACCTCATCATTCAGCAAGAACAGAGCAGGAAAAACATTCCTTTCTTTATGTTATTAATTAAGCAAAACTACCTTTAACTCAACTGCACTTGCAGACTTTCATACACAGGATTTGGTTTTGCCTTGAAAGAGTTGAGCTATCAAAGCATTTTTTTGTCCCAGGTGGTAGTACTAAATCAATATCTTCAATAGAGAAATCCCCAAAAGACTGTAAGGTACAGCATTCATTATCACTGCACTTCACTAGGCAGTGTGATAGATGCTGAGAATAAACGGGGGTGTCAGTTTTCACAGCCATATGTTAGCATCTGATAGGGAAATTGTGGTGCGTTTTTCTCTGCTAATTCTGAAATGCATTGTATACTTCCCAGGAAAAAAATACTAAAATTTTACATCAGTTTTCAGTCTTGCATTATGCATCTGAATTGGTGCTATCTAAAACTCGGTAACCAAACTACTTTTTTTCACTTATGACTATTAAAATGCATTGAGTTTAAAAGATTTATTTCAGACTATATTTCAGACAGGTGAGTGTACAAGAATCAGCAGTTTAATGCCATACAGCAAAATGTCATATTTGCTGAAATGAACTTCGACCATAATGGTCAAGAGATTTAAAATTTCTGATTTCAGTATATATATAGTAACTACAGTAAATTTGTCATCATGATCACAAATACGAGCCACTGAAGTTATGGCTACTAATAAGCACATACCGCAATTTAAAAGTCATAGAAAGGTCTGCACTATAAGATCAGGAGCTTATGATGCTATTTCTTCTCTTCTACACAGAGAACAATCATGTTTTTTCAACCTGATTGAAAGATTAATGCATTTAAGACAAACTCAATCTGTGTTTAGCTCAAAATTCACTTACATTAGACCAGAAAAAATACTTGTGCTCCTTAAGTGTATCTGGTTTTCCTCTGCTATAACGACATGTAACTGACTGACTTGCTGAGCAAGCTTTACTCACTTAAAATATTGACACTTCTTTGAATATGAAGTGAGAAATAAGGCACATGGAAGAAAAGAGGGAAATAAGTACAATGTACTGGTTTTGGCTGGGAGAGAGTTAATTTCTTCACAGAAGCTCACATGGTGCTGTGTTTTGGACTAGTGACCAGAACAGTGTTGATAACACAGGGATGTTTTATTTATCACTAAGCAGTGCTTGCACAGTGTCAAGGCTGCCTCTGTTTTTCACCCCACCCCACTGGGGGTACATAAGGAGTCTGGAGGGGACACAGCCGGGACAGCTGACCTCAACTGACCAGAGGTATATCCTGTACCACCATCCACAGTCAGCAATAAAAGCTAGGGGAAGAAGGCAGAAGGAAGGACATTCAGAGTGATGGCATTTGTCTTCCCCAGTAACTGTTATGCATGATGGAGCCCTGCTTCCCTGGAGATGGCTGAGCACCTGCCTGCTCATGGGAAGCAGTGAATGAATTCCTTGTTTTGCTTTGCTTCTGCGCACGGCTTTTGCTTTACCTATTAAACTGTCTTTATCTTAACCCATGTGGTTTTTCACTTTCACCTTTTTGACTCTCTCCCCCATGATGCTGGGAGGTGATTAGCTTCCTAGCAGGATTAAACCATGACATGCAAGAAGTAAGGCTAATGTGTAGACATGAGACACCCAAGAAGGAACATCTGCAGTGAAGTTGGACAAAAAGACTGTATTTGGGCATGGCTCAATAACATCTGCTCCTACCAGTGGGCTTAATTACCTATTTCTTTTCCACAGTTGTGGAGGGCAGGAACAGAGCTCCCAGCGCAAATAACTGTAGAAGCTTCAAGGCCTGAAATACAGGAGGCTGCCCTGTGATACCTCTAGTCCCCATGGACATGGTAGGAAAGAAGCTATGGAGAAACATTACTCAGCTTTATCTCCAGATACTACTGAATGTACAGAAATGTAAAATTACTCAAGAAGTCAAGTATAATTGTGCATTGAAAAGAAAAAGGAGATGAAATGCTAAAAATACTTGAAGTTGTTCTTTGATAGTGACTTGTCAACTGATCGTTTACTTAAAAAGTGGAAAAAAAAAGCTTCACAAGATAATGGTGTTAAAATAAAGAGCAACTTCTAAAAAATGTCTCTCTTCAGAGGAGCTGCAGACATCTGGAATCAAATTGTCTTTCCTTTATGTGAAATGTCAAGTTGAACAGAAATAAAGGATGAATTTTACCATAAGCACAGTTGCTGACCATGACATAAACTTTTCAGAACCACATATTGGGAGTAATAAGTACCTTGGCAAGTTTCTATTTTATTCATCTGAGATGGTTAAGATGCCATTGTTGATTTTGATGTTAAAAAGATGAGCAAAAAGGAATACAGAGACAGCACATAGCTTAACTAACAGCAGCTAAATCACACCTTTGTGATACTAAACACAGGGCTACATATTATAAGGCCACTCACATTTCCTTACTCCTTCACAATTATCAAAATTCAAATAGATTAGATTATCCAACATTAATTGAAAAGGAAAGGATGTAATATTCATATGAACTTCTGTGTCTAATGAAGAGTCAGCCTGAGCTATACGGTTTCTGAGAAGTATGCAGTGAATATCCTTGTGATGATGCTTTTTTTATTTATATGTTTATTCTGAATTTCAGACAGATGTCTTTCAAAAAAGCTCAAGTTCAATCAACAGTGTTTGCAAGCATTCTCTCAAACAGCCTCCACATTAGTGCCTCGTTATCTTTGTAATACAGACAAGAAGCATCCAGTTTGCTGGAAAATATGGACTTGCTTTTTCTAATTACATCATTGTCCTACCTTATTTGCACATGGTAATCATAGCCTGTTTTCTTTTTAAAATTACTTAGTAGTGATGTCTAGCAGTTAACATCTTAAAGTGTTTTGTAAAATATAGAACACACACATACTAAAGAAAATAGATAATATATATGAAATACGATTAAAATACTGGAAATGGAAATGTAGGTATGTACATAGATATACACATAGTAGATAAAATTTTCTATACATACATTCATAATTTACCTGTAAGCTCAACAGGTGAACAGCACTTTTAGGGACACTTTTTGGAAACAATTTTAATGGCTACCCAACTCAAAAAGAGAGCTACAATTGGTTCAGAAGGCTACTGCTGCCAAACACGATCACATCTACACCACAACATCTCTTATATTGTTTCTCAAACCTTTTTCACTACATTTGGTAAAGATGAGAAACAATTTAAAACAAAAACAAAATGTGAAACCAGAAAGTGTTAACCTTTCATGGGATAAACATGGCTGCCTCCTTACTACCTAAAATTTTCTTTGCATTCACTGTATTAAAACACGAATGAGGCTGCGAAAAAGCGAGCCTCAAGGTTGGGTTTTGTTTATTAAATAATTTCTTATTTTCCAGTGATTCTGTCAGGACCTCGAACACACTCAGGCCTTGCCTGAACTCTGGCACGTATGTATACCTGTGCCCAGCCCTGCCTCCCGCAGCCTGGCCTTGGGCTCCAGACCTGGAGTACATGGAGCCTATCTCCATCCCAGCCTCCAACCCATACTGCGGCTGCTCCTAACATGGCCCCTGCACGTACCCTGGACCTGGTCTGCAACTCATCTGGGGCTGTGGATGGCTGCTGCTAGCCCTCGGTGCTGCTCACCCAGCTCGTGTGCTGCAGCACTGCTCCTCGTCGGTGAGGGCACAGCCTGCACTTTGGTCACCCTCGGCTCCCGACTCGCCTCCCTCTCATGTAGCTGCTCCTTGACAGTTTCTATCCTGAGAAACTAGACACAGATCCTGAAATAGCCAAATCTTTTATAAGTTGCTGAAATCAGGTTAACTGAATTCCAGTGCATGGGAAAAGGGCAACACTTGCCTTGCAGGAGAAGGATACAGGGCCTTTCTTTCACCAATAGCTCAGACGTCCACAATTTAGAGGATCGCCTTTGTTTTGCTAAACCTTCCACATAATTTCAATAGTGAGAGTTAATAGTACCCTGCTCACAGTGTCAAGGGAATTGACATGATAATATTGTATTACTACATTTATATAGTTTTATTTTGCCTGACAGTCTGTAGAAAACACTATAAATACAGTAATTCCTGAGCTATATTAAGCAGAAGTTCCTAAAACTAGCTTTAGAAGAAAGTTTAAACATGTTTAAACTTTCTAAAGAACAAAAAAACCCAGTAAGAATTGTGAAAAAGAGGATGAAAAAGTACTTCATAATCTACAATTCTGAAGAAACAAATCTCTCAATGGAGTAACGCTTCAAAATAGATATAAGGCTGGAGGAAACTGAATAAATAATGGAATGGAATAACTAAAAATCTTTCTTTGGCTGGACAAGCATAATTAAACATGATCTTTAATGCTGCTCAATACTTACCAGATTTAGAAATGACAAGTTCAGCTTTAGGAGTTACACAAATATTTTTCTCTTTTCAGACTGCTGTATCATTTCTGACATTTTTATGAAGAACATAGCAGTGTTCTCATATATCCTCAAAATAAACAGAATTTGAAAAAAACCAAATTCTCTAATTTGATATATTTTCTGACAGAAGAATGTTAGATGGGAAAATCTGGGAATCTGCTGCGCTGCAACTCCCCAAGTACAAGTGTACATAACAGAAATACTGTGCAAAAGTCTAGGCCTGGAAAATCCAACCCCTTTCAAACACACACAGTTATTTCATGTGAAATGTGAGGAATGTTTCTCATGCTTCTAGTGGATGGTCTCTGATGCACTGTAACAGAGATCTGGATCCATTATTTGGATCCATATCTGCTCTGGTGTCTCCTATCTGTCAGAGTCACCACTTAAGAGCCTGAAGCTGCCCATTACACCTCACCACTTTGAACACAGTTCTTAACTCTTTGCACATCTGAGAGAGGAATTAAGGACAAAAGATTTTCCAGAAAAAAATTGTAAGCAAATTAACAAGCAAATTAGATTTTCTTGCCTCCTCAAAATTTTGAAAATAAGGCATACTACTACGATTTTAGTACTAGTTCTTCTAGAAATGAGGAAGCGAGTAGACCATTTGTTCACAAAAGTTTATATGCAAACTTTATAAACTACAAACATGGAAGAAGCTCTACTTGAAACCAGTGGTAACCACAGCTATCCATTATCCCATATGAGACATGGAAACCAATCTTCCCAGAGATGACAGCTTGGTATGGTTACAAGCATATGACCATCAGACCATCAGCATTACAGCTCAGCCTTGAACTAGAAGTTAGATTTCACTGGCACATTAAGAGCAAACTGGTATTTTAGTTTTCAGTAGTACTGGTCTAGCTAAAAAAATTGCTAAATAGATAGTAAATATTTTTGATCATGTAATATCCAATAAATTTTCAGACCTTTTATTTTCAATAAACAACCTTCAACTGAAATGTTTAAAGTTACCAGTTTCCCACCGACCAAGCACATCAATACTGAAGGATTGAGTCTGAATGAAAAAGTTTTTACTGAAAAATATATTCTCTTCTGAAAATCAGAATTTTATTAGTTTTGAGTAATTTTTTTGTAGGTATGTACTATCATTTAGATATGTTCTGTAAAAAAAGTCCCAAACTTTGAATAAAAATATTTTTCTTCCACCCCTGAAGAGACATGTGTAATTTGAGTCTAACACGTTACTGAAACATTCCCTGAAATATGAATTAATGCATTCCCTACCCTGTGCACATACTTCAAAGCTGAAACAAAACAGGTATATCAGGTTCCCTAAAGCTTTAACAACATCTTCCCCCACTCCAATAATCATGAGCTTCCAATATAATAGCCCTAAACCCCAAACATCATGTGTGAGCCAACTGAGTAGTTTCCCCGCTTTTGATGTTGGTAGTGTTTTAGAGCCTCAGTATGCTGCACGTTCACAACGTGCAACGGTATGATGTAAGTGATGCACATTAAAATTGAATTCCATAAACTTTTATATACTGTGAAAGCCTAGGATTTGGTACCATTAAACTGAAAATACCACTTACTTGATTTAGACAAACCATGCAGTATATTGTGACCCATTAAAAAACTTGCATATTATTTCCCATTACTTGTGTTATATGTCTCCCTCTGCGTTCTATAGCCAGAAGGTACCTGGCACATCTCCACCTAGAAGCAAGCCTAAGAAAGTCAATAATTCAGAGTTTGATTAGTGCTGAAATTATTTCCTCTCCACAGTGCAATTTTAATTCACTTATGTCCAAGGACAAGAAGACAAAGGATTAGAGTGGCTTTCCCTACATACTTGTCATTTACACATTTCCTAAAGAGAAAGGCAAAGCCAAACCTCTTGAATTAGAAACTTGTCATATTGACAGGCACTACATCATTTTTTAGTTGTAGGGTTCTCTCTTCCACAGCCTGTAAGTATTTGCTGATTTTTATTTTCAGGGGCAGGCAGATTCAAAAGATTTCTACCAGGAAGCCTAACTTCACTCTCTTGCTGTTTTCAACATGAATCAGAGCAGAAACCCTCCTTTGGCACTAGAAGCCAAGCCAGCTAAAAATACATGCCTTTCCTACAACCCAGTCACCCAAATGCATCTCTATTTTCAAACCTACGTATCATGGAACTGAGACAAAGCTTTGCTTTGTCTTCTAAATACCAACAGTATAGTAAAGAAAAAGGATGTCAGAGATATTTAATGTACGCTGTATGTGACTGCAAGGCAACAGCTAACATGCTCTCTCCTTAACTCAGATAAAACTTCCTGGGGGCTAGGGAGAGGACACAATATAGCAGGAGGTACAAACCAGCTCCCAGAATTGTACTTGAGTAGGTAGCTGGCACCTGCTGGGATTACAGAGCAGCCCAAAAGCTCATTGAAGATATTTATCACAGAATCATAGAATCATTTAGGTTGGAAAAGACTCTTAAGATCATCAGGTCAAACCATAACACTAACACTGCCAAGTCCACCACTAAACCATGTCCCGAAGTGCTACATCAACATGTCTTTTAAATACCTCCAGGGATGGCAACACCACCACTTCCCCTGGGCAGCCTGTTCCAATGCTTGACAATCCTTTCAGTGAAGAATTTTTTCCTAATATCCAATCTAAACCTCCCCTGGCGTAACTTCAGGCCATCTTGTCCTACCACTTGTTACTTGGGAGAAGAGACCAATACCCACCTGGCTACAACCTCCTTTCAGGTAGTTGTAGAGAGCGATAAGGTCTCCCCTCACCCTCCTCTTCTCCAAACTAAATGTGATGGGTTGACCCTGGCTGGACGCCAGGTACCCACCAAAGCCGTTCTATCACTCCCCCCTCCTCAGCTGGACAGGGGAGAGAAAATATAACAAAGGGCTAGTGGGTCGAGATAAGGACAGGAGAGATCACTCACCAATTACCGTCACGGGCAAAACAGACTGAACTTGGGAAAAATG
>JAVJGG010000017.1:5490669-5522406 GCA_035590195.1 Aviceda cuculoides | reverse complement strand
TCTGTTCTATTAAACTGTTCTTATCTCAACCCATGAGTTTTACTTCTTTTCCTGATTTTCTCCCCCATCCCACTGGGTGGGGGGGAAGTGAGTGAGCGGCTGCGTGGTGCTTAGTTGCCAGCTGGGGTTAAACCACGACAAGCAGCAAAAACAAATTGATAATCTCCTGATAGCTACTCACACCAACTGCTCACTGAACATTTACATGCAAAAAATATGTTGACACAGTAAAAAGTAATATAGAACAACTATATGGCTGATTAAGATCCCTTAAAATACGTTCCATTTAAAATACAGAAAGAAATGTTTTGAGTATTAGTTTGCATTTTTCAGACATTTTATTCTTCACAGAAAGTAGCTCCATACATGCTATTTTCCACTTATTTTATCACCTTCTACTACAAATCAAATATGCCAATCAGTTCTCTTTGAAAACCTCCATAGCCCGTTGCCAGTTTTCTACATTAGATTTTCCTCTGGGGCTTTCTAACTGAACATCAGTTGTATTGGTTAAGTCTTCTAAAAAAAGAAATAACTTCATGAAAGTACTTAAATTAATCAAGTTATTTTCACTTAATTAGTGATTTCAGTTACCATAATTTCCAGAATTTCATAATGACCAGCTGAACTCAAGGGGTTTATTGATAAATTCACAATCTTTTTAAATTTACCAAGCTGATCAACAACTTTGTAAACATATAGTTTTTACTGTATAAAATGCAAACTTATAAAATGTAGCTGTGCATGAGAAATATAGCTATGCATGAGAAGGAGCATTTGCCTAGGAACATTTGCCTTCCTCAAACTAGTCTAACAAAAGTCTCATCCTCTATGAACACACTATTCCACAGGAAGGAATTCAGATCACTGAAGAAAATTACAGTTCAAGACCTAACACAGGCGGACTTACAGTTTCTTTCACATTACAACCAAAAGGAAGATAAGATATGGAAGAATGGAAAAGACATTAGGTTTTCACCTCATAAATAAGTGGTGTCTAGGCACTTAAATTGTATTCAGTTCCAGTATAGTATTCAAAAATGAAAAAGCGACAGCAAACTGAAGTGAACCTACAGGTATGGGCAATGAAAATGGCTAGAAGTCCAGGAACACATTATCATGGGCCACACTTGTTAAAATCCTTTAATAACTTTTATTGCATTGAAAACATGCAAGATAAGCAACAATATATTGAAAGTAAATACAGAGTAACTCATTTTCTGCTCAGAAATGTAAAGGGGTAAGCCACGGAAGTACAACATATAAAACAGATGGATTTTTTTTTTAAATGATGCATAATTACATCTACTACTGAGCTCAAAAGTTAAAAAAGCTCAAAAGGGATTCTTTGTGGGTTTTTTTTTAGTATAGCAAACAGTTGGCTATTGCATTAGATTTTCCTTTTTATGACAGCTGCTTAATGTGCAAAGTTGAACAGATAAAACTGTAATATAAGTGCTTAGAAGGCAGAGGGAAAATATATAATGCACTGAAATAAAAGAATCACTGGCAATTACTGCTTAAATAACACACACACTTACATATAAATAAATCCCTTAATTGGCTCTTGTTTAGATAAAATTGAAAAGAAATTCTCATTTAAATTTGGAATCTAAGGGGTTAAAGAAAAAGCAATATAAAATGGCAAATTACTACAGTTCTCTACTTTTTGCATCAGTCATAAAAAATTAGGCTATTTCTAAATAAATAGGGTTTTACATTTTTTTTAAATAACGGTTGACTCCTTCAGCTTTCTCTTACACGCTTCTTAAAAGCAACTGTGTGCCCAAAATAGAAGATAAAGACTGCCAATAAATTATTCATGCTATTCATGTCATATAATTTAATGCCCAATTGTTACTGTTTCTTAAATAAAAATAAACCATATTTCTGGTGCTTTTCAAATACTAGAAACTTTATGCTTTGTGAAAAAAATTGCCTACTAATTTGGGGGGTCAAGATAGATGTGAACATTTCTGAATGTTTTGTTCATTATTTAAAAGGTCTGTTGTAAACAAATAAATACATTTTAAAACATCTTTATTATTGTTAATGACAACTGCTTCAATTATCAAGAGTTTCTTTTCTGTAGCAACATGTATGTTCCACATTTAGCTCACTAAATCTTTTTGCTCTCCAAATGACATAAACAGTCCTTGAACTAGATTTGGTCTTCTATGGTCTTTAGTTATTTTTCCTCATAACAAAGCATCCACAGCAATTTCTTTTGTATTTCTAGCTGCCAAAACATAAACCGTAATATTTCAGAACAAATCAGTGTTCTTAAAAGTGTTAGTTTTCCACTATCCACTTCAGATTATTCTAATTTGCCATAAAGTATTTTAACAGAACATTAAAATTCTTCCTGCCAAAATCCGTGACTGTAGTGTCAGCAGGCACTAAGCTAAAAAGGTTCACTGTCATTCAGGATATGAGAAGTAGGACATGATCCAGCTCACATTAAGGTGAATGAACAAATTCTTATTGATTGTAATGAGTTGGCCAAGTCCCCTGACTGGGTTGAGATTAATATTCCCCATCTCATGAGAAGTTTATTGCTAAATTTTGTATGTCTAAACGGGTTTTTTCGTGTAATTGCTCAGTGCTAGGGCATCTGAATTAGATCTTCGTTTTATAATTTATAGTCTACTTCTGCAGATGTACTGAGAATTTTAAAAACTAATGTTAAGCCTAAAAACTTTGCTTTGCTTGACATATACTAAACATCAGTCCCTCACCTGATGACTAACACATGGTTAGCCTTTGCAGGTCAATGGATTTGCCAATGTAGAGCAATCAAAAATCACTAGAATTTGATGAAAACCTTTACATTATAGCAAAAAAGTGTTGTGGTTCTGAAATAATAAATAGTAAGAAGAAAAACTCATACATGCCAAGTACTTAAGTACAGGGTATTCTTTTAAATGGCAAGTGAATAACTATTACCAGGCAAAAATACTGCATATCACTATAATTCCATATGGAACCCAATTTCCTGACAAATAAAGCTTCTCCTATTTGTTAGGAACATTTCTATCAAAGGTCCAGATTGAATGAGGTGCCTACACTTGGCTTCTGGTTAAGCACAGAAATGAATAAATGCAATAGCCTGATGGTGTGTTTGAAGTTTATCGTATAGTTAAGCACTTTAGTAAAACAGAACATCAGTTTAGGAGCATAAATGAGATTGCTTCAGACCTTTGCAGGAAAGCAATTCACCTATACAAGAAATAAAGTTGACAGCAAAAGTTTCCACAGACAAATAAACAAGCTGACAATAACCTGAAGCACTGGTGTTGCTGATTTTCAGCCACATTGCCACAGTGGAGAAAAAAAACCAAAACAACAAAAAACCCCTATTCATGGGGGGTTTAAGTATTAAAGTCTCTAACACTATCAAAAGTATTAAAGTCTCTAACACTATCAAAACCAACTAAAAGCTTGGCATTGTCATCTCTTTCTCTTCATTATATTCCCTGTTAAAGTAAGTAATCAAACAATCTAGAAATTCAAAAGGTATTAAACAGATTTTATAACTTTTGTTTAATATCTTACATAAAAAAAGAAGACAATGTATTCCTTAAGTGTCCAAGTAAGCACAATGTTAGGTCTTTCTTTATGTCCTAAAATATCAATCCATTAAATAATTAAAGAGTTTTATCAATGTAATTTTAAAATTTCAAATAGACTGAATTTATTGAAATAAAAAATACAGTAATCCAAGTTGAATTAAGTGACTAGGCAACTGCACATCATGCAAGACAACCAAAGATGTAAAAAAAAAAGTTAAGGTTTGGTAGCTTTCGTATCCAAAAGCACAGAAAGAAGAATGTGCTAATACAAAAGGTCCACAGAAAGAAAGGCTTTAATCATCCAGTGGAAAAATAATAATTTGTGTTAAAGGACAGAGTAACTACCATCCAGCATTAAAACAAATTTCACTGTACAAAGGTTTATGTGACAGTCTATATTAAAACAGACCCTGGGAAAAGAGAGAAAACATGAAGGTCATGGCACCAAAGGGTATTTTTATCTTCATAAAATGCCATGAGGATGTGACCTAGCAAACAAAGCAGAAGCCCAAGGCACTCTGGTAATAGAAGATGAAGTCCGAGAATTTCTAAAGAGATGAATTAAGCCTGAACAATCCAGGTCATTCACATTTTTAAACTTTTCAATTTTCAAAAATACTCTTATGAAAGTATTGAATGCTTCAAGCCCAAAAACGTAGTAAAGTCTGCCAATAAAAAACAATCAACAGTCTGAAAATTGCCTCAGTTTAAGCATAGTGGAATTGGTGATATTTAGAAAAAGATCAACTAGAACACATCTTGCTTTCAATTTGTATTTTGAAGGATCTTTCTGAATAATACAAGCAAAAACTGCCATGTAAAAATTTAAATTTACAGGCAACCTAATAATTTTTTTCTCTTCATTTAATAAAATAATGCCAATACTTGCAATAATTATGACCACTGTCTGACAAAAGAAAACAAAAACAAAAAAGTGAACCCAGTTTTATTTGTTAGCGGGAAGCTGGCCGATTGCTGGTATCTGAAGCTGTTTCACTCCCTCTGTGGCTGCCAGCAGTTAGCTAGCAGCCAGGTTTTCCAGATTTGCACCAGCTTTAGTGTAGATATTATTGAGCCAATGTAAAGCTAAACAGGTAGTCAAAATTAAACTTTTTTGTTTCAGTTTTTGGGTTTTTTTTCCAGGAAGCTTCTGAAGTGAATTAAAACCACACAAATCCTTCAGAGAAAAAGAATGTCTTCATTCCTCAAAGTCAGATTTTATTGATGACGGAGGTGGGAAATGGTGCTGTGACTGTCCCATCCCTCCTCCTTTACCACACAGGCAATTGGGTTTCTCTGAGTTAATTCTTCCCTGAACATGAGAGTACCTTTTAGGGGAAGAAATTACCTTGACAAGCCATTTGACTACTGCCAAACCAGACTTGTTTCTCATATGAAATTGTCCAGGTTGAATTTCCAGCCTATGGAGTTTATCAAACCTTGATCTTTCTAAGAGGGGCAGGTTCCCAGCTGCTGGCGGGGGGACCTGCAGGGCGGCCTCTGTGAGGAGAGGCCGGGGCTGCCCCGTGCCGGACACAGCCGGTTCCAGCCGGATCCAACCCACCCGCCCCAGGGCACCGCTCAGCCCCGTGGCCAAGGCCGGGGCACCTCGGGGAAAATATATTTAAGAAAGGGCAAAACTTGGCAACAGTGGTGAGGAGTGAGGGGAAAAAAAAGGGTGAGAAACAGCCCTGCACACAGCAAGATCAGAAAAGGAGGAGGAGAGAGCAGAGGAGCAGAGGTTTCCCTGCAGCCTGTGGAGGAGACTGCAGTGGAGCTGGTATTTCCTTGAAGCCCATGGAGGAGACTATGAGGTAGAGCAGGTATTTCCCTGCAGCCTATGGAGAGGACCATGCCAGAGCAGGTATCCACACTGCAGCCCATGGAGGACCCCTCCACTGGAGCAAGTGGGTATTTCCTGAAGGAACTGCAGCCTGTGGAGAGCTCGTGCAGGAGCAGATTTATCCTGAAGAACTGCAGCCTGTGGGATGGACCCACGCTGAAGCAGGGGAGAAGTGTGAGGAAGAAGGAGCAGCAGAGTGGAGCTGTCATGGACTGACCACAACCCCCGTTCCCCATCCCCTGGCACCACTCAGGTTTGGGGGGAGGAGGCAGAGGAGTCGGGAATGAAGGAGTAAAGTTGAACCCGGCAAATGGGGTGAGGGGAAGGTGTTTTTACTTTTGTCTTTGTTTCTCACCACCTTACTCTATTTTTAATTGGCAATAAATTAAATTAATTTTCCCTGAGTTGAGTTGATTTTGTCTGTGACAGTAGTTGGTAAGTGATCTCTTCATCTTTATTTCAACCCACGAGCTTTACACCTTATTTTCTGCCCCTGTCCTGTTGAGGAAGGAGCAGTGAGAGAGTGGCTGGGTGGGTGTCCAGAGCTGGCCAGGGTCAGCCCACCACTACCTTTTGAACAGAGAACCTTTTAACAAATTATTGCAATTAAATTGTGCTATTGTATGTTTCTGTATATCTACAACATCTACTTATAGATTACTGCTGAACATATCTGCATGTCATAACAACAAATACACAAACTTAGTATCTCCAATAACAAAATGCTAAAAAAACCCTTACTTGTTAAAACTCTTGACTGCGAGAATCTAAGAGACTAGTCATAATATTTAACTATATGAAGAGCAAATAGCAATCACACATTATTTCTTAGAACTGTCCCATTTATTGCATAATACTTGTCCATTTTAAAAGCTGCATTTTACTTTACACTGCTGTAAAATACCATACTGTTTCCCAGAAAGAGAAACAGCTTTTTCTTCTCAGTGTGGGTGCTGGGAACATTGCTCTTGTCACTTCATACCTTCAGGTAGAATTCTTTCATGCTTTATATATTATATCAAATATTACCTGCTCAAAGGACCAAAATAAAAAAACCTTACACATACATAAGCACTACAACCTCTCTATTTCATGAATGGTTAAAAGAGTTTTAGGTCAAGACCGAAAAAAAGAAGGGCCTTTGAGTGGAGCTCCCATGAGTTGTTAACTCAATTTCCCAAACATTTGTCACATCCAGAGAGCTTTTTTTTGGTCTGAGCAACCTTAGCATTCCCATAGGACACTGCCTTTCAGTCTTCTGTTCCACATTCATCCTCAGTCAACAAGATCATTATCCACAATACAAGATCTCACTGTTGTCCGTTAGACATCTTCACTTGCCGTACAGTGCTTAGGTAGCTTACACTTAATGGCAGGCCCTTGAAGTGAAGCCAAGAAGAGCCCAACGTGCACAGCTCACAAAACTAAGACAAGATCACATTTGTGCGTACAGCCTTCCGACTGAATGGGAGAAACCAGCTATTTCTCTTTTAGAGCATCACTACATTACTGCACAATGGTGCTAATGTTGTATGGTTAAATATGGAGTTAATTAGAAGAGTCTACATTGAGAAAAGATACATTTCTTAATGGGGCGGGGCTGGGGGGGACGAGACATGACACACCAAAGAAGTTGCCTAAGAGGGTAAAGCGTCAGAGGAGACAGCATGCTTGATTTTATTAAGCAGAACTATGCTTTCTATCCATAAAATAGCCCATGCACAAATTGAACACATTGTCTTTGTTATTTAATGTGTCCAATAAGTGGTGTCACAGAATGGTCTAAAGCATACATCAGAACTATATATAATGACACATCCTCAGCCAAATCAAGTTATGGGTGAAGAGTAAAAGTATTACTGTAAGAAGTCAACTTTCTGACACTGGAAACAAAAGCAAGATTCTGAAAACATTTGTAAAGACACTGGGTCCACAAAACAATCAGACCTGTGACAAAATACCCATTGAAATCAGTAACAGCCCAACTGCTGAACTGACCAGACCCACACAAGTCACAGATATGTCTGATATTACTGTGAAACACCTGTAGGTTAAACTGTCTTTCAAAACACTCCTTGATGACAGAATAAGCCAAACCAGCTCCTCCATTGGAGTGGTGGTGTGCTCAGTGGTTAGCAAAAAGGAATTTTTGTAGGAAGTAAGTTCAGTGAATTGAAGTAGTTTATTCTTCCAATTCATGAACAGTAAGAATAGAAAGAAAATGTTGAAATTATTCTAATAGATTTAAAATACAAAACACCTTTAAAGATCATAAGAAACAGTCTACTTGATAAATCTTGGAAGAGCAAGGCAAGAGAAAATCTCTGTATTCTTCCAGTGTTGTTAAATTTGTGATCTCAAATTATTCTCTATGAATACAACAGCTTCCTAAGACAATTATTTTATAGATAATTAAGGTGTAGAACTAAAACCCCACATATCTTATTTAGAACAACAAAATCGCTTTGAATTTACAGTATCTTCCACACCAAAGCTGCTGAAATTCTACCTGAGAGTATACTCTTCACTAACCTTTGCAGTACCATGAGATTTCTGTCTCCTTACAGTTTTATCACCATTTTAAAATAATCCACAAATACACCCAAACACTCCCCCTCCAGCAAGAGGGAATTTGTACTCAGGTACACATTGTTAAGAAGGTCAGACATTTTTCCAGTGCCACTCCAGCCCAATGGTCAGCTAACCAGAAGTTCAAGCAGGAAGAAATGAGGAATATAGATAAGAGTTTGAAGCAGAGAATATGGATCCCTTCATTTCACCAATCTCAGTAGAAGTTGTGTAAGTATTTTATAATTTGACTCTCCTGTCTACTGAATACAGCCTCTTCCCATTAGTCATTTGCCATTGACTAGTTAACACACAGATACAGAGGACCTTGACACCAGTCTACTGGTACAGGGATAGACCATGCATAGCTGTGTTTTAAATACAGACAGAAAAGTTAATTTTGGGAGGGGCATACCTCATTCATTTGTTCTAGTATGAAAGCAGTTACCCAGATAAAACTATTTAGAATAAACTCAGAGGGGATAGTTAGAGAAAAACTTAAAGGAATCCAGTTCTCCTTGCTTTCCCAAAATCTGGGTTTTTTTCAATTGCAGAAAAAGGATATGATTCACTCACGAACTCAAACACTGGTAAACATAACTGGATTGCATGTATTGCAAATCTCCTGTCATCTTTATAAATGCAGTATTAATCTAATGATGATGTAGGCAAGTATAGCAAATTGCAGAGTAGGATGAAAAAGTGTATCTTAATACATTAAAATATCAATGTTAGAATGAATGTTGATAGAGACAAATGAGCTTATCTATTTTGCTCTAAATATAAATGAGAATCTTTCTCTTTCAAAAAAACAGCCATCAACAAAGACTCGAACACAGATACTAAGTCCTATACAAGACATGGAGCTCCAGAAGAATTTTACAGTGCTGTAATGAGATTTTTTTCACTCAGTACAAACTTGACATGTTTGCTACAGCTTTCTCCCTACAGAATGGTATTCTGTCCTGCCAGCTGTTCCATTTTATTCATTTTGGAAAAATAAAGTCCACTTCAATACATCAACGCATAGTCTTCATTTTGCATGTTTCGTGTTTAGAAAACATTGCGGTTTAAGTAAACGACCAGTTGTAAACACAAAGGCAGATCATTCAAGAAACCAATTTTTGTCGAGAGGCCCAGGAATACTGTTATACAGGGTCAACCACCTGCAGTCAACAGTTAGGCATAAATTTTTCCAAATTATGTAAAGTAATGGATTTTTTTTTTTTTAATGTAGCTGAAATACTTGAACTTTAAACTTCTCTTAAGAGCTAACCTAGCGCAGAGCAATCCCTAACATCTGTAAAGGTGCTATGGTCAGCTCTTAGACACTTTTTTTTAATTACCTTTTTTTTTTCCTCACCTTTTATCCCTCACTTTATCTTTCACTGTCCAACTGAGAATCAGCCATTAATGGTAAAGAATCTACACTGATTCTAGTTACCAGACTGCTTATAATAGCTTCCCAACTGGCACCTCATGGAGGGCCATATGCCATTTCAACTGAACAGGATGGCAATGTGCCCACTGACATTATTAGAACTAAAATTAATTTTAGATGCCCAAAACTCAGAAGACGTATTGCTCCCATTGACTTACCTTTTTCTTCTCAAAATATGCCATGTCTTCCTTGAAGCTCCTTGAAACTTCTTAGAACTAATCAGAATGTTCCAACTCCTGTGCAACTGCTAGGTTATTTTTGAGCTGGTGAAGGAGGAATGGCAATATAGCTAGATCTGCACTTACAAAGGAAGAGAGTCTCATCTCAGAGGTGGATGCAGACTCTAATAAGCATATTCTGGTCCCCCAAGTCTGCACCTAAGGAACTGTTTTGACCTGCTGGAGTGAGCATTAATACAAATTGATACACTGATTTGATTTGATTTTGATTTCCCCTGTAATATTACATTCACCACTTACCCCACCTTGAAATAAATGGCAGAGAGAATGACACGTTATCACAGAACTGCCAATACCACACAGTTAGCACCCCAGTTTAAACCTGGTCAGGTGAAACTACTTCATATTGGAGACACACCAAATTATCACCTCCATCTGTTTTTTCAAAATTATATTACTTGCAACTGGACATTGACTGGAAAGATATTCTCGCTGCCAGACATCCAGGACTAATTTTTTGTTACATTACTAACTTTTCTTGTGCTTTTGTATTAGGCACATAAGCAAGTTTCAAGAGCTGGTCTAAGAATCCAAGTCCTACCCATGATGGGTATACTGTAATGCAGCTTCCTAAGGCTCTAAGTTTTAACAAATTGTGATTAATTTGTCTGCCTCAAAACATAATGGGACAAGAGCAAGTCAAACCAACTGGGTTGTAGTGCAACCCAGTAGCTGTGCAATGTTCAGTGTCAGAAAACCTTATGGGCCCCATAATGGAGGTATAAAGGAGTAGGCAGAGCTTTTATATTACATGGTCACAGTCTTCTTCCACCACTGAATCTCTGGTGCTCTTTAGGATTTGTACAGAGGACGTGACAGTTGTTTGAAACCCTTTCACTTCATTGCTGTACAAAACATGAAACTGATGACAAAAAAATTCATTAATGTTGTGAGGTTTCTAAACAATACAACAAAGTACCTACAGGGGAATTCCTAACATTGTCCTCAAAACAGTTTCTGAGCAGCACATTTAGAACAGCAAAAGTAAAGCAAAAGTATCAAGCTGCTTCTCACCCACCTGACATGGTACTTTTCACACATCAAATGAAGTTCTGGTATACAGTGCTGTAGCTTCAAGGAAAGCTTTGCAAATAATGCAAGTATTCATTTGCTAAGTTACTGAGAGTAGGTATTTAAACACTAAAATTTAACATTTATAGAATATTACTGTAGCTAATAGTGTAATGTTTAAAAGCTTTCTGTGCAAAACACTCCTTGTATAACACTCTAGTACTGAAGTATTTTAACTCCTAACTTACAAGACACACAAATGTATTCATGGTTAGATTAAAACCATTAACAGGATCAAAAGAGTTAAAGGGACTGAAAAGAAAGTTGAGTTTTGATAGCTGTAGCTGTACTAGCTCCAAATTCTTCCATCCTCCCTATCACAAGTAGACAAAATTATCACTAGGCTGAAATATTAATATGGTACCAAGATTCCAATCAAGATCATTTGTTGGTTGGAAAAAAAAGTGCTCCAAAAGCATCTTCTCACTAACAGGAAGAGGTTTTTCTTAATAACTTTATAGCTCTCAGAATATAAATCTAAAATCTCGGCTTTGGATTCTGGTGATGTGTAGGTGGCTCTGTGTGGGGGTGGCTGCCAACTGAAGTCATAATGTCTATTGTTGCATTATTAGAAAGCTGCCATTAAGCAGATCTGCGTACTATCATACTTGCTGGAGCCCAAGTATAAAATTATATGCTCTCTGACTCCTAAACTTGGATGCCTGTGCCAAGAAGAGATCAATAAAGCATCATAGCCTTAAGTAAATGGCATTCTGAAAGCTTGATTTTTCCAAACAGGAGGGCTATCTACATACTGTGTCAGAATTAAGAATAGTTTAAATGGTACCTCCTCCTCCTAATTACTCTGAAGGAGATTGCTTTGAAAAGCTCTTTGCACACTTACAGAAGCAGGAAAAAATATTTTAATAGGCATTTTGTAAGTCAGTCAGTTGTTTTCCTTTTTAAAGTGTGAGCAGTGATTTATAAGGTCTGCATTTTGATAAAAACCTTATGCTGAATACACAGCCTTCCTCACCTGCTCTTTCTTGAAGTGAACAACAGGCTACTAAGTAGCATGACGATCTCACAAATACAGGCATGGGGAGGTATACAGCACTGTAAAGCCAGATTTCATCAGAGTGAACAGGTTTGATGGCAACACCTGTAACTACAAGACTGGACAGGACAGTCATGCCCTGCAAGGATGCACCATTGACACCATCCTTCACCAAATTCCAGCCAACAAAGCTTGCAGGACATCTGGATCTGCTACTTCCTACTGCTGGCAATGTGTGAATCTTAGTAATCAGTTCCAAGTTCAAGGTGGAGCAAGAGACATCCTCTTCTCATATTATTTTGCCTTCTGTTATGATACTGCAACTATAGCTTGAATTCAAGCTGTCCCAGCAGAATTATTCCACTTTCATTATTAAGAAGTTTCTATTATATTAATGTTTCAGGTAACAGAACTTGCAACCAAAGTATTGTTTCATTAATGGGGGCAGTGATATATGAAATGAGCAACTGGCAGCTCTTAAAACAAGGCTATTAAAGCGTATGGATAAACAAATGCAGGTAATGTGCTGTTGGCTCTTTCTTAAGCACTAGCGTCTGAAGCTGCCTCTTCTTTCTGATCCTGACTTTTTACCGTCTGCCAACAGCAATCCTGGTAATAGCATTGCCAGGTATAGGAGCAAGAGACTTCAGTCCAAATGACGTGATAAGTATTTCTGAAAGAGCAAACAAGCCTATGCAACAATTGTTCATGAGTAGAAGCCGTTTCAGATACCACAGCCTACTATTAAACCCTTGCAACTTGAGAATCCATCCAGTTACAGGGGTCGTTTATTCAAATTAGTGACCTCCAAGGGAAAACTTGCATGTTTCCAACAAGGACTGAGTAGATGACAACCTATTATTTTTAAATACAGTGAGAAAAGTTCCAAGTGCAGTGCTAAGTCGTTGTGCTCTTTTCGTTTTACTAGCTTTCAAAGAACTTAACCCTGATTTTCAAAGTGAACGAAAAGGAAAGGAAATATCTTCAAAGAGCAGAAACACTAACCTCATTCTGACTAAATTACAGCTGTATAATTAAATCCTGTCTACTTAAGTCCACTTGTTGAAATAGAGGCCCAATTGTTTAAATAGCTGCATTCTGTCTCATTATATGTCCCAAAAAGCTGAGTTCTGCTGCTGTGACTAAACAGTTGTTTGTTCCATCCAAAAGATGACTGTATTTCACAGAGCAATTTCTGTATGCGTAAGTCACACTACAAGTGAAGATATTAAAAAAATGTGAAAGGTTCGTTGTTATTACTAGAGTGGTCTTCAATAGGTAATAAATGCAGCTCCAGTGCAAAAAGAGACAACCATTGAATTGGAATCAGGAATAGTTAAAGCTATGATGAAAAAAAGGTATGTGCAGAGAAAACCCAGTGCAGGTTTGTCTGCGATGTACTGCATACTGGGACTGCCAGTGTTGCCTGGCAACTGGCAGGAGAGGTGGCAAACACCAAAAAAAGGCTGAAATCTATAGTTGCTGTGGCACGATCTTTCCGACAAATTGCTGCTTCAGCTACTGTAGGCCATAAATACACTCTTTTGGCTTACCATCCACTTTTATAAAGAAAATGAAGCAACAGACTTAGAGCAAGCGTACAGGGTTACATTTTAAATATAGTTAAATGAGATTCTGATTCTCTAGGTTTAAAATGTCATATTTTCCCATTTCTCATGGCAACAAAATCTAGAGTTCAATTTTATCATGAAAATTCATGAAGAAATAATTAAAAGCTCATTGGATCAGGAGACATTGTTGGAAAAATCCTTTCACCGGTACATTTTAGACAGATGCAATTTTAAACCACGCAAATCTGAAGAGTAAAAACTTCAGGCTTGCACAGTATTGCAGATTCAGACTCCCCCTGATGTCACCATGCTACTCAGTGCAGATCCACCTCTAATACTGACCGAAGAACCCAAACCAACTTACTTCCCAAGAGCACCTTCATTTTAGAAATCACTTAGGAGTTATGCATAGCCAGAAGCAGACTACAAGGGCTGGACTACACTCTCTTTATATTTAAATGGTTAAGTGGTGCAAATAATTTTAAATGTTTATTTGGTTTTATAGCTGGGACCCATTATGAGTGCCCTCTAGGGTAACAAAAAGTTCCCCTTCTCACTGAAGTCTTCGCTTGACATCTGAACAATTACAAAGGCCTAAAAGCTGGCTCGAAGTCCAGGTCCTCGAAAGGCATGAAAGACATACTTTTCCTATCAGGCTATAACCAAGCTAAGGCAGTAACACAGGCCTGTCCGATCACTCTACATGTAAGAGCTCCCACAAAACCTCAGTCTGTAAAGTCGCTTTTGCAGAAGGGCAGACTGAAGGCACATGCTGTGGGGAAAGCTTACGACAGCCACAAAGCTCATGAAGATGAATGCCAGTTAGTTTAGCTCACTTGTTTCTCATGCTTGGAGCTTACGGTAGCACATGGAATAAACTGTAAATAATTGAAAACTACCATGATAAATAGATGAAGGAAATTAATTGTTAAGTAGCAACCGAATCTCTTACTGCCCACTGTTCTTCAGATTTCAAGTTACCCAGTCAAGAGAGATTTCCGAAAGTAACTTTCTTCTGACCCTAATTATTTTGCAATATTAATACTCTCTCTGAACTCTACCCAAAAGGAAAGGACTCTCAGGCTGTATTTTAAAATGAACGCCACCAGCGCCACTTAATCGTCTTCAGGTTATTAGTCTGAATCATGTCTCTAGTTCAAGATATTATTCCCTATTACTACTGTGTTCCCAAATTATCTCATTCAGTGTCATGTCAGACACTAATTTAAATTAAATACTGAGCAGCATATATTGAGGCTAGGACTTGCTGATGGCTTTGATAAGTTTAGAATTTTATTTTAATCCTTTTTTCATCTAAAATAAAAATCTCTCAGTGTTACCACCAGTGATATAGAAAGATATTAACTAGGGTTTGCTTAACATGTGATATTAATTTTTAAGAAGCTTAGTCAATGTTTTTTAATATTTCAGCATTCTGAATATCAATACTTAGCATCTGAGTAATACTTTACATCTTCTAGATGTCCAGCTACCTTGTACTATGTTTTTGAAAGCCTTAGTTCATTTTAATGCCTAAATTAGATTTTGGGGTTTTCAAAGGTTAGACCTTGTCAAGTGCCAACATTTTTTTCAGAGAAAGGACTATACACCTAGTACCAGAATCATCTTTCTGCTTCATAATGGGGAAATGCTGGGTCACCCTATTAAAAAACTTTAATTAATTGTTTAACATACACAATATGCTACTCTCTCTAATCTCATTTTGGGAATAACTGAAGCATTTTATTTAGAAATAATAATGAACTCTGAAACAGACACACCTAGAAAGTTTATGTAACTTGACAGTTTACAGGGTGTTACTTTGGTCCAGTGGTTTCTATTTATTCTGGATCTATGCCAGTGTATTTGACAACTGCATTTAGAAGGGGAAGTTAGCTCAGGAAAATTTGATTTAAAAAAATGCAAGTATATATTACTATTACTGCTACTATTTGGGGGAAAAAAAGTTACATTCTTACTTTAGCTTACTTATTTAAATATTTATTTAAAAAACCAGATCACTAGAATTTTTAACTGTAAAATATTTACACAAAGCCCAAATGAAATTTCAGATTCGGATGTAAAAGTTACTTTTGTCCTAATGGGATGTACTATGGAAGTGATATGCCCAATCAATAAAAGTAACATCATAAAATTGATACAATATACTTGAATCTACATTTGTAGCATAAGTTTGAGTATGAAGAAGTCCTCCTAAAATAGCTCTCTGAACAGTTCAAGGAAAAGTTAACAAAGATGTTTATTGAATTAGTTTATATATTTATTAAATAAAATAATTTCGACATATTGAATGGATGGTTAAGGAACAAAGAAGGTAGATATTTCAATAGGTCATTAGACAGCTTTTCTCACCAATATGTGAGTAAGCATTAGTGTCACCTTGGAGTATTATAAATATAGTGCACAAATACTGCCAAAGAAATGGTCACTTGTGAATTGGTATGGATTTTGTTCTCACATCAAAAAACAAAAACGTCAAAACTCAGGACAAAGACATGCTTTTATTGCTTTTCTTTGTAATACACAGCTTGTTTTCTTTACCTCTCACAGCAATATAAGGGCTTCACAAGAACAAATAGCAGACGACAAACACAAAGAATGATGATTCAAGTTACCATACTTGATACCATTCCTTATTTTACGTGTAATTGGATCTACTACTTACAAGGATCTAGTAATCAAGCAATTAGAGATAATGTATGTTTGACAGAAAACATTCCCTCATTTCTGAGCCAAGGCACATGTGAAGAGAAAAGGAATTACAGTATCTCTAGCCCTGGCATTCTGATTCTGTCTGCATTCACAATCACAAATCATTATTTTCCATGTAGCTGTTCAAAACTAATCGTATCTTCCAGGATAAATTGAAGGCTTAATACATAAATCTAAGCTACAGCATTTACATTTCTTACACACAAAACTATGAAAGGTCTGTTAGATTTGAGGTAAAGAATTGTTGAGGTTTCATACAGTTTCTTACTTCATATTATATTTTTCAAATTTAGGTTTAAAAATGCTTATCTGCCTTCTCTGCTTCTATTTCTCTGCCTCTCCTCTGTTTTCCATACATTGATTTTTTTCTGAGCTTTACAGTGAGCTAAAGTTAAAAAGAACACTGGTCATTTTGCAGCTAACAGGTGCTTATAAGAAGTAATGAAAAGTTCAAGAGTAAAATCTGTTATACAAGTATATAGTTTAATTCTACTTCTCCAAGCAAAGACCTTCTATTGCAGTGGTCCTCATAACTAATTGGGTAATGGACCTATAGGGAGAAAGGCACCAAAGCGCTTCAGTATTAGTGCACACAAGTAATTACATGAACTTTACAAAGAAATGTAACAGAAAAGAAGGCCTATTCCACTAGCTTTGTTTTTAACAGAATCTGTAACAGAAACAGTCTAAGACTATCAATGCCAGAAAAGGCTCCTGAGAACTATTTAGTGTTTGCTGAGCAAGTCAGAAGAACAACAACTTGTGACATGTTCAGTGCTGTACCAATGGCAGCATGCTGCAAAGTTCTGCCTGTCTCTTAAGACACGGAGAACTAAGTGCCCTGAGCTTCTGTGTCGACCTGTACACCTGAGGGCACTCCTAACGTACCAGGAAGTGTTGAGCATCTCTTAAGAACAGATCCAAAGATTTCACTCAACCATTCACTTGCAGCAATGTTACTGGAGTTAAGTACTAGAGTCTAAGTACCAGGCAGATAAAAATTCTAATTCTATCACTTAAAACTCTTGTGCTGTGTAGAAAACCCAGCTTAAATTTATGATCAAAACCAGGGACTCCTAATCATAATTTAGCACTCAAAAATATCATAAAAAGACAGCCACAAAGAGTGAGAAATTAAGTAATTCCTGGGATGTGTAATATAGTATAAGAGGATGTGTGTAAAAGTCCCCAGCTAGCCTTGAACAAGCTAGAAATGGAACCAGAAGCAATACAGATGTTTTGGTATTGTAGCTAAGTTCATTACGTCTACTAAGAGGCTCTGGTAAAATACCAAGCTTCCCAGCCCACAGGACCAGGGCTTCTCAAAGACCTGGAGTGGGTTCCCATTTGGTGTCTCTGCATGATACTGCATTTCAGCAGATCACTGTGTCAGCTTGTTTGTTCTAGGCTTGGAGGCTCCACCCAGTGGAAGTATGGCCTTTGTTATTTACATTATTCAGAGACAGAGTGACATAAAACTGTAGATTAAATATAAGCATCCTCATGAACAAAAAAGCAATCTATTTTTGTCAGCTAGGCAGTTATCGGGATACTTTTTTTCTGCATTTTATTTGCTGTTCATGTATTTAAGGCCCAGAGACTTGAAATCCCTTTACAATTTAGACTGTATCAGCTTTTTAAGAACACAGCCTATTATGACTTATCACTGAAACGCAGATTTATACACAAATGCAATTGGATGGCTGCTTTTCTTAATCAGTTGTCAATTAAACCAGAAAAAAAAGAAAGACATCAACTGTAAAACCCAATCTCATGAGCTTTCTCTACCCTAATTTATTGGGCTTCTCTTAGCCCATCTTTCATGGATTTGTCAGATGTAAACTAGTTTATGCTTGATGACAAATGGGAATTTATAACATGGAAATTCAATTAACCATGCATATAAAATGAAAAGTTTATTTTAAAAGATTCTGGCTTAAACCCACTAACAGCTAAAGATGTGATTTGATGAGTAACTTCAATTTTGATCACAGTGTTTGATAAATCTGAATGTCAGTTATCGAAGAAGAGATTATTGCATTATCAATACAAGCAGTTATAAATACTGCTTTCTCCTAAGTGGGATGTATGGCATGTAGGGTCTCTGCTGTAAGTAAAATGAGCACTGCAAACCTCCTTGCTGGTGAAATTTTGGCTGTGATCAATAATTTAATTGTAAAAAATTCTTGCTACAGTTTTGCCAAAGCATAAGGAGGTGCTCAAACTGTATCACAAATATGTAAATTGATTTTTTTTTTTAAAAGCAGGTGGATGACCTTGCAATTCTTCCAATACACATCTATAGTGAAACTTGAATCTTGCACAGTATCATATGATACACGCAACATTCTCAGCTAATCATCACCTACCTGAAATTATTTCCTATTTCATTTGAATACTTGTACAGCGTAGGCTTTCTCAGCATCTCCATCATACATCCTGGCCTGTTTTCTTTCAAATCCACCACCTGTTCTGCCAATGAAACGTTCACCCAGCATTATCTTCTGCCTTCTCCTGCATATTTTCTATACTGGCCATTTCCCACAGAGCATAATTTTTTCTGCTGCTTGCCATGAACAGACTACCCTTACTTGGTTTCAAGGTCACTCATACATCTGGATACTGCTTATTTATTTCAAATATTAGCTTATCACAATTATTCTTTTCTTATTTAAGCAAGTTGAAAAGGATCAATCTCAAAAGAAAAGTTTTAGTCACACTGAAACAGGCTATACATGAAAACACATTAACAAACAAATTTACTCTATAGGTTACTTGAAGTTAGTGCTTACATAATGATTTATATCTATAGGCAGTCTGCAAATATTAAATAATGTGTATTTGCATCTATATGAGTAGGCAGAAAAGACTTTTTTATCTTCCTCAGAGACTGAGAAATTAATTATAGGATGACCATTCAGATGGGTGAGATGCAGAATGCAGACACTCCTGGTATGCATTGACCTCAGAGACTATCACCATTTTAAATGGGCAAAAGCGAGCTAATTAACACAGGCATAACTAAAGTATATTTCGTGTGCATATGAATTCCTTCTGCTTCTGAAAGGAATATTTATGACTATGCTCCAGGAAATTGTTCTTCTGTAATTTCTGAATGTAAAATTACTTTAGCAAATTTACATTTTGTTAATTGATAACATATGTTGTAATTTTATCTTCATAACTATTAAACAGCTTGACAAAAAGCACTTTGCTTCTGTAACCACAGCATCCCAGCTACTCTTTTCACATATCTTGAAAACACCCCTATTGTCTCTGAAAATTTATTTTGCATCAGTTCTGTTACCTGCTACAGGCTGTTTACCTTTGATTTTTGTTTCCTTTGGCACCACCTCTAGAACAACAAGGAGTCCATTTCAGGACTGTGGAAGGGTTTTAATGTTAGCACACTGCGACTGAGTCACATATTTTATATTGATATTAACGTGCAGTAAATTCGTTACATGCAGTGAGTATTGTTGCCTCTGGCACCACATACACAACACATTACCTCTGAACTGCCAGGTTCATTCATGATAGCAAGTACTTTAGCTCAGTTTGGGCTAAGATGACAACTGAATACCTTCTGTTGGCACATAGGGCTGCATAAAGCAGTGAAATTTTGATATTATATAGAAATATTTATTTCTAAGTCTTTTGACATTGCAGTCATAAACCCAAGAAAATTGTCAAGTCTTATACACAGCTGTCCTGAGGCAGAAAATTTTTGCAGTAATTTCAAGAAATGTAGACATCTTCATCTAAAAAGATGCTCCTTGTCCCTAAAATTGTAGTCTGTGTTATCCCAGGGTAAAGTTCTCACTGACTGAAGAGACCTCAGCATGGTTTGAAAGCCATGTTCATTTGTATTGTACAAAATCTCTGAGATGTTTGGGAAACAAACGCATGTCATGGCAAAAGCAGTACTTTCATGCCAATGAAAGATGCAAAGCATCTTGATGCCATGGAAGAGGAGAAAAGCTTGTAATACTGTGGCAAAGTACTTCACCCCACCAATATACATTCTTCAGCCCATGGTGCCAGTTACACACACAATAGATTTTATGAAATATTTTATTACATACAATAGATTTTATTAAATATTTTATTCAACAGAGGACCACTCTTGTGGCCGGGAAGCACTGTGTGTGCTTGCCAGTTCTCACATTTGGCAAACCAGATCAACTTGGAAGCATAAAGTTTAAGAAAAGCAACATACCAGTGAATGAGATAAGAAAGGCTCCACTATACTCAATACTTGACCTATATACCTAGGCAGGCTAGTTCTAACTTGAAATAACAGAGTTTAGATCAATATACTTTTGTAGCTAGGGAAGCAAGTTTAAATCTTTTACAGCTTGATGTTTTCATCATATCAGCCAGCTAACAGTCTCTCTTTTAGACAGCCTAGAGCTAGAAAAGTGAGATTCCTGCTCTTCCATTATGGCTCGTCCACTTTGTTGCACAAGGATGCTTATTCACAACTGTCATCCACACTAGACTCACCATAATGCAGACTGATACTCTGTGTCACTCATCCCTGTTCAGGGGGATCTCCATACTTATAAAAAAAGAACTGGTATTTTTCTGACTTACTTTGCTAAATACTACACTCTTATACAAAGAAAATGACATCATTTGGCATTTACAGTACTCCGGTTTGTATCTATGTTGAAGAGAGTACATTATTTTTGTTGTGAAGTGAGAACTACATCACAGGCCTATCCAAGAAGCTATCTTACTGGCTATTAAAAAAAAAACAAAACAAAACAAAACATTGCACAACTTCATATTTACTATGGTACATTCCCAAGGATTATCTATTCCTAAAAATTTTCCTGGTTTTAAAGGCATTTGACCCATCAGAGAAACATGACAGATAATCTTGCATGTGATATATTTAAATAAGTCTGAAAATAAAGTTCAAAAGACATCATGACTGAAATAGAAAAAGCTGAAAAATTAGGTAACTGCATCATGGTGCATCTGGCCAAGCACGGAACAAATAAAAAGCCTCAAATCAATGCAGTAATTTCTGAAACACCATAGACAGGATACAGCACAAGTGAGAAGCAGAAGAAGATACTGAAAGTTTAGAAACAATGTGATTATCAAAGATTGCTGCATGTGCACAAGCTGCCCAACTCCCAGGCTTTCTACAGCTATCCTTGCTCAAGGAAGTTTAAAGGAAGAATGTAAGAAGGTAGTGTAATAGTTGTGGTTTTCACTTTAACAGGTAGCACTTTCCATGCAGAAAACAGATTGCCAATTCCTTATTGCATAAAGGATTTTCACCCTGCCTTTCATAAAGGAACAGGAAAGTAACAGAGTGTAGTGATACCATTTTATGACAGCTGAGAACCTTAGCTGTTCTAGAGTGCACACACGTTAAAATGAACTATGTGTATCTTACAAGAATTTCCAAGTAATATGGGTTTTGAACTGAACCCATAATAGCCCCAGAAATTTCATTAAAGATGTTTAGTTTCCACATTCTAACATGGAAAGATCAGATAAATGATGGTTTATTATACAGCCAAAAACCTGCAACTCATTGTAAGTGCAAGTATGACAGGAAAGCATGCTGACCTGGGTTTCTGCCAGATGCCTGCATGCTGTTCCAAAATCTAAGTGACTGCAGAAATTAAGGGAATGATAAAATCCAGAGAAGGAGATAAGTAAATGCGTCAGATTTACAGAAAGAAGGAAAGTCAGAGGAGGCTGATGACCTATGCCTGCTGCCTTACCATGGATCAACCAAACACAATTGGGAGCAGCCACTGGGCAACTGATTTACAAAAGCTGTATGTGCACAGGCAAAGAGTCCAAGGCAAGCAGAGAAGAAAAAGAAGATGATTAATCATTTATTAAGCACACAATCAAAACTTCAACCACACAAAGGACTTGTAGGCAAACACTGTGATTATAAAAAACTAAGCATAAGAGAGAAAATCCTGGCTTTGCTATATGAAAGGAGGCTCTCTATTCGGTAATATAAACATGAGCATATAGAGCCATCTGAGTTGTACTACTATATCCAAATCACCTAGCAGATATGACAGAGGAAGAAATGGAATCTGCACCTTGAACAGAATATGGAGCCCAGGTGGAATACTCTAGGGTATTTCAAATATCACTAGATGCCTATGTTTATAAAACTGAATCAGAGCTGGAACGTCTCCACTGGCTTCAGTGAAGGAAGGATTTCATGCCAGCAATGATGAGAGTCTAAGGGCCAGCAGACCAAGCAGAAGAGGCTAGGCTTTAGTCAGGAATCCCAGTGACTAAAAATTAGTAATCTAAGGGGACCAACTGAATTTCTTATCTCCACTCTCCCTCTTCCCCTAACTACAGGAAAAACATTGGTGCTGCCATGGTTAAGAACACTGAATCGGAAACTAAAGCCAGACAGTGAGAAACACTAGAAGGTCCTCTATATACTCACTTTGGTTGTTCAGGTCCCTCAGAGGACAGATAACTAATGCAGAAATGATAGCCCTTTTGTAAATGTAGGAAGGAATGAAGGGAAAAATATGGTATCATCTGGCGTTTGCATAATTCCTACAGCTTTACCAAACAAAACCCGTCATTTTAGGCAACCTGCATTTCCTAGCAGATGATCTCTAATGCCATCAAGAAGTGTCTCAACTGTAAAGATAACATACTTGGAGTAAGAGCCCTTTCCAGCCAGGAATGTAAAAGCATAGGGTCAAAAATCAGGCAAGCAAACAAGGTTGGCTGCAAGGGCCATAATTCCAGATATTTTGTTCCTTCACAACTGTCCAGCCTCTGCAGTTAAGTACTACAGCTACTGCACATCGTTTTGGCAGGAGACAGACTTTTATCTCCCAGTGCAGGGTGCTTCTGTGTACCTGCAGATGTCTACTCTGTGTAATTAACTGGAGTGTTGCACTTAACAAATTATGTATTGCTGGGAAGTAGGCAATCAGAATATTGTCTGGGTCAGACATCTAGGCTACATCTCTATTGTTAAATTAAATGTACCCAGGAACATTCCTGAGCACTTAGGCCAACTGATATGGAACAACTGCATCTATGCTAGGAGAGTCTCAGCCTCCAAAGCAGGATGAGTGTAACCAAACTGCCGGATGGATGTATTTTGGCTTCCAGTCCACGCCCGGGAATTCCTTGTGAAAGAACTCGTTAGTAAAAGCCAAAAGCTAACCATGGACAATTGTAAAAAGTACAGACTAGTGAAAGCCAGAGTCCAAGAACATTCCTAGATAGCATCCAATTTGCTAAAACTGTAGCATAAAAGTCCATGCAAACCACAATTTTGGTGGATGTAACAGGACTGGTCCAAAGACTTTCTGGGCAGTGTTCATCTGTGTGACAGTAATCTGCCTTAACATACCTAACCAGCAACAAGACCATACAGCACGAAAAATGCAGCATGAAATTGTGAACAGGACAGCGAAGCATATAAAGGAAAATCACCTACACAGTCTCTGTGTGCCTGTTTGCCTCACTAACCCTCACGATGGGATTTATACCATGAGCATAACCCAGACAAACAGCATTATTCCACATCTAGTTTCATGCGAGAATTGAGATTTGACTGCATTTCTGTGTTCACAGAAATGTATGCTGGTATAATAATATTTGCTCAACTCCTCATGAACGGTGTTTCCATGTGAATTACTACAGAAAACTGAAAACCTTGTTGTACATGGATATTTGTATTTGCAGGAGAGTATGAGAAAAAAATCACAAAGATTTAACAAATTAAAAAGAAAATTTGAACAAAAAGTTGACACAGGAAAACATTACTTTATCTTCATCAAAATTTCTGGAATATAAACAAGTTCCCTGAGGGGCACCCCTCCTGCATACATTCTGTTTCAAGAACAAGAATTTTTTGTACTGGATTTCTGACTCATGATTATTCATGTGATGACACTGAATGTGTGGTGGAATGATCATTGGATTTTGCCTAACAACATAGTTAATTCTTTAAAAACTCAATTCCAACAGAATGAGGTGGTTTTGGAAAGAAAAGACTAAATTAATAAAATCAACGAAAAACTGTAGAACATTCCTAACTTAATTTTGGTTTGTGCCCAGATTTTCTAAGAAGCTCATGTGGAAAACAATGTAAATATATATGCCATTTTTAAAACATACAGAAAAAAAAAGTCAGCAAATCATTTATGTGTCTGAAATCCACAGAATTAGTTAAGAGACTGAAATGGACAGAATACAGCTCATAATTAGCAATTCAGATGGCTGTAATAATGATTATACATTTTAGATAATACATACCCTTATATGTGTATTTAGAGAACATTTTATACTTCCAAAACCTGTATAAACATTAGCTAAAGAATTCTCACAGGATTGATAAAATGTAAGTAGGTAATATGCTTATTATGAGCAAAATAAATGGTAAAATTGAGACTCAGAGAGTTGGTTTGGCCAGTTTCCACAGCAAGAAGGATATGAATCACAATTTGGTCTGTGTTACTGAACCCCTCAAGGGGGAGGGTCTGACAACATCTACAGACCCAGGTGGCTCCCGAAATCGTCCCTTATCTTCTGGGAGGGTTGGATCCGTAGAGGTAATCTCCAGGCAGAAAGCCAGCTAACTCACAGGAGTTCAGTGTCTCATTAGGCCTCCACAGCTTCAGAGTACATCTGGAGAAAGAACGTCTGTAGGCTCAATGCCAAAGAATTGCACAGGGCCAAGATTTAACTGGGTTTACTCATTTGACTCAGTTTTCCTCAAGGTATTTCTTCAGATTCTTCATTTTGCCAGCTGCAACTGAGCACCTAGGTTTGGCTGAAAGGGCAGGCATGTCCTTGGCCAACTGGCAGGAGCATCTTTTGTTTCTCACAGAACGAGCATAATCGCGTCTACAAAGCGCTAAGTATTTACCAGGTCTTAAACTGTATAAGTACGAACTGTTTTTCCAAACGTGAGTCACTCACAGGGAAGTCAAATAAGCAGCTTGGCTGAATGATCAGAAAGCTAAGTGACACAAATTCAGGAAGCCTTAAAGAAAAGTAGCTTTAAAACTATGAGCGCTGTGATATTTATTAGATCTCACACAGAAGCAAAACAAACATAGTTAAGAAAATAGAAGAGCTAACTGTCTGTTAGAGAGGAAGGTGATTTCTAATGGCTAAGGCTATTTCCTTTCTTCTAGGTGGCTAGATAAGCATGTTGCCCTTGAGACTGGTCTGCCACGTCCAGCCATACCCCCCCAACCAACCCCCTGACACCTTTTTCAGAATGCAAAGGCAGTTTTAACATAGAAGAAATAAATATTCGGGATCACAGAGCAGGAGAAAATTTCACAGTCCCATAGCCACAAATGATTCCTTGGGAAAAGAAAAGCAGTAATGACCTCCCTTATTAAAAATAAATAAATAAATAAATCAGTAATTTGAGAGAGTTTCTGCACATTAGAACTCTTACCCTCCAATTCATTGGGTAGGAGAAGATTGCATGCTTATGAAGCATCTTTGCTTTGTTGCAAGATTATTTTATGCTTAAAACATGACAGCTGCCTCTGGATGTAGGAACGTTGATACAATGTAAGAAAATGACAAGAAATTATCCCTGGCTAATCCCGGTCTTGGTATTGACCTCAGCACAACAGACTTCACACAGCGGCTCCCAGCCAGCTGACAGCACACATCCCCCTTTCATGAATGTTTTCCTTAGTGTAGTCCTACATGGTAACACTCATTATGTCCCTCCCAAAACTATTTTTGAGGGGTTGTAAAATAACTGTTTGAAGAAAAAAAAAAAACCAACAACTTAGTGGTATCAGTAAACACTGTATAAAAGTCTTTAATTATAAATTATCACTATTCAAAACAATGAGAAGGTTGCTGCTGTAAACACACTTCTCTACCAATTCCACACCATGTAATTATCTCTCACAATGTAGTCACTAACAGCAGGAATTAAAAACTGGCATTACAAATCGAATGTCTTAGCTTTTGGAGATAGAAAGAATCCCTTGTAAACACAGGTCAGTAATATATTCCAGATAATACACTATGTCTTGCCACAGAATAGCAAGGCCACAAAACATACTCTTCTTTTAAAGATCTTAAAGCTTTTTTTGCTATGATCTTCTTTCAAAGCAGAATTTCCAAAGAGGGTTTTGAGATATGTTTGCATAACAGCTGTATATTCACAATACACTTAAAAGAATTCAACAAACTTATCTGTCCAGGAAACATTTTGTCTACTCCCTGTCAAAGTCATTCATTGCTGACAAAGCTCAAGTTAACAACATCATCATCATAACAAAACCACTAATGTAAAAAGCCAATAAAGACAAAAATGTATTTGGAAAAAACCCAACATTTTTAAACTAGATTTTAGGAAGTTAATGAAGTAACTAAAGAAGCAGGACCTAAGATAACAAATCTAGGGGATATAATCCGTTAGCTGTAGTTATGCAAACAATCACATATTTGTAAATTGAGTTACACATCTGTGCAGGTATCTGCAGCATTATTTGGGGCAGTGAGAACTGCACGAGACTGCAGGCATTTAAGCAGATGCTGAAAAAGTCAATTTTTCTTGCTTGGTAGCTTGGCAACACCAGCAAGAATGTAAGAAATATTTATATTTCAGGAGCTATATGATTTTATGCCTTAATTCCTTGAATACATTGATGTGGCATCTATCCTCCATTTTCTGTCTGACTCTTAGTTCAAATTGCCTGACTCTCTTAGCTGTTGCAGTTGGACATGCCAGAGGAGTTTATATGAAGAAGCCAGAGAATTCTCCTATTCCTCTCTCACTAAAAAAAGAACCAAGCTGTCAGTAACTGGCTGACAAGGTACAGGCAGGTACTAACCCTTACCCCTCCAGACAAGAAAACATGCAAGTCCATCCTGAGAGCCCAGAACTTAGATTGCCTTTCCTCAGGTTTAGGTTGACTGCCAGAGATTTCCAGTGCCATCTATTGTATGAAGAAGTTATGCAAACTTTTCTCCAAATGCTAGAGAAGGGAAAGCCTCTTAAGGACACACCTTAACCACCAGAGTTATCAGCAGAAGAGTATTTAAAGAAATTTAGGGAGTTCTTTGAATTTACTTTTTGGAATATATTAAGTGCATATATATCTAAACAAATCACAGTAAACTGCTTTGACATCAAGCTTCCTTTCAAGAAATGTTTTGAGAATAATCTGAGTGGTTTTATTAACTCAAATTAATCTGTGTTCATCTCATTATAATCTTTTATGTCTAACATTTTCCTTCAATTTGAAAAATGTAGAAAATTCCTAAGGTGTTAATTGCTGTTAATGACTATTAAAAACAGCCTAAGCAATCACATCATTTTACAAAAATTAGTTCCGTCATATCCATTTCAAGAGGAAGCTCTGTTCTTGTACAAAGATATGACCATTATTTCCTTAACTCACTTTATCACCTTCAAGCTTATTGTATCTAAAACTGATCACAAAGATGAAACACAAGTTTCATCAGCATTCTGCTATCACCTACATCCTCCTCTGCTTTGGCCACTGAGAGGTCTCCTTACAATCTGCTTTGTCAGCTTCTGGTTTACAGAATTTTGACCTAATAGTGCAAGCAAGAAACACATCAAGTGTCATTTGACTCAAAAGCCAAGGTAGGACCTATGAGTTACAACAGCAACTCTATTTCCATTTAACAATGGAAATATAGTAATGACAAAACAGAGGAGTAAGGGAATCTTCTCCATAGAACGATCTGTCAGGGCAGATTAAGCAAACCCCAGATCTTCAAGAAATTATTCATAAACCTCATATGAAAAAGTTATTTCCCTCTAAATGACATTTACCTTGTGAGTACTATCTGTTGTTTCTAAGCTTTTGCTGTCAGTAACCCAAAAAATCCTTACCTCCAGCAGTACAGGGAGGCATGGTGAAAAAACAAAGGAACTGCCTCTGGATATGTGTAGGCAGCATTCACATGCTATGATAACACACAATTTTATGAAACACCAAGATTAGAGAAAGACATATTCTGAAACTTTATATTTGACTTCCATAATACTGTCTTTCAACTGGGAGGTAAAATGTGACCTTTCACTCAAAAGAATTCATTTTTGTTTTCATACTTACTAAACAAATACCATGAAGGGTTTAAATTTGTTTCATCACAACTGAACAGCACTATATTAATATAAAACTGGAAAGAATGAGAAGTAACAGAATCAGAGCTATATAGAATATTGCAATGAAATATCAGACCATGAAAAGCTGAAATGGAAACACTGGGATTCTCCCATTTTCTTGAAGAGCTGAGGGAACCATAGCCATACTTCTTGATTATGCCCATCAGATGGAGCAGAAGACGGAATTCCCTTAGAAAATAAACTGAGCAAAGTTGGAGCAGAGCAGGTTTTCTGGACAAGGATAGACATTACATAAAAGATCACTGTGGAAATGACTGCAGTGTCCAGTTATTCTTACCACGTCTCAAAAAAAGAAATGTAAATAGGGATAGGCCACACAGTTCAATACTTCAGGAATAAGATCTTAAAATCTATCAGTTAAAACGCTGATTCAGATTCTGTAAAATGGACAGCTCAAGTTCCCATTCATGAGACAAAGAATACTGCAGATAAACTAAACAAGGCATATGTATCAGTGCTGGCTTACATTTAAATAGGCTGTTTATCTAACGTTTGTCAAATATTTTGACACTCTGTAAACATTAAAATTCCTAATCTTCTGCTTCCACTCCAACTGATTATTGAACTATTATCTGTCAATACAAAATACATACAAAAAAGTCTTTAGAAAATACCATAAGTTCTGAAGGCTGTGATTATACAAATAGGATACAGTTCTCATGCTGATGATATCTATCTGACCCAAACAAATACCTTTGACAGAACAGAATCTCTCAGGCAGAGGATGTAAACGATTTCAAACAGCAGCTAATCCCTTGTTGTATTTTCATATCCTACCATAAAACAACAATGCAAAATAAGAGGATAAGAGGACTTGCAACTGTGTTTGTTTACAAAGGGTCTGAGTTCCTTGTACCACAGTTAAACCTTTAATAGAAAAAAAGGGGACACTACTACAATTTCTTACATGAATAGTTTTCCATAGAAATAATACTTATAATATTATTCATTACCACTTTGGCAAGAAACATCAAGTACAAGATAAAAGAAACATTACAATACGGAGGAGCTAGGATGACACATACTGCTGAAAAACAGAAAGCCGTTAAGGGCAATAGAAACTGCAGATATTACAGCATCAAAATGTGTCATCAAGAAGAGAAGCAGAACACTTAATCGGAGAAGCTAACTTATTTCGGTGAAGCTCTCTGTCTCTGTGAGTGTCCCAAGAAGAGCAGGCACCCAGGGGACAATACATAACTGGCGTCCTAGAACTAAGACAAGCTTTAAATATCTGTTAAGTATGTATCTCTGCTCACACAGTAAAGTTAATGGTTGCTTGGCCACTGCTAACATAATATAGTTTTCTGCTTGCTAGAAAATGCTGGATAAAAATGCTGTTAAATTCTTCCAAACGTCACTCTTCCTAATTTGCTGTAATTCTTCATATGTGTTGTTCATGCACCCAGGCTTCTATAGAGTGAATGGTGGTGAGTCCTGCTAATCAGAGTTGGCCAGTTGTTTAGCCTGTTCTGTGCTTAAAAAGACTTTGAGGATTATATGGTCTTGGTTTTTTAATATAGGAAAGAAGTCAGTCATAGGGAGAAAGTTTTCTTACCATTTCAACTATATGAACTATGTACATATTCATGAATTCTAAAGCCAGAAAGAATCACTGCCATCCAATCTCACCTTTTACCTACAGTCTACCTTCTAATGTCAGCCCACAGCCCAAACGTTCTCCTTAGCTGCAGTGTCTTTGAGAAAGTTGATTGCAAAGATGAAGCTACTCACCACTGGAAAAGTTGTTCCTATGCTTAATCTATCCATTACTTCAAAAAAATCCAGAAGTAATAACACACACACCCTCCATATCTCTTGTTTACACTTCTTAGTCTCCATTTGAAATCACTGTAATCCTCTATGCCATTCTCCTTCCTTTAAAGGCGGATCTAAAGAACCACAAATCTTTCCTCCACATAGATACTTTTTCATCATTCTATCAAGAAATCTCAGATCTCATTTGATAAAAGATACCAATTTAACTTGAGGCTTTCTCACAGACCCGTATAAACAAAGTACACATGGATTTCACTTTGAAAAAAGTACTCTTCCTTTCCCCTCTTCAAAATTGCTGCACATCAGTCCTCCATAAAGCAGATGTTCATGGCCCTGGCAGTTCTTACACAGGTATGCTCTCCTCAAAGTAAAACAAAGTACTCATAGCCCCGATGGTCTCTCTCCCAGGCTTCACCAGGTCCCACGCTTGGAACAGCTCTGTGGTTCTGGTCCAATACAGGTGTATTTCCATGAGCAGTTTAGTCCAAATCAGGAAAGTACTTTAAATATATTTCCTGATTGCATATATTGGTTCACATTCAGGAGCAGATCACATGAGCTGGATTTTTTTTTGGTGGGGGAAATCCCTCATTTCCAAGAAATTTCCTCAAACATTGGGGAAGAACAAGAAATGATATGAAGAAAAATTCTTTGTTTTTAAAGTTCACAGTTAATTTAGTCATTACAGCAGGAAAACACATCCGTTCACAATGAGACCAAAACAAGAACTATGACTGATTCGTAACTTCCACCGTTAATTTTCAGCTACTGTGTACAATAAATTGAACTATTAAAAAAAGGAATTTTTCTTCTTTGTTTTTTGCTGAGTTATTGCTGAGATTAATATGCTCTACGTTAAGGATCTATATACAATATTTATGACTACCATCGCAGTATCCCAGAAGAACAAAACCTACAACCTGCAGCTCTGCACCTTTTCCTTTTGAAGGCATGATATAAAAATCTGTATGCAGACACCCTTTACGAGATGCTCATTCCTGTCTACAAGTACATTTTTTAACAAGAGAAAACAGGTGTGCTAGTGAAGTTTTTAGTGCATTTCTGCTTATTAAAAAATTTTTGTATCCACACTATAATATCAATTGCATTTAAGCATGTACTTAATACATCTTCTTATATTTTAGCACATTAACAGATTTAACTACTCCCAAGCTAGGTATTGGCAACATAATGAAAACCTAACATAAATAGTATTTATCTGCCCACAGAATTCAAAGATACTACTTAGGGAGAATTCTGTTTTTCTCAAATACACTTAAGAACTCACAATCATGCACATAAATTAAACTAAAATAATAAATACAAGTAAGCAACAAGTTAAATGTGCATCTTGAATTCACATTTGAAAGTTCACCCATAAATCTAAAATTTGAATATTTAAGTATGTAGTTCTCCAGTCCTATTATGACAAGGTTTTGCATTTTAAAAGGAAGAAATTCATTACGCAACTCAAAACACTGGGTTTTGGTTTTTTTTTTTCCTTTTAATAGGCATTTATTATCTAGATACTTTATCAAAATCATAACAAGTCTCTTTAAACATCTTTAATCTGTTCATATACATAGCCTCAAATTGCTACTTATATAAAAAAGTTTTATGGAAAAAAGGCCTTGGAGTTATTAAATTGCTTTCCAACTTAGTTGTCCCAGAAAAGTAGAGAATTACCAATGAAATTACTTTAGCAGTAGGATAAAATACTATTCACTGTGACAAAGACTATGGAATCCATCTGC